>SRLM01000059.1:201408-540869 GCA_015708895.1 Populus ilicifolia | reverse complement strand
AGCTTCTTCATCAAGTGCACTTTGTTATTTGCTGATGGCTTCTCATACATCCCAGACAAGGCTTCCATCAATCTTGCTGTGGATTTCTCTTTTGTAACATTATGAGCAACTCTTCTTGATAATGATAGCCGGATAATGCCCAAGACTTGTCTATCAAGAATTTGCCAATCTTCTTCTGACATGTTTTCTGGATTGCTCCCCAACAGAGGAAGATGAAGTTTCTTCCCATATAGATAATCTTCAATTTGCATTTTCCAATATCCAAAATCAGTTCCATCAAATTTTTCAATACCTGCAGCCTTTATTTCATCAGCCATTTTTACTCCTTCTTGAATTTGAATCTCAAGAATCTGACCTTACAGATGTGTCCGGAATGGCCAAAAAAGCTGAAAACGACACTGAGATCACCCAAATCGGACTTCAGATAGCTCCGATTTAAGCAATCAAAGTTTGGGATAACTGGACGCTGCAGATGAAGCCACGTGGCAGACAGAATAGTCGCTGCGCCACACCAGATCAAAACCCAGTTATGATGACGTAACAAGCTGATGTGTCAGACACGTAGGTAATGTGGGGTCCACCAAATCTGACGTGGCGGATCCACGGAGATTTTCATCTGACGTGGCAGTGGTGATGTGGCAGATGACGTGTCAGTGGGGACGTGGCTGTTGACCGTGTCAAACAGCTGATGTGGCAGATGACGTGGCTGCTAACTGTGTCGATCGGCTGGCGTGTCTGATGACGTGGCAGAGTCGAGTTGCAGGAAACGGTGAGGAAGACGCGTGACGCGCGTACGGCGCGTCTGTGCGTGCGGGCATGCAGGACGTCGGATTTTCGTCGGGTTTTCACCAGTGGATTCCTCTCGTCGTCCTCTTCACGGTGGTATCTTCAAAAACACGTTTTGAGAACTTTGATTTTTGAGTTTGGATCAAACACCCTCTTTTTCAAGAACTTTCAAGAACAAACTCTGATACCAGTTGTTAGGAGATCCAAACACACATAAATTTACGTGGTTCGGCAACTTGCCTACTCCACGGAGCTACTGGATTGTATTAATCAAGCTCAAAAGCAATACAAACATAAAAACAAGGAGGAGGAGAAAACTTCTCAACTCAACTCTCACCCTTAGCTCTCTTTCTGTGTTTCTCTCTATTTCGTGTTCTTTATCAGCTATCAATGCACATCTATTTATAGCTGATGAGGGAGACAATTGTTCAACAATGGTGGGGAACATTTTCTTTGGTTAGGCACCCACCATTTGACTCTAACCATTTCAATCTTGGCTGCCACCTACCATGGCTGCCACCAACTATGGCTACCACCGTCCATTTGTGTCCACACACATAACAGAGGAAGCAGTCCAGACGTGTCAAATGTGATATATCAACAATGTATAACTTTTGATCATTGGATATCAGATTGAAAAATCCTAGTTATTTCTATTTCTGTAAGGACGTTGCGTCTCCTCCTCGATAATTAGGTTTTGAATCTCGTGCGTTATGCATTTGGTATTCATCTTGTTCTCCTAATAATACTGTGACGTCATTGGAGACATATCAACTTTTTCTAAGCCAGAGTGAGCAGAGAAGCAGATCAATTAGTTCATTTTCCCTCATATAATGGCAACTGATCGATCGCCCCAGCTCAATCTTTCAAGCCACTGATCTGATACTCTCATGTGATTAACTATTCCAGATGACTTAGCAAATTATGATATAATCTCTAGCATCACTCAATTCATTTGATAGAATGATCAACAGAAGTTGCAGAAAGCCAGCCATTTCTGTTAGGCTTGGAGTATAAATCAACCTTGAACAAAAACTTAATTAGACTGAATAATAGGTAAATGAACTGATCAAGACAACAACAAAAACTTTCAGTTCTTGCAAGAGCTTGCTTGGAGAGGGCCCTGCCTGCAAAATAATGAAGGTAGAGCACAGAAATGTAACAGGCCATTTCCCTTTTTTCACATGCCTTGGCATAGCTTTAGGGAATGTGAAGTCTAAATCATCCAAGCAAGCACTTCATGGATGGGAATTAAAAGGCTGCAATAAAAACTTTGTAAAAAAGGGAAAGCTTCAAGGTACAAATCTCTGTTACGATGTTCAAGAAAAGGAGCATCTTGTTTTTCTTTTTTCTTTTGCTGATGGATTAATTGCTTTTGCCTTCAAGTTCTTTCACTCAATTTCCAAACTCCTCCATTTCCCATGCAAGAGGAAAACCACGTAAAAGCTTGAACTCTGGCTTGGTCGATCAATGTCAAACTTAATTAGCACCAATGCCTGGAGGTATAAAGCCATACATTAATCTTACAATCCTCCAGCCAAAGTCCATAGGAGTATCTTCTCTTCTCACAGCCACAGATTAAGCAGCAATTCGAGCCAGGAAATTAACCGCATGCAATGATGAGTCTCGAAATCCAAATTGTTTAGATATAAGAATGATATGGAGAATAAATCTGTTCGCCAGCCCTGCCAAAAGCTTCGAGCAATTGCAATGTAGATATCATGTACAGCGCCCGTATTTCATCGCTATCCTGTCTGAAATCACCATGGACACGCCCTACCTTCATGTAAACACGATAATGTTTAAGACCTTATTGGAATAGCTAATTGATGCTCAGCTTGAGCAGGTGCTATTGTAGCTACTATCATAGTTATTAAAGTCCGTCTACGAGCCCGCTATCCGATTGATCTTCAATGAAGCCCGCATTCCGATTGACCCTAAAATAATATTGTTTTTAGAATTGATTTCAGATAAATTGATTAGTTTATCTAATAATTCACGGGAACAACGTGAACCCTAGATCGGGAGAGACCATGGGGTCTAGCACACTTTGATTGAAGAAATTGATCCAGTCTTGATAGGTAAAAAGCTGAGTTGCCGGCGACGTACCAAAACTGACTCCGATCCGATGGATTCAATCTTGGATGCTGATTTCACCTTGGATTAATCATATACTTTTGTTGAATACAAACAAATTTTAGAATTTGGTAAGACCTCCAGATGTCTTTTGTTGAATACCATAGCCATGTGATAATTACCTGCCATTACAGTATCCTGAATATGCTATGATTGGTGCGTCCAATTTTCTTCACCAGTCGATGCTCAACCTATTGCGTGATAAATCGTCGTCGATCCATAAGTTTACTTGCTCTGTGTATTTAATATGAAAATAAATATAGAAAATAAAACGCCGTCGAACTTACTCTATGTATTTTTAATTTGATTTTAATCGAGCCGTTATTGAATTTTACTAATAAAGTTAGGTTTAAATGGAAGAGATTATATTTAAGGATTAATGACCTAAAAACCAAAATTTGACTAGAAAACGTAGGAGCCCTCAAATTTCCACATCGACCATGAATGAAAGCACCGTTTGGTCATATGACACGACACCCTCGGGCCCCACAAAAAGAAAACGACACCATGTGGTCCCCCCAATGGTGACGTATGTCACTGGAACGTTACCGTTTTTACGTATCTTCCAAACAAAGACGGATGCCGCGAGCAGGGGGGTAACTAGGATAAACAATAATTTAGGTCCTGTAATTTTTAGATTTTCCACTTTCATCCTTAGAAAACTTTAAAATTTTTTTCAATTTTTTTCTATAATTTCCAAAAAGGTCTCAGTGATCCATTGAGAATTTAATAAGCTTTCCATTTTTTTCATACAGGTTTCCATGTTTTCTTGTTGTTTCCAAACCCCTACGTATCATAATCCTGCAAGATTCTAAAAATAAATTAAGGAATAAATAGATCAATCTAATATAAAATATCTATACTGTTTTTTTAAAATAAATATAATATTACAAATATAAAATCTTATATATAAATCCATTAAATCTAGAAGAGCTAATACATGATCTATCCAAGTATTTATTATTCGGGCGAGGTCATGGTGGATATTTGATAGCACGAATTTATTTTTTTATTTTTTTATGGTTTGTTATTAAAAATAAAAAATAATTTTAAAAATATCATAATGCCATATTCATATTGTACTGTAGTTAGATAAATTAAATAAATTCCTCTTTCAATATTTACTTGGATTCTTATCTTAACTTTTCTAGAGATTTTATTGATGATTTATCTTGAAATAGCTAATAAAAATAATATATAACATGAAACTGAAACAAAAGCTCACTTCATCCGCCCTCTTTCCTTTTCCTTTATCTTGTTTTTTGAAAAATCTCAATCATGTGGTGGCATTTCATAAAAATTCTAAGAATCCACTTTAAAAGTTGATAAAATATTTAATTATGCTGAATTAATTAATAAAAAATATAACTATAAACATGGTTTTGGAGCATCATAATGACAATGAATCAAAAATATTTTAATTATTTTAGTCGTGATTACTTTTTAAATAATCTTTTCGTGTCTAAATATGTATTAATAATGTTTTATTTTAAAAAAATATTTTTAATATCAGCACATTAAAATAATTTAAAAATACTAAAAGTATATTAATTCAAAATTAATAAAATAAACAGTTAAAGAACACAACTTGAATTATTTTATAAAATTAAAAGGAATAAATTATTATTTTTTAAATACATATTTTTTTTAAGAAACACTTGAAAGAAAGGATAAAATGATGGAGATAAAAGTAATGTATGATAATTGATTAAATTTGATTGGTTGAATTTATTTATTAATTAAATTTAAATTAAACTTTATAATTGAATGAACGTGACAATTGAGAAATGTAAAAGTACAAAAGTTAATGTAGTAAAATGTAAACTTATGGAATCCAAAGAAACTAGAATGTAGTTTTACCATTTATAAATTACATTGAATTACCATGAAAGTAAAGTATATATTAAAAATTAAAAAAGTTTTACCATTATTAATAAAGTATATAATTTTATAAGGGGTTAATTTTTAATTTGCTTTAGCTAACTTATCACTAAAGCGTTACCCTTGCAGTCTCTATCTCTTTAGTCTTTCCCTTTTCTCTTTTCTGGATTCTCAACCTTCTCCCTCGTCTCTCTACTAGGGTTTTCCAAGACTCAGAGAGACAATCAAGCAGCTGGAAAGCGAAGAAAAGCAAAGACTCAAATCCCATCATGAGAATTGCAAGAAAGAATCAAACCCTGAACATTTGACAAATCTAAGGATCAGAAAAAGAGAGGAACAGGCGGATCATTAGTGTATAAACCTTTGCATTTTGTTCGGGGTTTTCAAGAAAATGGACAGATCTAGATCCAAGAGAAACTACTACTATGACCATCAAGATTATGACAATGACAACCTCAACAACAACAACAACATGACTAGGACGACCAAACCCAGATACAACAATAACAACAACAACAATTATTACCGTCACCGTGGACAAGGAGGCAACAACATGTTCAACAACAACAACAACAGGTTTTCAAGAACCCAACAGCAGCAACCACAGCAACAGCAGCAGCAGCAAGACCAATCATCGTCATTAATGGTGACAACAAGTTACAGAATTTTATGTCATGATATGAAAGCAGGAGGAGTAATTGGGAAGTCGGGGAGTATAATAAAGTCAATTAGGCAACACACAGGGGCGTGGATTAATGTTCATGAGTTGATTCCTGGTGACGAGGAGAGAATTATTGAGATTTCTGATACGCGTAGGAGAGACCCAGAAGGGAGAATGCCTTCCTTTTCGCCAGCGCAAGAGGCGCTCTTCTTGATACATGATAGGATTCTTGAGAATGATATGCAGTATGGGGTCGTGAGTAGTGGTGTTGGTGGGTTGGATGAGGATGAGTATGTGGGGAGAGGAGGAAATAGAGTGGCTACCAGGTTGGTTGTTTCTAGAATGCACGTGGGTTGTTTGTTAGGAAAAGGGGGGAAGATTATTGAGCAAATGAGGATGGAAACAAAGACCCAGATTAGGATTTTGCCTAGAGATCATACTTTGCCAAGATGTGTTTCCATGTCTGAGGAGATTGTTCAGGTTTTATGTTTCCCCAATTCATCTCTTGTGCTGTGCTTGTGACTGAATATTACTGCTGCCAGGACCTTTTTATTGAACACAATGTTGGATGGAACTTGATTTTGGTGAAACTGAAACTGAAACTGACCGTATCAGGGGAGTTAGTGGATTGATTTGTAAATGAGTTGTGCAATTTTAAATGCAATGGATTTAATGCAATGTTTGGGAGTTACGAAACATTATACTTGAGTTTTGGCTTATTATCGAGGACTGAGAATATCTGGGGTTTTCTTTGATTGATTGTAAGATGATTGTGACGTTATGAAATTTATAGGATTTTTAAGAAATTATTACTGCATTGCTATTTAGATATTTGATTTGATCCATTTGAAACTGGAAAAGAGATCAATGATTGGAAGCTGATGAGTTAGAGCTGTCAATTGTTCAATTTCATTGAATTGTGGCTGGTTGTGCTTTCTAATGTGTTTGGTGTCTTTAATTCTTTGATTAGAACCAGATTGTTGAGTTACTTTTAATAAGATTTTCAGGATGTGAATTATTTCCATATGGCAGTTAAAGTTTTGACTGCACACTCTGGATATTGGTTCCTCTGCTGGCCCTTGATATGATTGAGTTTGTTGTAAAATGCATAATTTGATGTTATGTCATGAAGGTACTAATTTGAGATTTCTTTCCAATGGAGGGTTTTGGAAATGCATGAAGCTACAAGTGATTTTTCCTCTCTTGAAGCAAATGTAAAGCCAGGATAAATTGTTTCTATTTGAATTACCATGTTCAGTGCCTCATGCTTTGTACTTTCCTCGCAGGTTGTAGGTGATGTCAGTGCTGTGAAAAATGCCGTTGCGATTATTTCATCAAGATTGAGAGAGAGTCAGCATCGTGACCGCAGTCATTTTCATGGACGAGTTCACTCACCAGAACGGCTTTTTGATGATGATTATGTTCCTCACATGAATACACGTCGTTCCTCAATGGAGGGACCACCCTCTTTTGGCTCACGAATACCTGGTTCCAACTACAGAAACAATAACTATTCCTCAAGAGCATCTGGTTTTGCTGTTGATTCTGGGGCTGATCCCATTGCTGACAGTGCACAGCCCTTTTATGTTGAGGACCTTGTGTTTCGAATCCTTTGCCCAATTGACAAACTTAATAGAGTTGTAGGAGAGTCTGATGGCATAGTGGACTTGCTTCAAAATGAAATTGGTGTGGATGTTAAGGTCGCTGATCCTGTTTCTGGTTCTGATGAACAGATAATCACCATTTTCTCTGAGGAGGTACTCTCCATCTCCTTGTTTCTATTTAGTATCAGGGGTGCAGAGGAGTCTATTCTGCCTATAAAGCTATGTTTGTCATTTTATGTGATGATTTATTCCTTCCAGTTACACTTTATGACATTGCTTCCTGGTTTATCAGTTGTGTATTTATTCCTCTTCAAATTTGAGTTTTATATCCTATTATATTTAGGTAGATTTTCATTTCTTCCCGAGCTCTGCAACATGGCTCACCTCCTCTGTGAAAGGTTCTAACCTAACATATCTGTTGGTTTACATCTATGCTTAGGGTCCTGATGATGAGCTGTTTCCTGCTCAAGAAGCTTTGTTACACATTCAAACTCGCATTGTTGATCTTGTTCCAGATAATGACCACATAACAACAACTAGGTTGCTTGTTCGGTCTAGTGAGATTGGGTGTTTAGAGGGAAGAGATGCCTCATTATCTGAGATAGAAAGGTTTACTGGTGCAACAATAGAGATCTTGCCAAAGGAAAAGCTTCCGCCATATCTATCGGGGATAGATGAGATTGTACAGGTTTGTCACGCATAATGAATAAACACCATTGAAACAGAGACTTGTATATGCTTGATGTTAAATGCCACTTAAGACCACCTAATGAATAAGCACAAATGAAACAAAGACTTGCATGATGCTGGATATGTAATGTCTCTTGAGACAATTGGATGACTCTGTTGTTAAAATAAGTTTCTGGTAAACTAAGGGGTAGTTTTTCATGGAGAAAATGCTGTACCAGAGTCCTAGATTATCTTGTCTGGGGCACAAGTGCAGGACAGTTTCCTTATGAATGGATTTTTCTAGTCGAGTGATATTAATAACTGCAGGGTTGGAAATGAACAGTTGTGAGCGTACCCTCCATGTTGATATGCTTCTTTTCATGAATGGATTTTCTAGTCGACTGTTATTAATATGCCTGCAGAGTTGGAAGTGAACAGTTGCAGGGTACCTGCCATATGTGTGTATTGAAAGATAAATGAAGCTCTGGCATCTGGGTTCCCATGAGATCAAATGAGAGCTTGCGAATCAGACTTCTATAATTTCTGAGTGATTTTGACTTTCTCTACAGATTGAAGGGGAAATAAGGGCAGCTCGTGATGCTCTTGTTGAAGTGACATCAAGACTTCGGAGTTACATATACAAGGACGTCTTTGAAAAGGACCTGCCACCACCTGTGTCTGCACCAGGCCTTGCTGGAGGAATGCAGGCAGCTTCTCCAAGCCCAACTCCAGCTCGTGAAGGGCCCATTGGTGGTGATCCTCCTGCTAGCTACCAGAATGTACAGTCTGCTGCAACACCACAGCCGTCGAAGGTTCTTTTTTATCACTTTTCTATTCGAGTACTCATTATCCTTGTTATCAAGGAAATTGGACAAACAGCTAACTGAACTTAACCTTGGTCCACTCTTTTAAAATGTTTAATGAATATGGCTTCTTAAATAAGGATCAGATGAAGTTGAGATGAACGATTTCCCTCCCTCAACTTCTCTGCTGAAGGTAAATATGAACTATTTCTGTCCTGTGTGCTGCCTATGTGGACTGCCCTTATAAACCTTGTAGCAGACAGCTTCCTTCCGCTGTTCCTGCTAGCCTTATGTTTGTTTTATAAAGGACTTTTAACCCTGTTTTGCTGGATGCATCTCTATATTCTATCAATTGCATGAGGTAGCTATTGCCCTTTCAAAAAGATCAGCATAGAGGATTAAGAAAAGTTTGAGTATAGGACACAATAATAATAATGAAAAAGACTCTGAAATCCCTCTTCTCAATCTATCATTATATTTATGGCGAGTGTCCTGCCTAAAGCAACAACCATAATAATAAAGGAGCAGAGGGATTGAGTTAAAAACATTTATAGTTCTAGCTTTTTTTATTTGAGATTTCTAGAAGGTGAGAAAACCTTTGTTTTGTAGGATGCTAGAGGATCTAGTGTTGAAGCAGTGAAGCAGAATGAAAGTGAACGTCGTGAAGAATTGCCTATCACTACGATGAATAGGTAGTCAATTCAGCTTTACTTTACCATGTTCGGCCATGTGTTCTTTCTATATAGGCAATATCTCAAGAGCAACGTCTGATTTCTACTTTGTAACATTCATCTTATTTTCTTGTTAGAATCCCTGTAACACTTGTCACTAGGAGTACACTTGAAGTTGTCATACCAGAGCCTGCGGTCCCCAAGCTCATTACAAAATCAAAAAACAAGCTTGCACAGATTAGTGAGGTGAGCCTACTCTTGCAGCAAGTTTCTGAAGATCTTTTTTATTTATTTTAAGTGTGAAGTTTTTCTACTTGACCTCACATAATGGGTACAGTTATCTGGAGCCAATGTAACCCTCGTTGAAGATAGATCGGACGTGAAAGAAAAGATTATAAAAATATCTGGAACACCAGAGCAGGCAGAGAGAGCTCAGAGCTTGCTTCAAGGCTTTATTTTAAGCAGTAAGTCCTTCTGTATCTTTGCTTTTATTTATGTGTCTGCGCATTTGGGCGTTCAGAAAAATGAGCACTCTTATAAACTCAAATGAAATTCTGGATCATTGTGCTTCAATTCAGCACAAGAAGATGGACCTTAGGCTAATCACTGAAGCCGACGAACTTGAAGTTGGAGCTGGCTTCAAACGGGAGGGTTCCTGATGCCCCAGGTATACATCCCTGGAGAATAAGGAGCATTGAGTCCCCTTTTTTGCATGTATTTTTCATTCGGTTGCTGTTTTCAATCATAAATCTCGAGAGCAAGAATTCATCTGTAAATGTAACTATGGGAACCCTGCAATGCTTCAAATTTTCCTATATGAATTGCAGTTGTTCTGTTGTTGTTTCGTTTCTTAATGTATTTCTCCTTTGCATCAATTGCCATAACTTGGGCTTGACGATTTCTAACTTGCCATCATTGTCATGAATGAATTAGCAATTTTCAACAATGCATAATTTTCTAATATGTTTGTCAAACATATACAATAAAAACATTTGTATTGGGTAAAACTATGTAAACAATATATATAATTATGAAAATGGTGAAAATAAATCAAAAAAGAACTTGAATTATCAAAAAAGTTCAAAAATTAATTTTATAAGTGACTTGATACTGGGCTGTCATTGACATGTTATTTGCAATATAATGATCAATAAATTACCTTTATATGTGATTCCTTAATAAAACTGATTTATTTTTTTTATTTTTAAAAAAAGAGTTGAAATGATATTGCTTCAGTAATTTATCACTGTTTTGATCGGATTAACTTTTAACTTGATTTAATTTAAAGGCACAGTTTGTTAATACAGTGGAATTATATATTTTTTAAATTAAATTTTATTTTTGAAAAATATTTAAATTAGTACTTTTTAATATTTTATTATTATTTTAATGTGCTAATATTAATATATATATATATATATTTTCAAGCAAAAATATTTACAAAAACACATACAATAAAATAATAATAATAATAATAAAAAAACCCTAGCTTCTATTATTGTGATAAGATATTGAGTTGAAACGTAAATAACACCGAATTTAATAACACGAAATTAGTTGCGATTTCCTCTATTGTTGATATCGTATGGATGTGACTTCAGCCGCTAAATAAAGAAAACAAACCTTGAAAGTTAGGGCTCGACTACATTTCATGGGCTGAGATTCAGCCTTTTATGTATTGGGCCAGGTTAGAGAAAGATGAGGGTTATGAAGCCTGAACACAAATAAGTTGGGCCTTGAAGTTTCGAACGCTTAAAGCCTTAAACAACATGCTCTTGTAAAGATTGCTCAAGCCTTGAAAACCCTATACACCAGACACTTGTGATGCTTAAAACCCTACCAACAAACCTCCTTCAAAGAAGAAAGCCACTTTCTCTTGTCAGTTTTTCTCGAAGTGTTGCTCAGGATAATCTAGTTCTAGAAGTATTTCTATCCCATTAAGCTTGTCATTAGGCTAGTGTCCAGTGATTAAAGGGATACAAACAAAAAAAAAAAGTGCTTAGCCGCCTTGCAGGGAATTGGTTGCAGGTGTGTAATCCGTGCCCCTACCTTTCACCTTTAGTGAGGGGCAATGTGATCCATGCTAAGTGTCCCCGAGCTAAGAGCAGGGCGGATATAAAAACGTGTGTGATTAAAGAGATATGGATATAAATTAAATTACTTACTGTAAGTAATTTAGGCATTTTTTTTCTTTCTGGATTTTGAGTTTTATGCTCTGGCTATTGTGGGATTGCTGTTGATTTAGTGTGTTGATTTATTTATGCTAACAAATCTTGAGTTACTTTCATTTTTCATAACCTTATAGCAAGAGATGAAATTTCTTGATTTCTGTGCTCTTATTTTTGGGTGCTGGGTTTTAAAGCACTTACCTTTTTGTTGCATTTTTCTTTGCTTATTTAAGATTCTGTTTTGTTGGTATTTGTAGCGACCGAATTTTGGTTTGTTTTGAAGCAGGGACTCTTTGTGGTGATTATGGCTTGTATTCAGCACAGCAGAAATGCTCTGCGGCGAATTATTGCTAAAGAAACCAGCTTGAAGAGCTCTGATGGTGCTATACATCCATTGTTATATGCTTGTCAAGGCGTTAGATATAAGAAGCTAGAAGTTATTCTTACAACAGTAAGTAGGAAATATTTCATTTTTGGGTTTTTTTATCAGGTTATGTGTCGGTTTAGATATTGATGTTGATGCTGGATTTTGATTTGCACTTGCAGAGCATAGAGAAGCTTGGGAAAGCTGGCCAGACAGTTAAGGTTGCGCCGGGGCATTTTCGCAACCATCTGATGCCCAAATTACTTGCTGTCCCAAACATCGAAAAGTTTGCGCATCTTATCAGGGAGCAACGCAAGGTTTTGCTCAAATTTCTTACATTTATTTTATCTAGTTCCATGTGTTTGTTAGTGTTAATTTTTTTATGTGGTGAAAGTAGGTCTTGAATCTTGCTTTTTGTTCAGCATGAATTTTTTATCTGCATTATGTTGTAAAGTTGCCAATTAAAGTTTTGCATCCACCCGTCCCTTTGGTTTTGTTTGAGAAATGTCAAGTGATTGGTGTTAAGCTTGTGATGTGTTGTGGATCAGATTTACCAACCCGAGGAAGAAGAGGAGGTGAAAGTAGTTAAAGACACAATGGAAGATAAGATGAAAGAATACGAAACAGCAGCAAAACGCTTAGTAAAAGCCCAGTTGGTTAGTAATTTATCTTTCGAAAAGTATATTGAGAATATGAAACATTTTAAATAACAAGTTGGCTTACTCTTACCGGTAATACGAGGTATCTGACCAGTCTTTCATGATTGTAGGCTTTTAGGGTAGGGATCAATACTGCAAAATTCCGTGCCCGTGAATCAAAAGATGACCCAATAGAAATTCTCTCACCGGTGACAAAGGATGATATTTTAAGAGAGGTATATCAGTCTTCATTTTTATTTTCATTTTCTCATAAGAATGCTGTAAAGTAATATGTTTTGTCTCTATCCATGAAAAGAACGTAGGTGGATATTGTTGCATGAGCAAGTTCTGGCAACATATCTAAAACCATCTATAAAACCCAGTTTGGCAATTCTGTTTTAGACACTGCGATCTATGATATATATTCTGTTTTATACAAACGATAATTCCGTAATTTGTAGTTTGGTGCAGCATCCTTGGTATGCTAAAAAGATAGTTTTTGCCTGACTGGTGGGATGTGTGCTAACATGGTTTCTGTACATCTCAGGTGACAAGGCAATTCAATGTGCAGATTGAACCTGACAACGTGCATCTTCCATCACCTTTGACTGCTCTAGGAGCGTTTGAGGTGCCACTACGCTTCCCAAAGTCTATTCCGTTGCCAGAGGGAAAGGTTAAATGGACACTTCAGGTCAAGATTCGGGGTAAATAAATATCACCTCATCATCAAATTCTTGATGAACGTTTAGACAATACTATCGAAGGTTGTTGTAGAATTCTTGTGACGAGCTTGATGCTTCAACCCAGCACATCTTGAATCCTGCGATTTCCCATATACTTCTTCAATAGTCAATCCTTACATAAGTTATTGTGGGATGAATTTTGATTGTAGTAATTCGGATAAATCGGTATTTTTATCTTTTTCCAGTATAATAAAATTACTTGATTACATTTAACAGCCAAAAAAGAAGAAGAAGAAGAAGGTTAAACTAAAATTCAGGCCCTATATTTAGTAATCAATTAATTAATCTATCCCCTTTATTACATTTTTCCTATTTGGTTTCTTAAAATTAAGACGAAAAATATGAGAACATGCTCATTTAAAGTTAATCGTATTAATAGATTGATCAACTCATTCTTTTTATTGTTACATATAACATCAACATTAGTTAGTTTCAATACGCTGATTAGCTTCATCGTGTGCATAAACGAAACTATTATTTGTAGAAAAAATTATGGAATCCAATGGAGCTAGGCTTTGTATGCATTGGCCTTGCAAGCATTGAGTTACAATTATTATAAACCCAGCACGATTTAGGACTCAGCTAACCTCTCTCTTAACCTGGGTAAATTTTTTTTAAAACCTATAATTTGATTTGATCTAATTTTATATCTTTTTTAAAAAAAAATCTAAAATAATTATACTTTTTACAACTCAGATTAACCTTTTTAGTCATAACTAGACCGAGTTTAATAGGGAGAAGCAGTCTTTTCCATTTATGTAATCACGTGAATGAACACTGTATTTAGTACTCCAGCTTTCAACAATCTAACTAGAGACAACGTGTGAAACTTTGTTCTGTAGGATACATTCATGAACATATGTACGAAAGTTTTCTCCTCTACGACCTTGGAGAAGACGATGAAGACGATCTTGCTACCCAGCCGTTTGAGGACTTGTTTTTTATCCTACAATTTTCCTTTGACATTAGCAGAGAGCTTCCTAGACTCTATATCTTTTCTTGCGATCCTTGAGATAATCATCTAGACAAAAAGAAAGTGGCTGAGAGTACACAGGGTTTAAAAACCTTGTGTGAGACAATGGCATTCCAAATATTTACACACAACAATGCAATGTAAAGGCCGATCCATGAAATTTCTTATAGAATCTCTCTAAGAATTGCAAATAATTAAGATACAAATTAACCTTGGATTTTCCTAGGGATATTGTGATGAAAAAGAGTCAAAATCTTGGGCTGGAAACAGTTGCTGTAAAGCAGCATCCTACAATGATCTTCTCTTTTTGGGTAGAAAATCTGTCATTTTCAAATGGTTTTAGTGATGAAGCGGGTGTAAAGTATGTTTTTGCAGTGGACGTTCTAGGACCATGTAAAACCCATTATAACGTAGGCACCATATGCTCTAATGGCGGCCCAGAAGACTTGGAAAGGTGCACAGGAACATGTTTTTGAGAAGAAAGATGCTCTGAATTTACAATTCCATTGGCAATGGATAGCTAGTCATTATTGGAAGGAAGAAAAATTTTACAAAAAAATCAAATCAGATATTAAGAGTGGTTCATTAATTTCTTGGTCGTTCTACTTTTAACCTATGTGACAAATGCCCATATCAAGAAATAAACTATATATGTTCCCCAAGCCATGCTTTTATTTAAAAACGAAAGTTGTTTTTAATATATAGTTTATATTATTTCAAATAAAATTTATTTAGACTTAAAATTTAATCGTGTTGATATTATTTTTTATTTAATTTTATTAAATAAAATAAAATTTATACTTTGATTTGATATAATGTAAAAAATTATCTTAACTTAAAAGTTTAAGTTGTTAATTAAAATATAATATATTATTTGTATTATTCTTTAATTTATTCAAAAGTTTAAGTTGTTAGTTAGAATGTAATATATTATTTGTATTATTCTTTAATTTATTCAAAGCTCTTCTTGATCTCACCCCACGAATTAATATAAATTTCTCATGAATAATGTAATTTTTTATGGAGGATTCCTTGAATATAATATTGCCTTATGGATAGCAAGTCATTGGAAGGAAGAAAACTTTACTAAAATCAGATCTAGTATAAATATCAAATTGGATATCGAGAGCGATTAATTTCTTGGTCTTTCTACTTTTAACCTATGTGACAAATGCCCATATCAAGGAAGAAATCATGGTGATTTAGCCTGTATGCTGTCATTTAAAAGATTAAGGGAGGTTTTAATATATAGTTTTAAGTAAAAGATTTTTGGGTTTAAAACTTATATATGTTTATATTATATCCTGTACTTTATTTTATTAAATAAAATAAAAATGATAACATTTATACTCTAGTAGTAAATTAAGAAATCATCTTAATTTAAAATTTTAAACGGTTATATAAAATCCTAATATATTATTTATATTAATATAAATCTCTCATGGATAATTAATATGATTTTTATATACGGAGAATGATCCTCGAATGTCTTATGAATTTCTTCCAGTCAACTTTGAACAAGTACTCTCACCGAGAATTATATTGTAACTCCATTTCTATATACATATGATAGGTAGTAGCTAGCCAAGCAAAGAAGTTATAATTGGATTGGTCATCATCATGGCGCTTTTCAACTTCTGATCGGCAAATCCACAGCTCAAACTTGTAAACCAGTGAAAATGTACCATGTTAAGCTTATATCTTAAGCTTCCATTCGCTGGAAACACCCTTGTAAGGAGTAGCAAAAGCCAACTTCATTATTTATTATTACAACATTACAAGATAAGAAATGCGCAGAGAAGTTCATACATAAAGCACTGGTGCCAGCAACGTAAAACCACACCTTAGTCCCACAAGCGTGGGCAACTAGCTAGCTAGGTGCTCGTACATACAATAAGAGCTAGGTAGCGTATTAATTACTACATAGAAGTCCTTTTGAAGTGCAATATTATTTATCCTCGTGCATGAACAAAACCTCCAGAGGATACATGATATATAGATAATGGCTCAAGAGAATTCAAGGGTTCCTGATGCCACCAACACCAGGTCTCCCCCTTGGGTCATGTCTGCGGTTAGCTCCAGCATCGTCATAATCCAGCTCGTACAGCAAAAGCTTCCTTGTATTCACTTGGATGGCGCCATCCTTCACAAAGAGACAATATATATTTTGTTTTTGGTTTTTAAAATAATGCATGACCAAAGATACTCACTAGCTAAAAGAATATATATATATATATATATATATATCAATGCCATTATTTGTGTGATTAGTCCAGCTAGCGGTGTCGCAATATAGGAAAAATGAGATAAACAGAAAGCTTTTAGGCTACCTTGTGAAGTGAGGGATACGAGTTCATTCCTTCATCGAAGCCCGCAACCAAACCTACAAATTATGTGAAATAAAATACTCTTTGTTAAGCTAAATCATCATAAGTTGGGAATGAATTTAAGCTAATGTTGAGAAGTTAAATGCTAACCTGAAGACAAGGGAGCAAGGAGTAATAGGGACACCAGAAGAAAAGTCTTGATCATACCAAGAGTAAGAGCCATGGCTAAATCTCAGTATTCTTGTTACGCTAATGGCTATGGCCTTAGCATGAGAGGAAGTGGGAAGGGGAGGGAAGACTGCCTTTTATGGCTGGTGGTAGAGAGTGTCATTAAGAGCTATGATGATGCTGTGCTCCCACCCAATAGCTACACCATGATGATGAAATGCATTAACTTTTAGCCAACAGTTTCAAAGTCAACTTCACTGTTTTTATGCAGCATGAAACAAGCACAGGTAATTGTATGCATGTGTGAAAAAAAGCTAGAACAGCCTTTTGCATGGCTTGAACTATATATGTTAGCCATTTTCAGCTTACCTTTTAGGAGTTTAATGATCTCATATCTTCATGTATTTCTGTGGAGGCAGTTTGAAAAAAATAATTTTTTTAAAAAAGTATTTTAGTTTTGGTCTTAAAAAAATATGTATTTTGTTCAAATAGTTTTAATAAAATACATGTTTTTATAAACTTATTTTTTTAAACCACAACTAAAAATATTTTTTAAAAAACTTATTTTGCATATAAAATAAATAAATAAAAATAGATTATTATTTTTATAAAATCAAGATTTGAAACATAATTATGTGTGAAATTAAATGAAAAACAAAAAGTTATTTAACTAATATATAAAATATTTTTTTTCTTGAATAAAAAAACAGAAAATAACATAATATTACCTCTATATCACTTTCTTTTCCGCATAGCACAAAACAATATTGTAAAATAGCATATTGCTCACCTAATGCCATCATATTGGCATTTACTTTAATTTGAAACGATATTGTCCAAGTAGTTTTATACCATTTATTTATTTATTTAGTGATCTTAGGTTTGGAATAGGACTTCCACCGTAATATAGTCTTAATATTCTATAAAAGTTTTGTTAGAAAAAAATATTGTTTTATTTAATAATAAAAAATATTTTTTAGTTTTTTCTCTTCACATATTAAAACGCAGTGTAGAATTGCATTTCAAACAGTATTTAATAACAAAATTAGAATTTATAATTACTTAAAATTATTTTTTTATATTTTTAGATTATTTTGATATAAAAAATTAATTTTAAGTATTTTAAATAAAAAATATTTTAAAAAACAACCGTTAATATATTTTTAAACATCTCCTGAAAATCTAATTTGTCTCAGCAACGTGTACTACTTATCAAACAAACCTTAATTTCTATATAAAATCAATTTCACCACAAGATGATATTAATATTTAGCAAGATTATATAAATATCTTGCTATAATCTTCTTTTATAAAGTAGGATATATGATAGTTAAAGAGAAAAACATGTATGATTATAATTAAGTTGCTTGAGTGTTAGGGTAAATTTAGTGATTTTATTAAAAGTAATCGAACATATTAAATGATCTCTCTATTTCGCATATAAAATTAAGATTAATTAGGAAATTTAACACGGTGCCCTGATTTTCTCTCTCTCGAAACAATAGGTTTGAGGATGACAAAGTCTAATGAATACCTACCATCGATCTCACTGGAAGATCCAGTGTGCATGGGAGCCATAATGGAATGGATTAATTGTCAAACTTCTTCTTGCGCACTGACTATTTCGTAGTGGGTACTGTTCTTCTTCCATCCATCTCCAACATCTTAATATTTCTGCTGTCACGACCCTTTGAAATTGTGTGTGTGTAAACAAATTGAAAGCATTGTGCAGCTAAATCTGGAACCCGATGGATTTGATACCTTCTTGAGGTTGGGTTTTAGAAAAATTTAATTTGAAATTAATCCAAGTTAATTTTGGTATAATATTGTTAGTACTTACTAATAAGAGAAATAACTAAAACAATAATATTCTGGTCTGTATTAATTTATTAAATTTATGAGCTGGTGGGTTTAATGACATTGATTTGACTGATCTTTTGATCCTAATGTACCGTCTTTCATGGCCCTTGAAAGTCAAAAAAACAAAAAGTAGTGGCCTACAGATGAAATCAAATAGAAAGCATTTTGAGAAGTTGGTTTTTTTAGTAGTGGGGCGAGGAGCACTAGCAAGAGAGGAAGAGAGGGGGGGGACAACACCACCCTTTGAACTCCCAACAAGAGTACGAACTAGTCTAGTTATTATTAATCATCAAGAATTAAGACCAAAAAGATCAATTAATCATCCCTCGGGAGACCATATGGTGTTTATAAGGTTGGTAATTGACTCATAAACTTACTTAGAACTCTAGTTTTGGAAGGAGGTTTAGCCTTTTAGGTTGTCGGACAGCAAAATTATTGCTCTTATTACTTCATTTCAATTACTAGTTCTTACGAACGATGTTTTAAACACAATACTTGCTTTAGACATCACTATAACTATGTTTTTACTCCACAGGAAAGATGGACACAAGAAGGTGAGAAAAATAACAGGAAAAAAAAAAAGCCTTGATGAACGTAAGCATCGTTTCCATTGACCACTATTAATTAAACTGTTTAATTTGAATTTTATAGTTCTTTTTTTTAGATTTTTTAAAGGGATTATATTATTAAGCGGTGGAGAATTAAGAACAAAATTGAAGGGGGATCATTGATGAGAAATGGACATTCTTAAAGGAACTTTGTAACTATTTTAAGTTAGGGAAAGGTCATCATCCTCTCCTCGCCTCCGACCCCTACAAGAACCACAATGTAAGCACTCTATTGTGAGGATTAGTTGCACGTTTTACGTGTCAATGCTCTCATCACTGCTCTATATAATCAATTTCATGCTTTTATCGTTTTCAGAGTTTTTTAAACATGTGTTTGATTCAGAAGTAAATGGTATTATTTACATCGAATGTTTTGTTTCATACGTATAATAGATTTATGTGAATATGTAGTACATGGAATACGTTTTTCATATTTTATTTAATGTGATAATATATAGATTTATGAGAAAATGTTTTTATATATATTATCAACATAACAAGATCTTATAAAAAATAAAAAAATATCATAAATGAAGAACACCTGAAAACATAAAATAATACATTTAAATTCAATAAATTAAGAAAAAAATAAAAAATAAAAAAATATTCTTGTATTGTAAAGAAAAAAATTATTACATTGTTTATTTTTTTTATAGGGTGAGAAAAAAAATCGAATAATCAATTAATCAACAAATCTAAAAAAAATTAACTAAAAAGACCAAATAAAAAAATTTAATAAATTAATTAGAGAACTCAATTCAAATCAATTTTAATTTTAAAATATAAATACCGAATCAAATTAATTGAACCAGAAAAAACCCTAATATAAAAAGCAAAGAATCATATAAACTTCTATTCTCTCCTCGTAAACTCAAATTCGAACTCTTAAATCATTCAAAGATGTCCCGTCTCTCGATCTCCCTCCACTACAAAATCTCCACCAAAAAAAATCGAACTAAATCAACTTCTATCACAAGATAAAAACTTCTCCTTGCTTCACATACACAGAACCTGAGTCTCAAATCATTCAAAGCCGCCCATCTCGATCCCTGTGCTCTCTACCTCTCTCGGTCTCCCTGTTCTCTGTCGATATCCCTCCACAAAACCCAATTTAAGATGAATGTGGTTGGAATTTGGAAAATTGATTCTTCATAGTTTCAAACTTACTTTCTTTTGGGGTTGTACACATTGTGCAAATGGGTAAAAGCCTAAAAAAATCTCATAGGCTTTGCAGATAATTTTTTCTTTAAAAAATCAAATTAAGTCCAATCAAAATAAGTTGATTTGAATTAAATTTTAGTCTGATTTGATTATAAATATATATAAAAAATTTGTTTTGTTAGTTTTTTAAATATAAACTCTACCGAGCTGAATTTTTGGTAGATATTATGCTATTTTTAGAAAGTATTATTGCTTTTTTATATTCTAAGAAAACATAAATTTATAAAAAATTAAAAATGCAAACCCCTAGTGTAATATTCATAAAAGTAGTTCAACTTCATAATTGAAATACTTTTTTTTTTCCTAATAAAAGATAGAAACTACAGTTCCCCATTAGATGGAGGCAACTGAGCATGACGCCTAGCGTATGCTATGCTTGTGAAATAAAGGCACTAGTTATTGTTATCAAATCTAAATTCTAAATCCCACAAAATTATATATATATATATATGCAGTGGGATAGTAGAGTTGATAATAGCAAACTTTGAATGATGCCTAGCC
Organism: Populus ilicifolia; assembly: GCA_015708895.1. Classification (NCBI taxonomy): domain Eukaryota; kingdom Viridiplantae; phylum Streptophyta; class Magnoliopsida; order Malpighiales; family Salicaceae; genus Populus; species Populus ilicifolia. Next base: position 520,087 of record SRLM01000059.1, on the reverse strand, counting down.
ATTCTGAAATTGTAGCAGAAATATCATAAAACTCAAGCCTTTAAAGATTAGCTAATTCAAAATGTGGCGAATATATATTCCATTTGAGTGACCAAGAGCCAGAATCCATGAAATCAATGCATGATGGTCCATTGCGGTAGTTACTATTCATTTTGGATGCTTACCCTTTATTTTTTTTATACAAATTAATTCAGTAATTAATTTTTTTATTTCTGTAAAGTCATTAAATTCAGCATTGACATAGCATAGCATAAGACTGGGGTTGCAAATTGAAGATGTTAATCTAAATAAATTAATCCTGGACAATTTAAAAGGGTACTATTTTGAAATTTTTAATTTATTTTAAAAAATTAAAAAATATATTATTTAAAAAAATTAAAATAATCAAATCAAATTATTTTAATTTAATTTAAAATCTAGATAAAGCTAAGTCTTTTATAAATTAATAGGTCATTGAATTGATCTACTAGAACATGTAAGGTTTTATAAGAATGATTGTGGTAGATGGTATTTATAAATGTTTGGTAGTGTGATAATAATTTTTATTTAAAAATATATTAAAATAATAATATTTTTTAAAAATTAATCCTAACGTTGATATAATTTAAAAATATGTGAAAACACCGCAGAAAAAAACAAAACAAACAAACACTGCATATGGGAGTAAAGATCAAACACTGTAGCTATCATGGAGGAGGAGCAGAAAAGAGAAGGAAAGTGTGAAAACGCAACCACATTCGTTGCCTTGTTAGATAATATTGGTGGCAGAATAGTGAAGAGGTCATCGCCACCTTCTCTGAACTACCTTTAAAGTAAAACCTGCCATTGTTGGTGGTGGGTGTTTCTGTAGCACGAGACATCCATATATATTATTATTTCTAGTTTCAAAGGTGTACAGAGTCAAATCAAGTGTTCAACCTTTTACTCAGTGTTTGGAAAATTTTGTTGATGTTATGTTTTTAAAGAATCTAATTTATTATTTAAAATTAATTTTTTATATTTTAAAATTATTTTATTTATTGAATTTAAAAATATTTTTTAAAAAATAAAATCATATTATTTTAATATATTTTTAATAAAAAAATATTTTAAATCAGAACTATTATTACATTCCCAATACATCCAATTTTATTTTGTGTATCAAATCATACAACAACAAAAAAAAATAAAAATGAAATATGCCTGTAAATCTTTTTAAAATAAACCTATCTCATCATCATAATTGCAACCTACATTTTTTACTGTTCATGTCGAAGTCAAATGTGATGTCTTCCCTATTTAACTTAGAGAAAAGTATCGAAACAGTATCATTAAATACAATTCTAAACTCAGTTACTTATTGGGTTAACGTCATTAGCATTATATATGTTATATTATGATCCATTTTTTACGATTATACACACACACAATTATGTCAAATTACACAGATTGATAACGATATAAAACCAACGTAAAATTTATTAACCATGTATAATCAATATATATTTCCACGATGATGATATTATAGCTTTTGTAACGTTGGTGAAGTTGTGCTTTTGTTAAAATACAAGCTTATGTATTTCAGTTTTCTTGATAATAATGAGACGATAAGCTGCATCAACTTTCTGGAATCACAGTCCAGCTTTTGGAGTCAGATTTGGGTCATGAATCATGCTAGGCAACTCTCTTTTCAAGTGCATTTGAGGCAAGTTTTAACATATAGAAACACGAAAAGGTTTGAAAGAGGAAATGAGGGATTTGGAAGAAGAAAAATTGTTAGCTAATTGTTGCAGCACAAAGCAGAAGTAAACAAGCAAACAACATAGAAATTTAATCAGCGAAAACATATATATATATATAGCAATTATAAAATCCAGAGCAATACACTGAATCCAAGAGATTATCATTTAGAAAATAATTTTTAAAAAGTTTAAATTCAATCCAACTATCAAATAATTTTTTTAAATTATTATTATTGGAGCGATTAAGATTTTTTTATATTTTATTAATTAATAAATACATCTATTACATGATCTATATAATTTATCTACAACGTATCTTTATTTATTCTTGACAAATCTACACATAACTTATTTAGAATCATGTCTTATCTCAAACTGAAAACTATACCATCCTTGTGTGTCTTGGTTGGGCAACAAAGGGTCATCTTAAGTAAAGATCAAAACGGGCGATCTCTTCATGCCTGCTCTTTCCAGGCCTGTTTAGTGCAAAGGACTAGGCCTGGTCCTGTCAACAATCACCCCCATGTCCCTGCTCGTCGTTTCATACACTTCGAATCCCCCAAGCCATCTTCGGCCGTGAGAATTGAAGCAAGTGGAACAGCAAGAAACGTTGATCCACTGATCTCAAGTTCTTTAGCCCAGCAAGAAATGGATCTCTATTGCATCAGCTAACGACAGAGGGATAAGAAATTTATGACTTCACTTGCATGTTTCTACTGAGAAAACAGGCTACGATAATATGGTAATATGACATCAGTTTGATTTCGTAGCTCCACCTTTATGACTCCACTCTGCACTGCACAAGATGAGCAAGAAGAGGTTCTGTTCTAATTTTGATGAAGCAATGCCGTGTTTAATAACAATTTTAATTAAGTAGTGATGTATTTAATTTTTATTAAATAAATAAAAATAATAAAATTTAAATTTACATCTATTTGGTTATTATATCAAAAAAAAAATTTAATCTAATAATATAAATTATTAAGTAACATCTCAATACATAACTTATATTATTTTTATAATTAACTGATATTTTAAAAAAATTAACATTGTATTACTTATCAACCGCTCAAGAAATTCATAGCTTAAAAGTATACGATCGCAAGAGTCTATGTTAGATCAGAACTATTAGAAGATTTTTATAAGATATATTCGATTTAACAACATTTTAAACAGACAATCCCGGCTGTATATTTAAATGCATACAATTTTGTTTTATATCAAATCTTAAAGTTTAAATATGAAACTAGCTCAGCCGAGAGTTGACCCAACAACTTGAAGACTGAAAACTTGACTTGGTTCAAGTTTTATTTTGACTCATTTTTATATTAATTCAGTTAAATTTAAGTGTTATATTGGGTTGATTAGCAATTTGTTTGACTTAGTTAAATCTAATTCAAACTCAACCATGTCAAAATTAAAAAATATCTATATCAGATAAAAATAACAAATTTAAATTAATTTAATAACTTCCAAATTAATTAGATGATTTAATTATACACACGCTAAATTGAACATGAACTAATATCAAAATTATATTTTTAAAAGATTAAATTTATATTTTGTATGGTTTTTTGTACGATGATGTAAGGTATTTTCTGAAAATATTTTTTATTTTAAAATATATTAAAATAATTTTTTTATTTTTTTATTGTTTACATCAAAGCAAGAAAATCATCCAGAAAAATTTAAAAAATTATTAATTTAATCTTTGAAAATGTTTTTTTAATACATTAAAATAATATTTTTAATTTTTAAAAATTTATTTTTAATATATTTTTTAAAAAAATAGTTAAAATGAAAAAACAAATAAAATTTTATTTTAAAATAATTAAAAGAAAACAAAATCACAAAAAGTTAAAAGGTGCCTTGAATCATTCCCCTCCATTTCTCAAAGAATAGGTGAAAAGCACCTCTTTCTAGGGTTCCTTCCCACTTCCCAATGGCTTTGTACTGTCTCTATCAAACCAATTGGCTTTGTAAGGCTGAAACCATTTCACTTCTCCATGGCTTTTGTCCTGTCTCTGTTAAATCAACTACTTTTTATTAAAAAATTGAAAATAATAATTAATTTATTTTTTAAAATGATAACCAAAATAAAAAAAATTGTTCTTTTCAGGTTTTTCAATTTTTTACAGCAGAATTACTTAAATGCTTTTAGAAAATAATATTTATTAGCTTTGGATGCAAGGATACTTCTGTTATTTTGATGTATTTTTTATTATTATTTACATGTAGGATAGATGTTAATTAGATCTTTTAATATTTATAAAATATTATTTAAATTGAAAGGTGGTTAGTACATGCCTGGCACGACTCAGTAAATAGGCGCTGCTTGCATCTTCAGGATGGCTCATGCAACGCCAAAACAGATCTGAACACCGCCGTCTGTGACGTCGTTCGTATTATTATCCTTGTCACGGCGGTAAGGTGTGCGCGGTCAAAAGACTGGGTGAGCTTCCAGTTGAGTTACGATTACATTTTCTTTTTTTTTCTTCCTCTTTCCTCTCTTCCCCTGTAAAAACATGCTAGCCCTTGCAAGAAAAATAAAAGTATGGTTATTAGTTTATTGAGTTAAATTAATTTTTTTTAATTATAATGTATTTGATTTTTAATTATTTATTGAATTAATTTTATTTTATAATATTTAATTTTTATATCAAATTTTATTATTATTCTTTTAACTACAAAATATTTAGTCTTGAATTCTTTCTTAACTTAGTTTTTTCATTTAATTTTTATATCAAATTTATTATTTCTTTTTTAATTATTATTTTTACTTTTTTTTTTTTACAATTTCATTCTTATAATATGATTTTTTTATTAAATTTAATTCTTATTCTTTTCAATTATAATTTTTTAATTTTTTACATATCATAACTATTAAAAAAATCTAAATAAAATATTAATTTAAAATTTGTTTCAAACAAAATACATCATACAAAAAACTATAAAAAATAAAAACCGCAAGCTGCATCACAGTCAGAGAATTCCCAAATTAAATGATCTCTCTTAATTCGTTTTCTTTTTTTGGTTTAATCAATCATATTAAAAAGATCTAATCCCAATGGAAGCAGAACATACAAAATAAAGCTCCAGACAAATTCATGATCAAAGTTAGGGCACTCAAGAAAATCATGTTAGAAAGTAAGATCTGCCTTGTTTATTAGATTCTGTTTTAAATAAGCACATTCAAGATTAAGATTGAGATTTTAATTGTTAATATTGGATTCAAATCTCACTTTGGAAAGGAGAGCAGACATTTCCCTTCTATAATATTACAACCAGAAGAGAATTCTCCTAACGAACTCGAGAAAAAATAAACACAACATTTCATGCCGAAAACATTTAAAAAAATTGGAATAAAAGGAAACTACTATTGAAATTTCTAGAGCCAGTTTCAAAAAGCTTCCAGAAATCCCATAGTGTTTGCTTCACAGACGAAGCAAGCAGCAAAATACAACCGTAATGCCTCTCTCTCACATTACCAGACATTCAATCCTTACAATGTCACCGCAGTTCATGACATGTTCCCAAAATATTACACATCCTGTGGAATGACGGAACCTATATTTGTGAAGAAAAAGGGAAAAAGAGGACAGAAGAGTATATGATCTAATGAATGCAACTATGCAAAATGTATACAACATTCGACTTGAGACCTATGAAGACAATAAAAGACAAAGAATAATGCAATGCAGGATTCAATACCCTCAATAATATGTTGAGGACAAGACCCCCAACCATGTATACCAAAACAGTGCAACAGTTAAAAAAAAAAACAACCTGACCATGATAGACATTATGATAATCCGATACAGACATGAATAAACAAAAATAGCGAGCTGCAGAAAAATCAGGACTGATAACCGGGTCTTCTGTAGTGCAGCACCTAGGTGGTCTTCCAGTGTAACAAAACTTTGACCTGACAGAAATCCATCCCAACAACCTAAGGTCTTCAGAGAAGATGACAAAAGCAGTGTGTAGTCTCACAACAAGAGGCCAACCATTTCAAGGAACAACAAACAACCAATAACTAGGTGTTGACTGTCTTGTATTTACTCAGCAAATCAAAGTTTCCCCTACCATTTCCACCAATTCTATGCTCTATACTCAATAATTTATTAGACTTTTTTGATAGACCTTCACCCACATCTTAAAAGCAATCCCACCCCCTTCTCCTCCATCACAAAATCAAGAACCCAAACTCGTGGTGCTGATGCAACAGCTAGGGACACGCTGAAGACCGGTGACTTCCATTGTCTGAAAATAGCAGACGACCGATGACCCGACACAAATGCAACCCTGGACCCCGACTCAATACACCCAAATGCATGCAGGGACTTCTAAAAGAAAAGAACGTGCCTAATAGCAATAACCTCAAACAGAAATGGCACGACTGATGGCCAACTTGGCCCATTCAGCAGATTCCTTAATCATATGGTCATCAGAAGACAAACATTCATTTAAGAAGTCTTTGCTAGAAAGAGATTGCTGTATCAAAGAGCCAGCATTACTTCCCAGTGTATCTGCTAAATCTCCCAGGACTCCAATTGCAGTTTTCATAACGACATCATCCCTGCACACAAGTAGCTTACACGTCATTGACCAGATAACACACATTTTATACATAACACAAGTGCATACATGCACACACAACTACATATATGTACAAATAAGAACTATGCAAAACAGAAGATAAAGAGTATATTTCAGAAGAACTCACATGTCTTTCTCCATGTACATGCTATCCAAGAACTGCAGGATGTGAGGTGCATAAGGAATCAATAGCTGAGTTTTAGGAGAATTCTTAAACCCTTGAAGAATTCCAGAGTATGCCTCCAAAATTCCATTTCTCAAGGAATTTGTGTATTCAGTCATTTCATCGTCAGCAACACCTGTGTGGGCAGACAGCTCTGCAGCACTTTGCAGCATTGGCATGGCATACATCAAGTACTTCTCAAAATTCTCTCCTATTGCCAAGGCAATGTCGCCAAAGCTAGAGAAAATAGGAGGCTTCACAGATCTATGCAACTGGTTGCTTGATAAATCCTTGAGAAGCTGAGTCATAATACCATCACAGTAAGGCAAAATTTTATCTTCCAGTGCCCTGCAGATATCACCCACCACACCAACAGTCACAGCACAGACTTGGTACTCCTCAAAATTCTGAAGGCCCATTTCTAGGTACTTGTAAAACTCTGGCACGTATTTTGCAAAATCAGGACCGGTTGCATAGGCTAGGGCTCCTATGGCTAACATGGCCTCCTCATGCACAGTTGCACTTCTACAGGCAAAGACCCTCAGGAAGAGCCCCATTATCTGATCTGCATATTGCATGAACACATACTTAGTTGGCTCAGAGGAGCCTAACTTCTGAATTATGACCTGTAAGCAACCGCAGAGAAGCCCTTGCAATTCACCCTGCTTCTCTCTCTCATCAGAAGAAAGCTTCTGCCCTTCAAGAGTATTGTGAAGCTCTGTCATGATGACAGGAACCAGTTGCAGCACCATTGGTGCAGTTTCATCAGTCGAGCATCTCACCACCTCATTCAACGTTTCATATGCAGCAGTCCTTAATCGGGACTCCCCAGCATCCTCTCTGTGGGTCACAGTGAGAAGTGCCTGGACAATTTCCTGGAAGTAAGGAGTAAGAGGTGATGATGGGGTCACCTCTTCATAACCCTGGGCAAGGAAATAGAGGGCACCACATGCCTTCTCTGCTACATTGGCAACGTCCTTCATGCTCTGGAGTAGTACCGTAACAATTTGTTGGCAATTTGCTTGAGTAATTATCGGTGTATCCACAGTTGAACCATGGAGGAATTCAAAGATTCGACCAAGGGTCCAAGCAGTCGTATCCTTCACATGGTTATTTGGATCCTTTGTCAAGGCGGTCAGCATGAAGTTCAAAGCAACATTAACAAGAGGCGTTAGTTTCTCAGGGGAAGGACCTTCCAAGATCGAGCCAAATGCATAAGTAGCTGCCTCTCTATGCCTCCAATCTGGTTTTGTAATGTTATCTTCAATGAATTGCATAACAAGCTGCACAATATCATCTCCCACAGTCCTTGCAACCAAACCAAGGCATGTCCCCCCAGCCATTGCAATATTCCAAGCTCCTTCATCTTGATCCTGATCCTCCTCTTGCTTTAGGAGAGTCTCCAACAACATTGGGACCAAAGCAGGGAGAGCCTGCTTAATAAAGTAAAAGCAAGGAATATCAGAATCCCCAGTGAAATCACCCCCATATTCTTCCAAGATATCTATCTCCTCATCACATATTGAACTCCAGAATTCAATTGCTTGAAGGGCTACAGGTTCTTCATCTTCCCTCACAGCCTTTGCCGTGATGTTAAAGATATCCTGCATATAAGGAGCCAATTTCTCATAGTATGTTGATGAAATAGAGACCAGACACTCATAAGCAGCTTGTCTTATCTTCATTTCTGGGGATAAAGTTGCCTCGCAGACCACTCTCATGATATAATCACGCTCCATATCATTGCTGAAGTTTGCCTGAGCAAATCCAAGTGCATTGTACAGTGCTCGGGTTGCAGCAAGCCTAACATCGTTGTTTCCTTCAGTTGCGTTCATGCCCTGTACTACTGCTGTAAGTATCTTGTTTACATGGTCTTGATCTACAACATCAGGTGAGACTTCCTCACACAAATATCCAAGAGTCTCTAAAGTAGCTTGCTTGACATGAGGAGGTAACTGATGAATATTGGATAAAAGCGATCCAATCAGCTCTGGCCACTGTCTCTGAGGCAACTCAATCCCTGCAATCTTAGCAATAACTTGAGATGCAGTTGACCTTGCATCTGGTACAGGAGAAGCAAGTGTCTTCAACAAACATGCCTTAATTTGACCCTTTGCATTGTTGTCCAGCGACAACCATCTTTGAACAAGCTCAAGCTTCCTATGCTGTTCCTTTGCATCCAACGCATTTTTAAGAATTAAACCTGCTAATTTACGACTGTCAACAGGCTTCTCATCATTAGCTAGCTCTCCAGAGAGAGAGAGCAAAAAACTGGGCAGGTTTTGCTCCTGAAACTGTTTTAAGCTTTCTTCTGCATGCTTCCGCACATTCCCATCTATAGATTGGGCATTCAAAAGCACCTGGGTCACTTCCATTGCCATATTCTACCTGAAATCATCGAACTTTCATTAGCCTCACACCTCCAAACTTCTAAACCTACTTAATTTGACACAGCCAATTAGAAAATTAAAAATCCATCTCAAAAGGGGATCCACACAATAACCACTCAAAATCCAACAAAAAAAGAGAGAGTAAAAGGTAGCAAAGTCAATAAATGCAAACAGCTCAAGACATAACAGTAAAGTTAATACTAAAATCAGTGAAGTTAATTAAAACCCAGAAATAATAATCAATCAAAATTCACTAAAAAACAGTGTAGCATAAAAAAATTCAAAATAATCAAAACTCCAAAAAACCCAGATCAAATCAAATTCAGTAAAGCTTGGAAATTTAAACAAAATTTAAAACAGATTCAGAAACCCCAATTGAGAAAAATAACTGATCAGATCAGGTTGATCAGATCGAGTGACAAAATCAGCACAGTAACACCATAATTGAGCAACTAATGAAGCGATTTAGACGGTTAATTCAGAAAAATAAATTAATTACCTGTAGAAAGTGTGAGAAAGACAGGGAGGGGGACGGCGCTTTGAAACCCTAGGAGAGAGTTTTTTAGAGAGAGAGAGAAGACGCGGATGTGAAGCAGGATTTGAATAGAATGGAAATCTAAATATCAATTTTACTTTTTAAAATAAAAATAAAAATAAAAATAAAAGCAGTTATCCTCTGCTACAAGTCTTGATTAGTGGGTCCCAATTTCTTTGTGGGCCAAAGGATAATTAATTAATCAATTAATCAATTAAAGTGCAAACTACATCTTGGACCCTCGCTATGCTACAAATTTTGATGAAGTCTCTTTGATTTGATATGCAGTGTAAGTTTTAGGGTGTTTAGAAATGTGGTATAATTGTTTTTTAAAGTAATTTTTGTATAAAAATATATTAAAATAATATTTTTAAAAAAAATTAAAATTTACTTTTGATATTAGCTCATTAAAAAATTTTAAAAAAACTTAAAATATAATTTAAAAAATTAAATTTTATCAAAACTCTAGTGCAAACACCATACTAAATAGGGTTTTAATTGTGTTAGTACCATGTCTCATGAGATTAGTCCTCCCATCCAGTACAATTTTGCCCTAGCTTTGTATTATACATGGAAAAATAATTATTCTTTTTCAAAACAACTTCATCATATATTTTAAATATTAAAATTATACATGATTCCATTATATTTGTTGAAATATTATACTAAATGCATTATTCTAGACTTGATGGATTTACTTGAAAATACATTAAAAAAATAATTTAAACACTCACAAGGGATTGCCATAGCTTTTGCTTCTAGGTGCCTTTTAAAAATATATTTGTTTTTAAAATGAATCAAATTAATTTTTTTAAAAAATATTTTTTTAATGATTTTGATGTGTTGATGTCAAGAATTAAAAATATATTTTTAAAAAATATTTTAATGCCCTTTCAAACAATTGTTTTTTAGAAAAGATGACCTATATTACAATATCAAACATAAGCTTAATCTAGAGGTATAAAAATTAATTTCGGAATATTATAATAGTTGATATAAACAATTTTTTAGTGTTTTTTATTTATTTGAGAATTTGTATATATATTTTTATTTAATTTTTAACGGTAAAACTTATGAATTAGGATCTGTAGGATAAAACACAACGCATTGACCTACCAATTCAAGCATGTTTGAAAACAATAGCAAACATTGATTGGCTGGAAGGCAAACATCGTTTCTATTATGATAAATTGTACGTGCTTAAAGCTTTTACTAGATTTGGGACCTCAACGAAACATGTAAGATAGTTGGAGGGCTTGAGTGTAGTTTGTTCATTGTTAAATTGTCTGTAGTCAAAAGTTTAAGTGAGAAAAAAAGTCATCGCATCTGACAGACATGATTGGTGACTGGAAATTATTGGCGTTTAGGTATAGTAACTTGAAGTTTGGACAAAGTAAGCTAGAGTGTGGGCTCCAGGATTATGTCACTGCGAGGGAGAGTTGTGTGTCGATCCAATGGCTGAGATTATTTGTTGATGGCTGTTTACTTTAATCTAACGGGTGGTTGGTTGGTCTGGGCTGTCTTTGTAGAGGTGTGACTTGGGTCCAGTTGGTTTGATTCATAGTCCGACATTTTTTTTTTTTTTTAGATTAACGTGGGTGTCCGGGCCAGCTTTCGCGCACCACGACTAATCCCACGGGCCCTGAAGTTAACGACCATGTAAGCCTCCAGTGACCATCATATGAGCAACCAAGGACTCGAACCTGAGACCACAGAGGGAGCAAACCCCTTGATCCCAAGTCCTTACCACTTGGCCACCACCTAGATGGTTATAGTCCGACATTTCTTGTTTGCTTATGATTTGGAAAGCAATGGGAGGTTTTTTTTTCTGGGTTCTGTTTGGCTACTGTCCAAAAATAAAAGTAATAAATATAGTAAAAATTTAAATTTTTTTATTTAGAAAAACAAGAAATATAAAAAGATATATTTTCGGTCTTTTTTTTTCCCGATGGTAACTAAATACTATTTTATAAATTTTGATTATTTTTTTATTTTAAAGGAGAATAATATATACTAGAATATAGTTTCACCAAGTCAACAAAATTTATGGTTGTATAGATAAAGATGGGATGGAAAACATGATCATAAAACCTTGGTTTATCATCCCAATATTTTATTTATCTAGAGTATAATAATTCAAGTTTTATGTCAAATTAGATTGAGAGTTGAACTTATTAAATATGATCGATCCAATTAAAATTCAAGTAAGATTTAATTTGATTTTTATTAAATAAAAAAATTACTTCAATTTAAAAAAAAATCTTGAAATGATATGTTCGAATCTGGGTTGTGAATCATATCGAGGCAAATTGCAAACTTTATAACTATAATATAGTGTAAATTGGATTTTTTACAAAAAAAAATTTAATTTTTTTTTTAAAATTAGTATATCTAAACATTTTAAAATATATAAAAATTATTTTTTTATAATTTTTTTTCAATTTTTAAAAATATTGATTGGTAACATTTTTAAATGGGTTTTAAAAATATTAATGATAAAGATCATCCCAACACGAAATCCAGATTTTGATTGGCTAAACTACATACGTACTTGCCATGTCATAGAAATTATAAAATAACTCCATACATAAATTATTCTGAAAAATTAATGAAAATATTGGCAAGAAAAAACATATCAACAATGTATTTTCTGTGAGGATATATATGTTAATTACGATAACTGTAAACTAATTAATTACCCAAAATTGTGTGGTTTTAGCTAGCTTAACCCTTAATGTTAAACCATTTGTACATGGAATTCCATTCTTTTTTTAAAAAAATAAAAGGGATTATTTGAATATTTTTTTTGTTAAAGTTATTTTTAAGGTAATTAAAAGAATTATAAGTCACATTCATAAAATCTTATTATTATCAGGTAAGTTAAGATTTAATATATTTTGGATTATAGAATTGAGAGTGAGAATTATGGCATTCCTCATGCAATCTCTTTTCAGTATTTAAAATTAATATTTCTAAGAGAAAATTCTAAATCTTAATAATTAGATTGTTCATCCTCGATTAAAATTGTTTTTTTTTTTACCATCAATTATAAGAAGATTAAATGAAGATCACAAAGAGTTCAAGAATTTTTTTAGTATGAAATTATAAAACATATATGGAATATTTTTCATGGATGACTCTGGTAAAGCACTCTTCTCAAGTTCTAATTTCTATACCTGACCCCCAAAATACCATTAAAAAAAATAGTCAATGGTGAAGATCATCCCAACACAAAACCCAAGTTTTTGATTGGCTGAAGCAACTCTCTTTAAATTCCTCCTCTTCCACCAGATCAAGAACCACAACTTCAAAATAATAGTAAACAAATAACCCACCTCTTTAATAACCGAAAAAAAAAATGTTTTGTGTTTTAGTAAGAGTTTATTTACTCGGTAGCTTTTACTTTTAAAATAAATTATAAATATTTAATATTTAATAATAATAAAATATAGTTTATCATTTATATGGGACCATTTAAATTTTATTAAAAACCAAAGGTTTGTAGCTGTTTTCCACTAACCTGTGGATAGTGCAAAGTGATTTTACTGATCATATAAACTGCGGAGTTATTCTTTATTATTATGGTTGAAGTGCATCTAGTTTAAAGTGAAATATATTGAACATCTAGTTAATTTTTTTTATTGTTATTTTTAATTATATTTTATTTTAAAAATTAAAAAGAAATTACTTAATAATATTTGATTACGGTTCTAATTTTTTTTAATAATATTTTATATAATATTATTGCATGTTTAAAAAAGAAAAAAACTATAATTTTTATCGAATGAATTTTATATATAATGAAATTATAAATAGTTTAATATAATAATAAAAAATATTTAATATAATTATTATTTATTTTATTATATAATAACAATAATTAAATCTATAATTTAAAACAACGCCGAATGATTTTTCCATTAAAATAACTCTCTTTAAATCATTACTGGTGTAGTTAGATGCTTAAAATAAATGAATACATAACCAACCTTTTTTTCTCCGAAAGCCACATCAAACATAACTTTTTCTGAATTATAATTGGACCACGTGAGCACTGTGACATGTTTGCTTGAACTACAGTTTAAACAGAGTTTTCTGAGTTATAATTGGTCCACGTCATCACTATGACATGTTCCCAAGAAGTGCAGTTCTTACAGACTCTTTTCTGAATTATAATTGGTCCATGTCAGCACTGTGACATGTTCCATCCACTATAAAGCATGTCTGGTGCCTGACAGAAAATCATCCGAAGAAGAAAACAACAGAAAATCAATTGAAGAAGAAAGGAGAGAACGTTAAAATCTTTATCTGTTGTCATTCAAGACAAGCAATCATGGGGTTTTCATTGAAGCATCGTGCAGGTTCTTTTATGGTGATGGCAATTTTTTTGCTTGGTAAGTGTTCAGTTTTTCTTAAGTTTCTTTCACTCCTTTTTCTTTTTCTTTGTTTTTTGTTTCGTTTATATTTTCTTGTGTTTGGATGGTGAGAAAGTAGCGGAAGTAAAAGAAAGGGAAGTTTTTGAAACGTTAATGATGTGTTGCGGTGTTTCTTAATATCGGGTTTTATCTTTGAGTTTTTTTTGAATGAATTTGGAAAATGGTTAAGCGAAAGGGTTTATCTTTTTTTTTTTTAATTATGCTAATAAATACCGAATTCAAAGGCAATGATTTTGTTCCATGTAGCATTTTTTTCTTTGTTTATAAATGGCATTGAATTACCGCAGAAGCTGAATAACATGCTTTCTTTGTATTTTCTCTTGAAATTGATTTTTAAGATTGTGGTTGAGATTCTTGCTTTCTTTATTGATAAGGGAGTTTAATCTGTGAACAGGGAGTTTGTTAGCAATTTCTATAGCAAAAGAGGAGGCCACCAAGTTGGGGACAGTGATAGGAATAGACCTCGGAACAACATATTCGTGTGTTGGTGTTTACAAAAATGGGCATGTTGAAATCATAGCCAATGATCAAGGTAACCGGATTACGCCGTCGTGGGTGGCATTCACTGACAGTGAGAGATTGATCGGTGAGGCTGCAAAGAATCAGGCAGCTGCTAATCCTGAGAGGACCATCTTTGATGTCAAAAGACTTATAGGAAGAGTGTATGTACTCTCTCTCATAGTACTTTTGTGTGCATGCTTGTGTGTGAATGATTGTGACGTGATTGAGATTCTAATCTCTGTGTGTGTGTGTTTGTAGTTATAGTGACAAAGAAGTTCAGAAGGACATAAAGCTTTTTCCATACAAGCTTGTCAACAAGGATGGAAAGCCTTACATTGAAGTCAAGATTAAAGATGGCGAGACCAAGGTTTTCAGCCCAGAGGAGATTAGTGCCATGGTTATTACAAAGATGAAGGAGACAGCCGAGGCATTCCTTGGAAAGAAAATCAAGGATGCTGTTATAACTGTTCCAGGTAAAGTGATAATGTTTTTCAATATAAAGCAATTTCGGTTAGGAATTGGTTAAGTATGGTTGAGGATTGACTTTAGTTATTTTTTCGAACTCTGCAGCTTACTTCAATGATGCCCAAAGGCAGGCTACAAAGGATGCTGGTGTTATTGCCGGTGTGAGAGTTGCGAGGATTATCAATGAACCAACAGCCGCTGCCATAGCCTATGGTTTGGACAAGAAGGGTGGCGAAAAGAACATTCTTGTATTTGACCTTGGTGGCGGCACATTCGATGTTAGTATCTTGACCATTGACAATGGTGTCTTTGAAGTGCTTGCAACCAATGGAGATACTCATTTGGGAGGTGAGGACTTCGATCAGAGAATTATGGAGTACTTTATTAAGTTGACCAAGAAGAAGCATGGAAAGGATGTCAGCAAGGATAACAGAGCTCTTGGAAAGCTAAGGAGAGAATGTGAGGGTGCCAAGAGAGCTTTGAGTAGCCAGCATCAAGTCCGTGTGGAGATTGAGTCTCTCTTTGATGGCGTTGATTTCTCTGAACCACTCACCAGAGCTAGGTTCGAAGAGTTGAACAATGACCTGTTCAGAAAGACCATGGGACCAGTTAAGAAGGCCATGGAGGATGCTGGATTGGAGAAACACCAGATTGATGAAATTGTTCTTGTTGGTGGAAGCACTAGAATTCCCAAGGTTCAACAGCTTCTCAAGGATTACTTTGATGGGAAGGAGCCCAACAAGGGTGTGAACCCCGATGAGGCTGTTGCTTACGGCGCTGCTGTACAAGGAGGCATTTTAAGCGGAGAGGGTGGAGATGAAACCAAAGGTAATCTTTCTTCATCCCATTAATACGACTGAATTAGGAGTTCGCATCGACGAGATCCCAAGCTCACTGACTGTAATGTCTTTATCTACTATGCTTCTTCTAGATATACTTCTGTTGGATGTGGCACCTCTTACTCTTGGTATTGAAACTGTTGGTGGGGTGATGACCAAGTTGATCCCAAGAAACAGTGTCATACCAACTAAGAAGTCTCAGACCTTCACCACTTACCAGGATCAGCAAACAACTGTCACCATTCAGGTATATCAGCATAATTTCAGTTTTCATCTGTTTGCACAGAGGCCTGCATTCGAAATTAAATGTTTTAATGTGATCATGTACTGTAGGTCTTTGAGGGTGAAAGGAGTCTCACAAAGGATTGCAGGTCGCTCGGGAAATTCGATTTATCTGGAATTGCCCCAGCTCCAAGGTTTGTTCTGATTCTTATGCTCGAGCTCTTAGATTCATTTTCATGGTGATTACCCGTGCTTCACCGGCAAACTTAATGTGGCTTGTTTATTCGGGCAGAGGAACTCCTCAGATTGAAGTGACATTTGAGGTTGATGCCAATGGTATCCTAAACGTCAAGGCTGAAGACAAGGCCTCAGGAAAATCTGAGAAGATCACAATTACGAACGACAAGGGCAGGCTCAGTCAGGAGGAGATTGAACGGATGGTTCGGGAAGCTGAGGAATTTGCAGAGGAAGATAAGAAGGTTAAGGAGAAGATTGACGCCCGCAACAGCTTGGAGACCTATGTCTACAACATGAAGAACCAGGTCAATGACAAAGATAAGCTGGCAGACAAGTTAGAGGCTGATGAGGAGGAGAAGATTGAGACAGCCGTTAAGGAGGCCCTCGAGTGGTTAGATGATAATCAAAGCGCTGAGAAAGATGATTATGAGGAGAAGTTGAAGGAGGTGGAAGCTGTATGCAACCCCATAATCACTTCTGTTTATCAGAGATCTGGTGGAGCTCCGGGAGGTGCAGCAGATGGAGGAGATGAAGATGACTCAAGTGATGAGCTTTAAAGATGCTTTTTTTTTTTTTTTTTTACCTTCTTACGCTAGAATGATTGAACGCGAGACAGGAAAAGGAGTGTTTAGTAAGGTTTCTTTCTTCATTTTTGTATAGAGGATCACATCTTAGAATTCAAAATAGCATTATATTTTCTTCCGTGTTCTTTGGCTTCTACCATTGTTTGGCGAGAAATATAAATAGCTTCCAAAGAGAAAAAAAAAATATTTTACGAGGCTGCCTGTCAGATTGTGAAGTATATTCAATTTTTTATTATATATATATATATATTTTAATGCAGCTCTAAACTTACAATCCTTCACTTCATTCTAATCTCAGATACAGCAAGATCCATGCAAATTGGATTTAGAATAGCCATGAGGCCCAATGGAGAACAAAGACATGAACTTGAACTGATAATTTGTGTTTTTTCTTGTAAGAAAGCAGCCAATTACGAAGAAAATACTATTTCCACCATTCCCGCAGGTGGCGAGGAAGCAAATATAAATGGTTCCATCTGCGTGCAACAGACAGGACTCAACAAGCATCCGAGGATAAAAAACAGGATGAGGGCTACAACTGAGCTATAAACCAATGATGTACTGGCAAAAGGCAAAGCATGTCATGCCATTTAACGACCCTCTATACTCAACCTTCGTAAAATATGGGAAGGCAAGAGAGAAACAGACGTGAAGGACCGCGTCAGGGAACACGATGCCATCAGTAAATTTGTTGCTAAGATGAAGAAATTTAAAAGATTATATGTTGTAGCCATGTACAGCTGCAGGGAATTTGTCAAGAAGACTAACCGGAAGAAACCACAAAATAAGCAGGCAGCCAGTCTATGATGCCACACGATGCAGAAAAGGCCAGTCTGACTCACAGAGATCACGGGCAGACTGGCCATCATTGTCCTTCGCATCTGTATCAGCATTTTGCTTCACGAGATATTCAGCAATTGCTTCTCTCTCACAGACAGTAGCATAATGCAATGGGGTTTGGCCTTCATTATCCTGCCATTAAAAAAAACTTAAGACCATTAGCAATAATCAGATCAGCGACAAAGAGAAAGAATTTCCATGGCATCTCACCCTAAAACACAAGGAAAATCTCAAAACAAGTTCAGTAATGCAGGTGCTCATCCAAAGAATCTATGTCACCAAATGCTTTCTTTTTTCAGAGAGAGAAAGCAGGGCCACTGCCTTGTACCACCCGCTGGAAATGAGGCCTGAAACCAACAAATTCTAAGGAATGTGGGACAATGGACAATCTTCTTCAGGACCCTAATAAGGGATGCCCATTTCTAATCTTGAGATAGAAACTTTAGAAATGCAAGCAAAAAGCAAAGGGACATATATTACATTAATTACTAAAACCTACTAGCACTTCAATTTGTATGATATCTAGCAAGTAATAGCACCAGAGAATTGAAGGCAGTTCAAAAAAGATGCCTCAAACATCTACTGTACCTTTGCATTTATGTCAGCTTTCTTTCCAACAAGCTCCTCAGCAATATCAAGGTGACCACGATCTACAGCCCAATGTAAAGGAGTCCGGCCCTCACTATCTGCAATAATCACAAGTGTTTAGAAATCTCATTGGTTCATGGAAAAGAATAAACACCACCCAAAACCAGGAAAAAGAATAGAAAGGGCTGCCAATGTGCCTGTTCCAGCACAAGCTACAGTCATGAATATTGTAAAACATTGCCAAGCCCACTTCCATATTGAGAGCTTAACTTGATATCAGGAAATACAATTTTTCAATCCAGTTGCTTTTTAACCATAGACCTCAACATCAAATCACATAAAAGGGAAAAATTATAGACCTCCAATCAAAAGGTTTTTTTGATACTGTGGGTCTTTTCCTAGTTACAACAAAATAGTGGCAAGTTTCATTCAAGTATTTAACCAGTAAGACAATCTTGGCAAGCTTCTTAGTTATGAATATGATTGCATCATTTAATGGCACCCTGCATTGCTAAAGTTCTGGCAAGCATGGTAAGCTCGATAATGACTTATTAAATTGGGTGCAAGCATGCTTGAAGGCTATATTCACGACATCTCAATTTTACTAACAAGTAAACACCCATGCAATCAAGGTGGCAAATTTATTCATGACACTGATCTAATACCATTCATTTATTTCAGTGCCCACACATGACCAGGAAAAAGAGAATCAAACAGAGAAACAAACCTCTCAAATTCACAGAAACACCACTATCAATGCATTTGAGCAAATTATTCACCTCTCCTTCTCTGGCAAAGGCATGAATGGCATCCATTTTCCTGAAAAGTGGGAACAACAAACCATTAAGCTTGTTTCCTGTGTGCCTATGACATTTATAAAGATACTCCTGGTAACAGTATCAATAACATGTTCACTAAACAGCATCTACACATTTCAATTATTATTGACACCATTCATACAAGCATAGACTTCATTATGGAACACGTTGCAATGCCCTTGAAATTGTTGCTGCTGCAGTCAATGCTTCATTGGTTGACACATTTAACCATCCTCCCAACCCCTGTCATATTATTAGCACCAAACTGGTAAATTAGATATCAGGATATTGAGAAATACTGGACGCAGCCTTGAAGAACTCCCACTCCATACTTAAGTGAAGATTCCTGCACCTCACTTTCAGTAGTGCCATCTACTAGACATTTGTAACTTCCTCCAAAACACTAATTCATCCCAACATATGGTACCATTATGAAGCAACATACCTAACTAGGTATAAATACAGTTGACAAGGTATGCTACAGAAAAAAACTGATTTCTCAAGGAAAGCTGATCAAGATATTTACTAGACATTCCACCAAGATTCACATACAGGAAAAATGGCATGTCATAGGATTACAGCCAAAGCAACATGAACTTGCCTATACTTTCTACATGCATGCTAGCATACAATCACAAGAAGATCCTGGGTATCACCGCTACAAAGGAGCTATTTGAGTGATCATATGAAGACCTAAAGACATGCAGGTTAAGTAGGCCTTCCACATAGAAGTTAAAAGAACCTTACAACTCAGTTTCTGATTCCTCCTCATCGACAAAAGTGCTGAAAACCGGTCCCATAGGTCCTTTGCCATCCATGCTCTGTCCGTCACCACGTCTGCCTTTGCTCTTCTAATCATCCATACATTTAAGAAATAAACATAGATAATCCAAATGAAAGTCCGTACATCTACATAATTGAAGAAAAGATAAGGAAAAAGGCTAAATAAGAAGGCTAAACCTCACCACAGTAGAACCAGAAGCCCAAGCAGGATACAGCTCTGTAACAATATCAATGTACTTCTGCATTGCATCTTCTGGTGGCATAGCACCCAATTTCTGCCATGCTTGCCTAGTTCAAATCACCCAAAGATTCAAAATCAACCAGCCACTAATTCTTCACATGCTAAACATAATATTCAACCCCAAGAACTATTCTGTAAGAACTGACACCCATTTTAACAAATGAACAAGAACCAAATTAATCTTAAAACCCTCCAAACAACTACTCACATATAGCTATCCTTTAAAGTAAATTTCATCAACAGACCGTGAGATATCATTAGTGAGAACCCAAAGCAAACCTGTCTAGTTTCAAATACCTACTTCATTCTCCTTAGAGATAAACACATAAATAAACAAACCCTCATACTTGCTGAAACCCACACCGCCCACATTACAAGTAAACTACATGCTAATTACAACAAATTAACTTTCTTATCTGTTTCCTACCTCCTAATTACTATAGGCTAACACATTCAAACCTTGATCAAACCCAGACTACAATTCTAATTAATCCATCATAATTTCACCAGCTTACCCACTACATTATCTACCTTAAAAAAATCCACAAAAACTAAAAACCCACTAAAATCAATTCTATAAATTACCATTTAGCCCGGGCAGTCATTTTGAGAGCAGAAGGAGGCGGACTAGTACAAGGACCTTCAGTAGCAATCTTATAATACCCATAAAGCTGCAACTGTAAATCACTCGATACCTTCAACGAATTCCGATCCGCCGCAGTTGCCGCCACAAAGGCCGTCGCAGCACTAAACATTTCATCTAATTCCGTACTCTCCACACCTTCCCAGTCGTCGTCTTCATCGTCGTCGCCGCCGCTAGCATTCCCTGACAGGCTGTCGTCTCGCACACTACCTTGTTCTGCGACCACCGAATCAACATCCCGGTGAGAGTGCTGGTGGTGGTGGTGGGTTGTGGGGGTGGCGGCGGCTTGGGGGTTTGGGGATTGGGGGTTTCGTGTGATACGGAGATTGTCGTTTTGGAATGAAACGACGATTGAAATGAGTTTGGCGAGGAGGTAAGAGAAGAGAAGACCTATGAAGATTGATGGAAGCAGTTGTTGCCAATCTGCCATTGAAATGGTAAGGAATTTAATAAAACCCTAACCCTAGAACTGATTCTGGGTTTTTGAAGTCGGAAAAGAGGGAGGGAGGTCCGGGAGTGTTTGGCACCTGGGAAATTGTTACGGGTTCTGTTCTTCGTCAAAATATAATACAGTTATTTGTCATTAAAAATAAAATAAAAATGGTAATCACGTTCCTGAATGAAGTATGGTGACAAAGGGAGTCAACTGAATGTATACGTGTTGTCTTGGTATTGTAGTAGTAGCGGAATTAAAAATAAAAATAAAATGAAATACTAATTTATAGAATAACAACTTAACTCAGGTTAATTAATAGTTATATTATTTTTTTTCAAAAAAACTAAAATTTAATTCCGCATCTTCTGTAATTAAATTAATATTTTTTTATATAACTAGAAATAATGCATTACTACATCTTAATCTTAATCAATTTTTTTTTAACTTAAAATTATAATGGAGTTAGTCAAAATAACAGTTATTTTTTAAAGTATATTATATTTAAAATTATATTTAAATAATTTATATTTTTTATTTTTTAAATTTATTTTTAATATTAACATATTAAAACAATAAAAAAAATATACTAAGAGACCATAATAAAAAAAACCACAAGAAAAACTTAATTTAAATAAATTATTTTTAACTGAAAACAAATCAAATTCAATGATAAAAACCCTAATAACCAAATAGAAAAAACTCTCCCTCTCACTTATAATAAAAATACAGCCTATTTGTTTTTGTATTTTAAAAGTATTTNAAAAAAAAAAAAAAACACTAAAATTTTTCAACCCCGTCCCACCTTTATAAACAATAAAATCTCTATCACTTTTTTTTTTCTTTTCTCATGCACTGTGAAAACTTACTGCAATTATTTCTACTAATTCATAAACCATATTAATAGCATTCACTTGTACAATCTCTGAGCAAATAAATGGCTAGCGTAGCAATAATACACTTGTATACCTGCTGTTCTATCTATACATATTCTATAATTAAGCACCATGTTGAGAGTTGCTAAACCAGTCGACAAAATGCCTAAGCATTTATTCCTAGTTGTTATTCAGGAGTCCAAATCTGTGAATGATATGTTCCTTAACGAAGATGAAGGTGGATATAATTTATCGATAATATCTAGCCATTGCATGGCTACTAGCTCGTTTGACGGCACCTGCTGGATTGGATCGATGCCCTTCTCCATTGCTTGCAGGCACCAATGTAATCAATACTTGCAATTTCCATAGCCTGAATATTGAAAGATAGAACAAATTAAACAGGAGATAACAATTTCTTCAAAGAGTTACTCTCTGCAGAACAAAAGGTGTGATGCATGTGGTGACAAATAGTGCAGAAGAAAATGAACATACTTGGATCCACATTGGAGATGGCTGCGGTTTGTTCGAAATCGCAATCGTAGTCATTCTTTCCTGTGCCTTGATAGTATGCATTCATGGCGAATGCTGCGTGTGCTTTCACTGTATTAGGCAGGAAGCACTCACCGCCTTCTTGAATAGGTTTGCAGTACTCCGCTTCCAGCCCACACACATAATCAATGTTTCTCTGCAGAGCCTCCACATCTGCTCCTGTTTTAGGAAGGCACCAAATCTTCTCTTTAGGCCCTCCTGGCCCTGGACTCACCGGTGCAGGATTCGTAGGAATGGATGATTTAGCCTGTCAAGACACAGAATTTCAGTGATCGAATTTCAATCAAAATCTTCCATACACAATGATTAGAAAGTTAATTAATGTTAGCTAATAATTAACATAGCATGCTGTCGCCAAGGTTATAAATTATTAGAAGGGCGATTGTGAAGACTAGGAAATATGTTGGAATTTGCTAGCAGCAGCTACCTTTGGCCTTAGGATTCCAATATCGTACACCGGAGTCATGTCTGGCTGGAACAATCCGAAATTCCTCTCGCTAGGAGGCCCTGGTTTGAGATCTTCATTAAAAAGTGCGAAAATGTAAGTTTCAAACGTCCGGTTGGGCATGAGGGGGGTGCCAGCACCGGATGTTACATGCTGCATTAGATTCCTATTGTAACGAGCTGCACTTTCTGCATCAACACCAAGTTGTGATGATTCTCCCTGCGATGGCCACCCGGTTTCGGCTATGACAATCTCAATATCACTAAAACCAAGAAGTTTCATTGCTGAAAAGACTGCATCAAGTTGCCCATCCAACATGTTTGTGTAAGAAAGTTTGGTGTTTTCATCTAACACTCCTGAATTAGGCTTAAACAATGCATAATCAAGAGTATCAGCAGAGAAACCAAAAAATGGATAAGGGTTAATCATGAAAGGTGAATTGGTAGCTCTAAGGAAGCGAAGCAATGGTTTAAGAATACGTGTAGCGTAGCCTTGTCGAAATTTTCCAGTGGATGGTGGGCTTGAACTTGAGAGAATGCCTAAAGAGTGAGGGGTAGAGATTTTGATTCTATGGTCTAATGATGCACCAACTAAAGCTGTATGAAGTGCTTTCATTGCTGGAACCAAGCTTGCTACAAGCAATTTGTTTTCATTTGATATTACTTCATTGCCAACTAAAATTCGGACGATATTGGTGGCTGGCACATAAGGCTGGACATTGGATCTCACCCATTCTTGTGCAAAACCTAGCTTGGTAAGATGAGGGATTTGATCATTCGGGACAGTGACGGTGATTGCAATGCCAGTGTGAGCAAAGGCTTGTATAATTTCGGTGTTCGTATCGAAGAGCCTAACACGGTTGATAATGGTGGATTCTAAAAGAAAATGGGCTACTTGTGCTGGTGGAGGCAGGTTGTCAGCCACCGTGCCATAGTTGATTCCAATGCTTCCTTCCACTCCTAACAAAATAACAAGATTGATAATTACTCATACATGAAATCATAAGCTCACATACAAAGAGGAAGATAAATATTATTCATACCTAGAATGTTGAAAGCCGAGGCAAGAAGCAAAATAGTGGAGACTATTGAAGAAGAAAATGAAGCCAAGAGTTTCCTCCCCATTGTTTGTTGTGATCAGGAGAGGTGAAGGGTGTGGAAGTTAGTGCTGGGGCACAGCCACGGCCCATTCAAGAAGTGGACCTGAGATGCTTTGCTTTCTTCGTAGGGGAGGTTTTTGTGCTCTTATGTTGTGCTGTGAATCAGATATCTTTTTACTGTTGTACCTGCGAGCTGCTTTCGACATGGATTTTTTGGCTTTAATCACCTTTGAATCTGTTCCATGTCAGGTCTCGACTTGATACATTTATTAAGCTAAAATATACTTTGTAATTACCAGAAAAATACCCAAGAAATTTTTTTATCAGTTACTTTTTAATAGATTTTACTAACGATAATATTTTTTTGATATTTATTAAAAAAATTATAGTAAAAAAAAAATAATGATGTAATAATTTTACCAATAAAATTACAGATATAATTTATTTTATTGGCAAAACACCCAAATGAAAAGCTTATAATCCATAATTTCATAAGAGGTGCTTTTTTTCTTCTTCTTTATATATATAAAAAATATTAATATCTATTTTTTTCTTCTATTCTCTTCCATACTCAATTATATATTCTTCTCCTTTTTTGTTAATTTTTTTAATTAATATATTTTACGGATTTTTTTCTTTTCTTAACTTTACTTCCAACCACATTAAGGTAAGATTTTTTTTTATATTTTTTTTACTATATCTGTTTTTTTTACTTTTTTTAATTGTTTTTGTTCTTAAAAATTATATGAATATTATTGTAGGAATTTTTTTCATATAATTTTCTTTTTTTTTTAGCGTTTTAAGTATTATAGAGTGTTGATTTATATTAATTTAGTTATTTTATAGTTTTGTAAAATATTTTTTTAAAACATTTTTAAATAATTATCGATAAAATTATATATGGTATGTTATTGAGAGAAATATTGAAGGAATAACGTGGATTTTTTTGCTTGTCTTTTCAGTTAGTAAATCCATCAATAATAATATATTTTTTATTACCAATAAATTTACCGATGAAAAAAAATTATCAATGAAAGATTCATCAATAAATTATTTTTATTAATGATTTTATTAGTAAATTAATTATAAATAAAATGATAATACAAATACTGATAAAAAATTCAATCAGTAAATCTAAAAATTATGATAGTATGTATCTAGTAATTAATTTTTTAAAAGTATTGAATTAAGCTAGCTTTGTAAAGCCATGATGATGGATAACCAAACGATGTTTAGCTTAGTGGCATTTTTTGCACAGGATAAGGGAATGACTGTTGAGTTCAAATCTCATCAGCACTAATAAAATTAACAAAAGATCACATGCACATACAGTAAATAGCTTGCATGCTGGAATTGTTGACAAGATTTTGGAAACGAATATGTAAGAAGTACTGTGCTCCAAACATTGCTTTACTTGGATATGGAGATAAGAATATAACTTTACTTGCTAAAATGGAGAAGGTACTGTGCTAGAAAGCATTCTTGTTCAAGTGATAACTATACTTTCTCTTTGAAGATACTATGCATTTATTATTAATTCTATGGTTCTGGAATCCTAATCCTATTTCAATTTGCTGAACTACTGATTTCATGCTTGGATTAGGGTGAATAAGTGAAAAAAACCATTACAATTTCTTTTAAATTTAAATTAACTTGAGTTGATCAGTCGTAGATTTGGATCGAATGTTAAGTCATGTTAGTAATAACATGATAAATTCTAACAAAAAAGAAGAAGAAAACGATGATTATAATAATATGTCAAAGCTCAAATCAATGTTTGATTCAGAAATCAAAAGTGAAAGGAACACATATATTGAAGTCCCGTATACATTTGATGATCTGAAAAATGTATTTACAAAAAATGTTAAATAATTTCTTGTCTTTTCAGCTTTTGTAAGGTTTCATGAATCTATGAACTTTGGCTATATATAGTGCGGAGACTCGAGAAAAGATCCAGTAATTGTACCCTGCCTGATTTCAATGACATAATATTCTTCAAGGCTCAATTATTTGGTGTCTCTGTACGTATCATTTTGGAATTATATTCGTATATAAATTTACTAATCTGATCATGTGATTAAGGACATATACACATGCTCACCTTAGTCACATGAAAAACTTTACCTGAAGCATTAGTCACAGTGGATCCTTTAACGGGCTTTTATCTGATTAGAACAATATATTCTATATTTATATCATAAAATTAAAGAAAAAGACAATGGATTCTGTATGTTTTTGATGATTGTACAATTGGCGCATGATTTTATGTATGTTAAATGCAAATTTAGGGTCATCTTCTTTTCTCTTTCTGAAAATTATACCCAGAAAAAGATTTGAATTATTATAAACACCAATATTGGAAGACATGATTAGTTAATTAATTTGTTTTGGTTTATATATATGCAAATGCTCTTAATTTGATTTCAAACGAGGCATATTAAGAATTTGTGAAACTTTCTTATTGAAATAGGTTGATTTATCAACTAAATGCAGCATAAAAATAACATGGAAATGAATGGAAGGTAATGGTATTATAGACTTGGATTGCTTGATTTAACCTCTCAGACCATATGGAGCAACAACAACATAAGTAAAGTAAGCATCCATTTTTTAGGATAATATTCGATATATTGGAAATAAACTTAGCTATTTAGAGAGAGAGAGAAGCAAGAATTCTCCGATTACAATGTAAACTGTACAAATCAAGCTAATTACTCCAAAGAAGGAGGCCATTTGCACTTTGCACCACCATATCGTTGCCTCTGTAACTAAAATTCCTGACACTTGCAAGTGAGGTTCTAGCCCAGCGGTGGGAGGGGCTTGTCCCCTTCCTCAGCACATGAGTTCGAACCTTACCATGCACGCCTGTCACCCCCGCGGTGCCTTACCTGTTCATTGGGCTTGCAGGATGTTCAGTGAACCGTGTGGATTAGTCGTGGTGCGCGTAAGCTGGCCCGGACACCCCACG
This sequence comes from Populus ilicifolia, assembly GCA_015708895.1. Classification (NCBI taxonomy): domain Eukaryota; kingdom Viridiplantae; phylum Streptophyta; class Magnoliopsida; order Malpighiales; family Salicaceae; genus Populus; species Populus ilicifolia. The sequence goes on along the minus strand of SRLM01000059.1, from coordinate 493,110 downwards.
TAAAAAAAAAAAAAAAAAAAATTCCTGACACTTGATTTCAACCACAGCCAACCCGTGAAGAATCAAATCAAAAACTGTGTCCAAACTTGGTTGTTTTGAATTGAAGATTGGGTTATTCTGGGCCAACAATATACCTCACTCAATCCCGTAAGAGAGAATATGCTAAACTTTTCTTTTTTGTATCTTGCCATTAACCAACGAATACCATTGCAGAATCTGATGATCTAGATTTAGAAAAGCAACTATAGACACCCCCACCAAGAAAGGAAACAATTCTATAATTTCCACACATCTAAACGATGAAGAAGAAGGTGATCTGAAGTCTCAAGTTCGCTATCACAGAAGGGACATAAAAGGATATTAAGCTTCGTCCTTAAGAATTAATCCGCGGCGAAAAAGTAAGGATCTAGTAGAAATACAGTTTTGAATAACAAGCCAGATAAAGGAATGAACCTTTGGTAAAGTAAGGATCCATTTAATCTAGTAGAAATAAATTAAGGATCCATTTAATTACTTTCTTAAATATTAGTGTTTATGACCCTTTCATCACCATGTGTGTGTATATATCAAGAATCATTCCCAAGTGTCAAGAACAGGTGAATTAGAGGTAATTAACACAATAAATAATCAAGTTAGTATTAGATGTGTTTGAAATAATTAACTAATAAAATACTAATATAATCTTAATTAACCATAACTGGTTAAAATTAAGGGCAATAATCTATACATGTGATAAATGATTATCAAGTTATATTACTTTTAAAAGTGATATTTTATGTTACAACTTTTAGTTACCATTTTAGATCAGAAAAAAATAAAGATGGTAACATATCCTCCTTTCTTTTTTGTTTTGAAAAGATAAAAATTTAATTTAAAATTGTTTTAGGAACATTTATTTTTATATCCTCCTTTTTTTGGTTTTCAAAAGATCAAAATTTAATTTAAAATTATTTTAGAAACATTTATTTTTATTTTCCTGTTTTATCTTTCCAACTAAACATGTTTTTGTTGATTCTAACCTCCTTTGATCAATTGCCTATCATTTCATTAAAATATTTAAAAATATTATATATATCAATCAAGGTTACACAAGTCAGGGCTGGAGGAGTCAAGGAGGCTATGGTATGTTATGGCCTAGGTAAAAGAAAAATTAATTATAAAAAATTTAATAATTTGCCCATCTTGATTTTTAGTAATTGATCATGAGACAATCACATAAATTTTTTAATAACCCATGTCTCAATAAAAAATTATCTTTATTTTTTACTAAAAACCACATAAGTTCTAAATATAAATAACTAATTAGTCATAAGATAATTAAATTCACATGCCTTTGTCAATTAGAGTTTTAGCTACCATAAAACATGAGACTAATAGAGAGATTAATCAAATCGGTAATTTACATCGAAATAGAACTATTCAATGAAACTTTTATTTTAATTCTATTTACTGTTTAATACATATGTATGGTGTAACTTATGCTTTAAAGATATGTATGATGTAACTTGTGCTTTAAAATATGATTTAATAAGGATTTTCTAACTCTATATATAGAGAAGTTGGTGATTATTTGATTGTGATGAAATCTTTTGAATTTATATTCATCTTATATTTGATATATAAAATAATAGGAATTATTGATTTACTTTATCAAGTTTTGCAACAAAAATCTTTTGATATTTTAAATGCAATGGATTTTATATCAACTACTAAAGCATTGTTTTGAATTTTAAGAGATGTCAAATTTGATCACATATGCAATTTATTTACATATAATATAAGATTGACAAATTACATATGAATATTTTGTATAAAAAAGCTAAAGTTTGTTCATGTTAGCAACAACGATCAGTGATAATTATCAATATTATTATTATGATATATTTAACTCAATAATAGGTTTTTAGTTGAAAAAATTAAATTTTAAATTCAGTGATAGTATAGTGAAACTTCTGCACTTAGCTCTACTTTAGAATCTAACAATAATTTTAAATAATTTAAAGTTGATGTTATTTACAAGTTTGCTAATAAATTTTTTAAAAGATTTTAATGAATAAAAAATATATAATTTGAGATTTTAGCTAGAGTATTATTAAATTGATGTGATTTATTATAAATTTTTTTATAATATATATATATTTTTTAATTTTATGTATTTTTAATTTTATTTTTTAAAATTTTATATTATTTATTTGAATTGAAATTTTATTGGTAACTTGATGTTTATATATATATATATATAAAATTAATGTCAAAAAATAATTTATATATATATATATATATTTACTTTATAGCTCAGGGTAGAAAAAATTACCGCTCCGCCTGACACAAGCCATGGGTAGAATGTTTGGAGAACCCAAAAGACAACAAGCAATTACACAGCTGTAAAAGTGGAAACATGCAGCTTTTATAGCAGCTAGCAACAAGCACATCAGCATGTCATTAGTAGCCCAGAACAGCAACCTGCAATAAGCATGCAGACCGTAAAAAGCACCACTGACCTCAGTAACAAGGCCACGGGCACTGACCATGAAATAACAGACTTGTATTATCAGAAGACTAGCACTACAAGGGAAAAAATCACAAAGAACCATGCTTACAGCGTGCATAGAACAAATTTTAAGGCATGGACAGTAATCCATGCTATGCAGACAAGGGGACATACATATATAAGCAGAATAGAGGTCCCGCTATAGGGCGCAAAATCTCACAGAACCGTGCAACAAAACATCCAAGGACTTTATTGAGAATCCAGGGAGAAAAATAGAACTTGAGGTGAAACAAGCATGGGATCTCATGGTGACAAAAGGATCATAACAAAACTGCAGCCGGCCAGTCAGTTCCCACAAGGAGAAAGACTCATGTGAATCAAATATTGATAAGCGGTAAAGACAGTTCTGGCCACAGAGATCCTAAGAGATCTGGGCAACCTGTGGTCAGAAGCAGAAGGACTTCCATGTATGCAAAGCACAATTAGCTTCAATTCAAGACATGAGGCAAAGAACAGAACCTGTGATCATCATAGGAAAGGGCTTTGGAGATGGACTGATAAGATAAAAGACATAAAATTGAACAAGACCAAGGGAAGAAGAAAGAGGAAGAGGAGGAATTAAAGAAGAGGGGCATGAAAAGTGGGGAGAGAAGCAAGAGACCACCAGAAGGATTACCTGTCTTGAGAAATCCAGTACTATTTATAACAACTAAAGATCAAAAAAGAATTCAAAAAGAAAAGGAAACCCTAAACCTGACTTAATGGTAGGCCTCGTGTGAGCAAAAATCAGAAAACCATGACATGTATGGCTAAGAAAGAAAATTACAGTTACTTATCTGATAAACTAAGAACAAGCATGCTGCACCCGATCCTTTCGAAGCAAGCCCTGGTGCAAAAATACCATCTTCTAATATTACTTGCTCAAATGAGCATCTCAGAAACAGTAGCATTCCAGCAACATCATATTACAGTGATACAAGTAAAAAATATATGCTCGTTGCATAAGGCTACTGCTGTTGGAATACTCATTTGAGCAAGAAACATTAAAAAGAGAGATTGAAGGCTCAAATTCTCCCCCCCAGCTTTCTCAACCGTGGAGCTTTCAAGAGTTGCTACATGACCATTCAGAATCCAGGCTTGTAGCTACAAATAGAAGGCCAACATGCATGGAACTAGGGCAAAATTACCACAATACACCTTGTCTTGCTAAGAAAATGACAGGTATCGAAGGACACAGCCCCACTTTGAACGGCAATACTTCTCCCCAAGGGTAACTTAGGTTTAATCTTGCTGAGGGCAAACGGGTAGTTACATTATTAAGAGTATAGAAAGTGGTGATAGTTAAGAGTTGCTATCATGGCAAGGAAAATGATTGGAAGGTGGTAGTGTAAATTTGTTGAGACTTGACGATCAGTTTGGGAGTAGAAAACAGAAAGGAATTGTAGTTGATCATGGAATGGCGGTTCAGCATATATAATTTTAAGCTCAACAACCATCAGCATGACCATTAAAGTACTAGTTAAGCTGGTCATTTTTTACTATATAGTTAGTCAGTAGCAATTGAAGTTCCAGTTTTGGAAGCTACCCTTCCAAACTTCATTTTCGTGTTAAAGACTGTTGTCAGTAGATATTAAATAGGAGTTCTAGTTTTGGAAGCTACCATTGCTCTACTTTTTCCATGCAAGATCATATCACCTCTAAAAGTAGACGATATTTTAACCTTAATTATAGATATATATCCTTTTATTTTAAGTTAAACAATAAATAATATTTGAGTAATGGATACTTGAATGAATATCAAAAATTCAATAAACACTACAAAGAAATTAAAAAACACCGATAAAATATTTTAGTAGCGTGTGAACATTATTTGGTAAAAAATTTATATTGTGGCCCTATTTTTTCTAATGTAAGATCATATCACCTCTAAAAGAAAATGATAAATTAGCCTATACTTAATAAATACTGAACTCGACATATATAATCAAATGGGTGAACTTTTTTAATAATTATATGAACTAAATATTGATATTATTATACTTAATCTGGAACTTAATCCAAATCCGACTCCAAGATGTAGATATATTTATTTTTTATTTTTTATTAAACAATAAATAATATTTGAGTAATGGTTACTTGAATGAGTATCTGAAACCCAGCAAATATAATATAAATATTTATTTTTTTAATCAAAAAATAATAAATGAAACATTAATATAATTAAAACTTGACCATGCATATCTATCGGTAGTCTTGGTAGAAGTTTTGGTGCTCGCTTGCAATTTATATTCGATGAATTAATTACATCACTTTCTTGGCCTCTCACGGTCACCGACCCCTAAAACAAGGACGGCGTTCTTTTCCATACATCTTTCTAGCTTTGTTTACTGTTCTGGCCTCAGATTCTCATTTTTATCTTTTGTTTGGTATGGCTAGAAAACAAGACCTGATGAACATTCGAATTTCCTTTAGCCCACGATCAAGAATAGAAGACAGAACTTTGATTTGTGAAGTGGAATGGTAATACTGAATTTTCTACACTAGACTTATGAGTCAATCAAGGTGGAATTTGGTCCAGGAAATTGAAGAAAATAACACACACACACATATATATATATATATGTATATTATTGTATTTGATTGACTTGAAAGATCGATTTCGATTTCTGAAAATTTCAATTTGGCAAACTATTCCCTCAGATCGATCTATGGAAGTATACATTAATTAATTTGCATGATAATAAGTGCCAACTTCCACCTGATCTATCTCTTCTAGCCCTTTCTTTTGCTTAAAGGGAGTGCCAGCTGGTAATAAACAAATCTTTTGTTGACAGGTCAGTTCCATTACCTTTTTTTGTGTGGAGAAAATCATGAACGAACAGATTGGAAAAGGTAAACAATATGGGACACACTTACTTATATGCTGGAAGGAATATTCATTTTTGTGGAAGAAATGGCAAAGAAATGCGTAATTCATGGTGTTATGATTCACCAATACAAGAAAAGAAATCTCAAGGCATAAGTTTCTCATGGGTTTCAACTTCAAGAAAAGAAATCCCATGCATTGCTTAAGGTCTAAGCAATGTATTACTGGTTCCTATATGAATTTTAGGTGATAATCATTGATGATTTCAGAAACAAAAAAAAAAATTTTACAGAGTCAAGAGTCAATAACATGAAAGATAAATGAAACTTTATATATTTTTTTCATAAATGAAGGGTTGATACATGAGATGAAATATTATAAGATCTCATAAATAAAAATTAACCAATAAAATAATCTTATATGATATGGAAAAAAGAACCTAAAAGCCACTACAGACTTCTATAAATAGAGAGTCTCATCCTAGAAAAAAAATATTCTTAGAGATAAATTTTTTTTTTCAATATAAACATTTCAAGTAAGGATGCTCTCTCAAAAGCTCTCAAGCCTCGTTCCTTCATGCTTGAAATATATAAAAAATAAAGTTTTATTGGATCAAGCTTAAACATTTCACAAGAATTCTTCAACAACACTTTGAAAATAAATTAAAATTTCTCTTCAAAGTATAAAATTATCAAATCTCAATATGCAATGCACGTTTGAATTTGTGCTATTTCAAAGCACAAATGATCCTGACTTGATTTCACAAATAAATTAAGCAGCCACATATCAAATTGTTTTCATAAAAGACAATAAATAGATACTTATAGATCTTTAAAAGAAACAAAAACTTTCTTATCAACTTCATTATGTTCATTAACAGAAAGAATGACTTTATTATAAAAAGCACCAAAAATAATAAAGAGACCACTAGATGATTTCACTTCCTAAAATGACACAAATTGCTTGTCATTTAGGGTGGATAACGTGTTAATAGAAGAATTTCAATGGTTGTAGAAATAACAAATAATATTTTATATACTAGTCATATGTAACAATAGATACATAAATGGTGTCTTAAATATGTGTCATTTTAAGGATAGACTCAGAATGCATCAAAACATCTTTTGTCCATTCTTAATACTTGAGAGTATACTCAAGTGCATCAGAAGTTGGAAAGTAATCCTTGTAAGTAATTTCACTAGCATGTTTGTATTAGTCCATCGATGTTAGATCAATTAGAAAAGTTGTCGAATATGCAAAGGAAGACTGAAGTTGTAAAACTTCCTAATGCAAACCACCATGACCATAAAGTTCACAAGAAGTCTTTAATGATGAATAAGTTAAATGTTTAATATTTTTAGAAGATTAGTTCTTAGCGAATGAACCAATGACAGGTTTGTGTACACGAAGGCTTATTCAACTATATTTTTCCTTAATTGCTAAAAACCTTTAGAAAAATAAGAATTCATAAAGGTCAATATATAAAAAAATGCATATAAAGTGCATAGTTGAAATACGAGATAAAAAACAAGATTACAAGTCCAATAATGTTTATCATTCCTAAAAAAGTGAGAACTCACATTAATCAAGTGCCAAAAAAGAGTGATGCTCTAGAGTTAAAAGAAGTTTATGAATCATTAATGGTTCGTTAAAAGTAGCAACCGTTTAGAAAAGACTCTTTAAACTCCAACACAATTGAAAAAACACTCCTTCAAGCATAGTTATCATTGAGTATTAGTTTGCTAAAAGTCATAACCATTGAGACAACGGTTCACACTCTGAGTCTCATAAAAAAAAAAGTAGAAACCATTGAGAATGACTATCACTAAAAACTATGAATAATTTGAATCATCAAAGTAAGTGACATGGAATCTTGAATTGAGATGGTCAACTATATGTAAGTACCAAAGAAGAAAAAAAAATAATTCACTGTTATTAGTTCATCAGGGAAATAAAGAATAACAAGTGGAGACATGCAAGCCAAGCAAAAGAGAAAAGAATTCCAAGTTTGTGTAAGGTCCTATGTTGTGCAAAAAAAAAAAAAGTTCTTAATCTATTCAAGGAATTCAATACCCAGTCAGTTTATTGCTTATTTAGTATTTTCTTTTACACCAGTGTAATGAAGGTTTTTCTTTTCTTACAATAAAAAAAAGAAAGGAATTGTAAATAAAGACATGCAAACCATAACAAAAAAGAAAAGGAAGAAAAGTCATTCTTTATGACTCGTTTATTAGTTAAAATTATAAACAAATTGTCATTTAATTCAAGATGATAAGACCTTGAAAGCAATATCTCACAGGAGTCACTTTTGATAAAAAAAAAAAGAAGTTTTATGGGTCAGTTAAAATTGTTAGTTACAATTCATATATAAAAATATATTTTATTTGGTTCTTAAAATTTAAATAAGATATTTAACTTTGATTTTATTATTTGATTTGATAAATCTCACTTAAAAACAGTCCTTAAATTTTTAATTTTAACTATTATATTTTATTTTCACAATAAAATATATCTATTTATTGTGAAAACCTAATAGAATCAAATCAAATTTTAGTTAAAAAAATATATTTAAAGTATAAAACCTTTTCATTGTATTTTCAGTATATGCCCATTTATTTTTATGTGTAAATAAAATTATCTCAAGGGGGCATCTACAGAAATAAAAAGGTAATTCTACAAATTACATTCTATCATGTATTATTTTTAATTTATTTTTACATAAAAGGATAACATGAAATTAAAATAAATGACATGGAAAATAAATTGAGCTCCAAATATTTTTCGCCCAATAAAAAATCAACATATGTGATGAGGTATTCGAAATATCCTATAATAAATACAAGATTTCATAAATAAAAGTCAATCAATAAAATAATATGATATGGCATGAAAAAAAAAACATGAAAGCCTCCATAAACCTTTACGAGAAGAGGGTCTCACACTAGACATAAAAAATAGATTCTTAGGAATATAAGATTTTCTTTGAGACAAACATTTCTAGTAAAAAAAACTCTTTAAAAAATTCTCAAACTTTCTTCACTCATGCTTGAAATCTACAAAAAATAAAACCTTGTTGAATTAAGCTTAAACATCTTATAATAGATCTTCAATAACACTTTAAAGATAAATTAAAGGTACTTTTCAAGATATCAAATCACCAAATCTCACTCTGTAATACACACCTAAATTCATGTTTTTGTAAAGCATAAATCTTGACTTGATTTTACAAATAAATCAATCCACCACATATCAAATCCAATGAAATAATTAGAAGATTGTTTTATTTTTTTGTAAAAATATTTTAAATAAAGATTGTACTCAGCCATATATTTTAATAAAATCAAATATTTATATTCATATACTTGTTTACTTTTAGATGTTTAAAATTAAGTTTACAATGATATATATCTAAATACCCCACATCATTATAAATAAAAAATGAAATGAAAAATCACTTTTTTTTATTATTAAAATGAACACACACGTTGAAAAGAAAAACAATGGGACACACGTATATACAAGCAGGATAGAAAATGGTTTTTGTGCGGAATAAATGACTGAGAAAGACATAATTCATGATAGAGGGATACACAAGTGAAAACAACAAATAGAAACACCATGAGATAATAAATGATCATAACATAAGTTTTCTCATGGGTTCCAACATCCCAAAAAAATAAAAAATCTCATGCATTATTTTTCCTAATTAAAAATAGGTTATATGTTATAGATTGTATACTTCGTAGGTAAATCAAATATTATTGGTGATGTCTCAAAAACTATTCTGTGATAGCATTCGAAAAATCATTCAAATTACCATAGTTGATATCATAATAGAGTTTTCTATGGGCCTTATGGTTGATGTTAAATTGATGAAGCTACAAAAAAAATTTCAATAAAAAATTAAGGATTTTCACATATTAAAACTAGAACTACAAGGAGTGCTCTAATGATGAATAAACTAGGAGTTTACGGGTTTGTTCCCTCCAGGCCTCAAGTTCAAACTCTAGTATCAATAAAAACTCTTGGGGTCATGAGGTAAATTTTTTTATGATACTTAAATAAATAAATAGAAATAGAATAGAGAAAAATAGAAAAAGAAAAAGAAAAGGTTTTCTAAGGTCCCAACATCAAGGAAAGAAATCTCGTGTATTATTTTCCTAATTAAAAATGAGTTATATAGTGTAGATGTTATACATGATTGGAGATAAACTAAGTTTTGTTGGCAATTTCTTAAAAACTATTCTATAGTAGCATAGAAAAGTCGTTCATATTATCATAGTTAATATCATTATCATAATAGAGTTTCTTATAGGCCTTATGTTCCATGTCAGATTGATGAAGCTACAAAAAAAATAAAAAAAATAAAAAATTGGAATTTTCGCGGATGAACTCCAAACAGTAATCTAGCGATGAATCAGCTAGGGGCCTAGGGATTTGTTCTCTTCAGGTCTCAAGTTCAAACCCTAGTTACCAATAAAAACTCTTGAGGCCACGAGGTAAATAATATTTATACACCCTGTCTCCCACCTCACATGATTTACTTTACCATAGAAAATCGTAACCTGTCTATCAACATGTAGGTGAGTGTTTTGAGGGCTCCGAGGTGTGAGCCAATAAGGCGATTCTTCCATTCTAGTAAGTTTCAGGCAACCTGTTACCTCTAAAACCAGTAATAAAATGGCGTCCCTTGCTTGTTCTCTCGAAAATCGTGCAATTATACTCTATTCATTTGCCACGTCAACTCATGAAACTAGACCTTGGAATTTCTCAATCATCTTTGAAACTCAAAAACCATTTATATTGCCAATATTATATGGTTGTATGATGATGGGTTATATGTGTCGTGGTAGATAAACAAACAATGGTTGGTAAGGTCTTGAAGATTCTTTTATATATAAAACTAAACTCATAAGTAGTGACATGAATATGAGAAGTAATTCAAAATAATGCACGACTAAGGAAAGCTTGATAGCTTAAAGTAGTTAATACAAACAAAATTATTGAACTCAATGTAACTTGTTATCCTAGTTAATATTTAGATTATGAATCTAATTGGTTAATCTAAGGTGATATTATTTTAAGCTTTTTTTAAAAAAAAAAAGAAGAAGAATTTTTTAAAATCCAATCTGAGATTAAACTTGATTTAACTCGAATAGAGTGATGTTTAATTTTAATACATTGAGTGACATATCGAGAAGAATAAGCTAAGAAAACAACAAAAGAAAACAAAACCTACAAGACAGAGCTTTCAACTAGATATCAGTGTTGGAGAGAATGCAAAAGGATGGGACAAAAGTCCGTGGCAATGGGGTTAGCTGGATGGAGGAAAGGGACAATATTCATTTAATATCTTTCCAAGTTACGTACCATGCAAAATCACAATGCTGATACGAGAACAGAATCACGCACCTGTATAGACCAAAATGATACTGTAAACGTTTCCACAAAACGATCGACATAGGGTTGGTGTATCTAATGATTGCAAGTGCATGCGTCTCTTTAAAATTTCTAACACACAGGACAAGGTAGAGGAGCCATTAGAGGCAGCTACCATTCCTCCATTGGGCGAGGAAATGAGATCTAGCACTGAGAGGCGTTTAGAATCACATGGAAGGATATGTTGATAATGCTCTCCCTGTTCTTCCCATCATTCTTCTCAAGAAAGAGATTAATATTCAGAAGTGCTTCTGTTAATGGTGTTTTTTATCAATTAATCTATCTATTATTCTAGTAAAAAAGAAGAAGAAGATATAAATGATTCTACAACTGACTGTGAAGCCCAGCTTTTCATGGCATTAAACAAGATTTAAATGCGAAAAATAATTTTCAGATTCGAGCAAGAAAGACTTTAACGTAGTATTGCCCCAAAAGAAAAGGACAAAGGAATTGCGCATCCGGGGAATCGAACCCCGGTCAATACCGTGGGAGGGTACTATGATACCACTACACTAGATGCGCTTGATTGCCTGGCGATAGTTATCTTTTAGTTAATTTTTTGACTCCTCGTGGTCCGAGGTTCCAAATTTTGTTTGAATCACTTGAGGTTGATAGAGTAAATAATTCTGTGTAATTTTGGGCTATGTTGATGGGGGTTGTATAAAAAATGCATCAAGCAAAAGGACTAGGAGAATATGACATGGGAGAGAGAGAAAAACGAAGGGGTCTCAGTATGGTAGCTTTCATAAAATATGTGTTCAAGATTCACTGAGAATGAAGATTGTCTTGCTCTATATCAATTTGGAACCGTTCAACATAATTCTGAATTTATAAAATGTAGGAACATATATTAATCATGAGATAAACTTGAGGTCATCGGCAGCCCAGTTCAGCCCTTCCATCAGGACTAATGGATGTGTTTCTGCAAATCTTCTGAAGATCAATGTAGCCGATAATGGTATCCTCAAAAATAGCATCTTCCAGTTGAGCTTCATCAAATGTGGAGCCTGATAGCACAGTGTTCTTAAATACAGCTCCTTTGAGATCAGCTTTTCCGAAGTTAACTCGGTCTAAAACAGCATTTGAGAAGTCTACTCCTGCAAATAATTGGAATCATTGTTATCCTATGAGTTCCTTGACCGCTACACTTTCACATTTTCAAATAAAACAAGAGGAACCACTTCAAGAATGTACAGAAAGAACAATAGCTACTCTACAAATCCTACGTAGGATTCCTGCTTTCTGATCAGTCTGAAATTCATATAGCTATTCTAGGAAACAACACGTATTTCAGGGATATATTTTTGGTTTGATTTTTGAAGAGCATAAATGATCTGCTTCGGTTTTCAGATAGTCAAGAAAAATATATTATAGTTGTTTGGTGAAGGATAGATTGATGCCAAGAGATCAGTAGGCCACAAGAAAAAATTAAGTGTTAATTGATATTTGGCTTCGATTAGGAGAATCACAACAAGGAATGCAGTTAAGACAAGAGAATGAAGTGATTCAATGAGAGCTTGAACGTCAAGTTTATTGCCATGAATGCCAAATCCTCAAGGCATAATAAGCTGGCTCATGCTAGCATCATTGATCCTTACATTTGCATATATTTCTACGTTTCTCAGAGTTTGCTAGGGCACCTGTATAGACCTGCTTTTGTTAGAAACAAAAACTCGTCATTTTCAATCGCTTTCAAGCCACCAATATCCACTACCAGAAAGAGACCATTTGCAGGCTGCTTCATCATTTCCATGTGCAAATTCGCCTTCAAATGCAAAAGGGAAGGAAAGAAAAGAAGACTTATGCCTTACATGAGCTGCTCATTTAGTTCTGTTTCCCTCTCCTCTCTTTGTTTATGCATGTATAAAAATGTGAATTTGTGTAGATAAATGTGCAGAGACATTTTCATTTTTCAACCATGAAAAATTTGCGTCAATGTGCTCATAATCTTCGTGAAGATGATCTAGAGAGGATAACCGAGGACTGAATGGAAAAGTTACCTCTGAAGCTAGCTCCAACAGCATAAGCCTTCGACATTACCACTTCTGTCATATCAGCACCATCGAACTTCGCATCTGACATGAGTGCTGCTGCAAGTGACTTCCCCTTTAGATTGGATTTGTCATTTGAATAATCACAGAAGCGAAGATCAATAGGCTTGTCATAAACACCATTTGCTTGACCAATCGTATTCCCAACAAATGCCTTCTCACATCGGTTGGGTTCTGTTGATAGTGGGGGTAACCTCTGCAAGGCAAACAAATTGAGTCTAGTAAAATTTAAGAACATTGAAATTAGCTTCTATTGGTGTTGTTACTATTATTGCTATAGTTCATATGGCAACAACATGCTCTGTGTAAAACACCAATTAAAAAATTAAAAGATCAAAATGCGAATAAGTTCAAATGAAAACAAAGTCATCCACGATTCAACATATTCAACAAGATAGCAAGAGGTGATCTAACAATTCTGCAAGTCCAACAGTCACCATTTTTAAATCGTCCAGAAGTGTACCACAATTGGCTAAACATAAATTTCTGGAAAAAAATAATACAAAGCAAGAGCCCGACACTGCTGCCCCCTCTAAGGCAAAATAGCAAGATCTCTGTTGGCAACAATTAATTGAAAACATTTCTTTCCAATGATCCCGCTCTTTCAACAACATGAATCCTTTCTCGATTCAAGCCAACACACTTCCTTTCTAACAATTGTGATTTAATAAATCTTCCGAGTAAATTAAGTAATAAACCCTATACCCTTTGACCCAAGTTGCTTTACCAAAGACACCAGCTAGCAAGATCTCTATTGCCAACATATAAGTGAAAAGATTTCTTGCCAATGATTCACCACTTTCGACAACATGAATTCTTTCTCAATTCAAGCCGACACACTTCCTTTCTAACAATTGTGATTTAATAAATCTCAAAGTAAGAAATAAATCCTATACTCTTTGACCCAAGATGCTTTACCAAACACATCAACTAACAAGAGTGGCCATTCCTTTCATTCAAGAAATATTCAGGCTATTTCTACACACCCAGGATTTTTTGCAACATGCCATCAAAAGGAGATATCTCCTTCAAGGTTCAGCTCCCTCACCCCCACTTCTCCACCAGCAGTCTCTCCAAGATTTCACACAGTTCCCTTTAGATTATAATTGAATAGCTTTGACAATTGCAAGCAGGTTTAGGCAATGCTTCAAAACTTAAAAATAATTGTTTTGTCCGAAATATCTAAAATTAACATACAATTTCTATTTGTAGATGCTTTGTTTAATTGTAAAAATAAAGTTCTAAAATGGGTTCTTTCAACCTGACCAGCAGCAATTACAGGTGAAGCAGCAGTCACAGCCCAAGCAGCGAGAATGCCACAAGCCACACGATTAATCTCGCTCTTAAACTGAAACAAGCTTTCCCTTGATTTAGAACCATCTCTACTACCTGCCACTCACAAGAGCCACAAAACCAGCGAATGTTAACCACATTTTAAGTCGCCCAATTAAATAAAAATCCCTGAAAATCAACAAATTTGCAAACTCTGAACCTGTTATGAGGATGTGAAGGATCTAACTTACCAGAACAGCAGATTTTGAGAGGTGAGTGAAGGTCTGGAATGGGAAACCGATGGCGCGCAGAAGAGAAGTGATACAGAGGGAATTTGTTTTGAGAGGGAGGGAGGGAAAAAGTTGCTGTTGCCATTTTTAATCAATCACAGGAGGGAGAGGTTTCTATCTTTGTGTTGTTTGCCTGTCAAGTGTCAGCTCACTGATGATTTTGGGCGTTATCCGTTTGAAAGGTTTGGTTCCAGGATGGACATTCATGCATGCATCTGACGTGGCAGAACACATAGGAACAGGTTCTGTATTTTGATGCGAAGTCCACTTGTCTACCAGTGAACAAAATATCTCAACAGGATAGACTCATCTCTGACACCGGTCTTGGCATGCCGGTCTTGGCTCTTCATCCAAAAATAAATAAATCTAAATCATGAGGTTACCAAGCCAATTATTGAATCATTAAATCCATCATTTTATTAAAATAATATAGCTTGTTTTTCTTCCTTGTTATTGTTTTAATGGAGCTCGGTTGGATCATTAAAAATCTGGTCGATAAAATCTTGATTAAAATTTAATTTTTTTAATCAACTCTTCAAATTGNAAGGAGCTGTTTATTTTTGAAATTGAAATTACTTTCAGTGATATTTTTTTTTTGAACAATTGATTGGAATTATTTTTTTATTTTTAAATTTTATTATTATTTTAATATTAAAAATACTTTAAACTTAATCCCAAAACTAATTGTTCATAATTAGTTCCTCGAGCAACGAGGATGTAAAGGATGATGACAAGAGGGGCCCAACCAGTTGAGGGAAACAGGCTTTTGTTAAAATCCCAGAGAAAGCAATTGGACACCTTGGTCTTTGGGCTGGTTTGAATTTTTTCAGAGCCCATAACTTGGTTTGTTTTGGAGAGTCCAGCCCATTCCAACATGTTAAATGCTTAATTATATTTATATCATCTACGTTGGACTTTCTTAAAATGGTTGGAAAGTGAATTCAGCATTCTTAAATTTTCCTTTCTCATAATTTTTTTCTTTCGAAATTTATCTTTTATAAATGTATCAATTAGAACATGAATCAATAACTTATTAATTCTCGATTATTAAAAATAATATTTTTTTAATATAATTATTCTAACGAGACAATTTAAGATGTAATATGGACTGATTTTTGCAAAAAATTAAGAAAATTGATCAGAATTGACCGGTGATTTACTTTATTTATTTTTTAAAAAAACCATATATATATATATATATATCTGTGAGTTTAATTACCATGTTATTGATAGTTAAATTAGATGTATTGAAAGCTTTTAATAACATAAACGCAGAGAAAGAAGATTCTTTTCCCTTGGGTGCCAAAGAGCTGGCGACACGAGTACAAAAGAGAACAGAAACATGTGTAATTAACAGGTAGTGGAGTAAACAGGTTCGTTAATCGTAAGTACAAAGCAAAACCCTAGGCAGTGCGTAGGGTAGGGATCGGCAACAAATGCTATGTTTCTTTGTCGGGTTTTTGTGATTGGATCTATTAGAAAAGTTTTTCTCAAAGTTAATAAAAAAAATTAACCCCACTGATCTCCCAGATCAAAAGGATGTCCACTAGGCTTAAAGCTCAAAGTTCATATGATGCTACTTAGGTTTTGTCCCTTGAAACCCAAGTCATTATTTTTTGTCTCCTAATTAAGGGACCTCAGATATCATCATAAAGTGCTAATTGCATGGTATTAAGAGCATAGTGTGGCCCAGCAGTGCTTTAATTCTGTAAACCACATCAAATTAATGGCTTTGTTTCTGTCTTATTTACCCTAAAAGGTATTGGATTATGATGTAAAGAAGCATGCCCATCTTTAATTATTAAACTCGGTGGAGACATGATTTGAATCGTAAGATGAATAGGTTAAATTTAAAGCATTCTTGCTTTAATATTCTATTTAAAAAAAATCAAATGAGTTTTGATGGGATTGATTAAGTTATATATAGTTTTATTGAGGTAATTAAATATGTATTTAAGGTTGTGACGATGATTGTGATTTAAAGTTATTTTCACGTAAAAATAAATATATTAAGATAATGTTTTTTTTTAAAAAAAATTATTTTTTATATTAGTATATTAAAACGTTCCAATTTTTTAAAAAAATATGTATTTTAAATAAAAATTAAAAAACTAAATTTTTTTAAATACACGGCCCTAAATAACCCTATATTTAATAACACTATAAAAATATTATAAGCAGCAGCAGCAGGTAGAAAACTAACTAATCTACCATAAAAAAACGTTGGATTAAGGGTAAGCTTGTTAATGCGGTGCAGTAAATGGGTGTTTTATCTTTGTTTTTTTCAATCAAATGCAGAAATACATGCAAAGAGGAATCCAAGGTCACTAACCCTTTACATGGCACCCACCCATGTGGATGTTTCAAATTAAGAAGAACAGAATAGGCACAAAGTTACGATATTCTTTTTTATAATGATTTTATCAACTTGAAGCCGAAGTTTAGAAATTGAAACTCCCATCACCAGCCTCCCATGATAAATCTGTTACTCCCTTGAAATGATTTACGAGAAGCTCTTGTCTGAAAAGGATGAGATCTTAGGCGTTAATAATTGGCAGTGGCGTCACCTTCCTGCCCCAGCTTGACTTACCAGAACAGATAACGGCTTAACCAAAAACAGATCAACGAGATTTAAATCCATGTCTCTGTATTTCCTTCTTGATGCATAATTTATTGTAGCATCAGATTCTGATGAGAAAAGACCCCTCTGGTTTTCGTGTATTTGCTCTGTTCTTTAGACTTTCTAGCCAAGTACTGAAATGGGCTAACAGGTAATAATTTATTGTGCCATCAGCAACTGACAGGGTAAAAAACAGAATCTTAGATTGTTACAGTGTTACAGAACAGATAGAGAGAGAATGATAAGAAATGATTTGGTAATAAATCTCTCTCTGAGATAGCCATAGTCCTTGAGATAGAGACACAATTATCAGGCATCAAAGCCGAGCACAAATGCTCATCAATTTTCATTTTCCAGGCCACTTCCCCCAACAGTTTACAAGAATTAACCTCTGAATATGTTCATTTACATGACCACAATTGCATATGCTAAACTCAGAGGGCATTTCTTCTAGATTTTCTGAAGACAAATAGCCTCAAAACTAATCTAAGTGATGTTAGGATAAAATTATGAGATACAGTATACAAAATTCTGTTAGTGGGGGAAAAAAGAGAGGAAGATCACCACTCAAGCAATGATCAAAGTTAGTCAACTGCCTGCCAGCATCATGAAATAATAAAGGCTAGAAGCTTTAATCTGGAAATCCAATCACCAGGCAAATCGGGGAATCAGCATATACACAAGCACTGGGCTAATCAAACAAGTCATTCAGCTGAGAACAACCCCACCATCAAGCTCAGGTTACATCAACCCTACCAAGCAAATCAGGGACTCAGCATACGTAAGCACTCGGCTAATCAAATAAATCATTCAACTGAAGATGAAGCTTAATACAACCCCAACGTCAAGCTCAGGTGAAATCGACCCCACCATGAAGCATAAAATGTCAGACAAACAATTCAATCATTCAGATTGGGCAACAAGTTATAATGGCAGAGTTCCCTACCATTTTTCTCCCAAATAAACTGCAACCACCAGCTCTGGATTCCCTCCTCCCATTTTAGCAAGCCAAAGAAGGAGGTTAAACAAAGGTCCCACAAGCACCTCTATAACTATATTATAAAGAGAGAGAATCTCAAATTGGTCTCTCATATCACATGACTTGCACATCTTTTACTGGGCTGAGCAGACAAATTTCTCGTGCAAAAAATATCAACAAATTGTATGATTAAGCTGGGAATCTAGATAGGCTAACCTCAGCCTCTTGCTCTTCCCAAGCTACATAATCATCACAACCAAAGAACTGTTGCCACTTGTGATATATGCTTCTTTTATAGTACACCCGTGATACAAGAAGGGCCCATCCTGAAGTCTCAAACATTCATCTACACTGCATATTTTCGGCAAAAGTTGAGGAAGCTGGCGACTTTTTATGATGTCAAACTCAATGCTAATTGGTCAGCTACGCAACATCAGATTTTGCAGCAGGTAACTCATCAAAATGAGCCCTAAAAATCCCAACAAATAGGATCAATCTTGATTCTCTGAAGCACTGCAACACCACCATAGGTTAATCAGAAACTGGTAACCCATAATTGTGGAATGATTTTATTCTTCCATCCCACCCTGCAGTCACAATGACTAGACCCCAAGCGTGAGAACTGTCTGCGCTCTGGCATGAACTTTTCAGGAACTTGTACTGGGATTTGTGCATTGCTGATGATGTAGATAACGGGCTTGAAGAAAGCTTTTCCTCTGGCCAAGTAGCGCAACCCTTGGGAAAAGATTCTGAGAAATATTCTTGACTCAGAGAAAAATGAGCTGGAGAAGAAAGAGGCAGAACTTCCTGTGAATTATTGTCAGAGACATGAAAACCCCATCCATTATCTAAGCTCCCACATTTCAATCCACACCAAGGTATAGCAACAGATGCATTGGCAGAGAAATGCTCATAAGACCTTGATTTTTTGGCTTGAGGAGTGGCAGGTTGTTCCTGATCAATGTAATTCCACAAATGTACACTGGAATCCTCACAAGCCGAGATAATGTGCTTTCCATCCGAAGTAAAAGATGCAGATATCTGGTTTGCTGTATTGCCTAAAGAGCAGGGAGAAATTTAAGAAAATTAGGATTAAAAATTAATCGGTTCAGATAACTGAGATCATAAAACAGTTGTATTTCACACATTTCATAAAATTACAGGCAGCACACCCATTTGGGTTTCACAATATGAAATCTACAAGCAACTAAGGTTTCACACAAAAACTTCTGACTTGTCTGAAACAACATTAATAGATGACATTGAGAAAAACATAACAAAATGGAAGCTAAAGATACGTACTTTTGTATTTGCCTATCACATCAAGTCCTTGAAGAATTCTGACTTGTGAATCAGCACAACTCACCATTACTTTGGTTGAGTCTTGTGGGGAAAACTGAAGTAAAATAGTAAACAACATGAACAGAGAAAAAGCAGCTAAAGCAACACTGGAAGGCAGGAGACAAATACCTGGAAGCCAGTTATTCTTTTGCAAGGTGACTTCTTTTTACCAGGCAAGCATATCTGAGCATCAAGTTGCAAGTAACTGTCTGAACCTGGTGAAACTCAAGGTTAATCTGAGGCAAAACTAGATCTTTATTGCCACGGAACCTAAATTATTATGAACCTTTACAGAGATACAATCCATTTAAACCAGTAAATTCATGCTTAAAATCCATAAAACGATCCCTCCCTACACGAGGGACTGCCCCTGTGACATGTAATTCAACCAGGATATAACAAACTGTCAAAAGAACTGCTTCTACAAATGAAAAGCAACAGCATTTTGACTTACTTATGTCCTAACACCTAAAGAATGCAGTAGGTGCTAATTATCTGAATATGAATACCTGACATGTTATAAAAGCGACAGATTCCAGTCAGAGAGCCAACGATCCCTCCCTACATGAAGAGAAGTTTTTCCATGAGGTCACTTAAACATGGGAAAATACACCCCCAGATCCTCAATTCTTTAAGAGAAAAGAGTTGAGGGAAATTTGTCAAACCTGCCCATCTGGACGATAACACACTGCCGTAACGATATCTTTTATGTCAGTCCAATCAACAACTTGGCAACTATTAACTGCCCATATGCGGACTTTTCCATCAATTGAACCACTCATGAAGTGATTATCATCCACAGGGTTAAACTGAACACAGGTTACTGCATCACATACAAAATAAATAAATAACCATAATAAAGAGAACGATAATTCAACTTGACTAACAGGTAAACTAACAGAGCACGTGCTGGGAGAAACTTAAAATTAGCTAGAAGCACACCATAATTGCTGTGTAAGAAAACTCTGAGGCAACAGTCACGTCCCACTTGCCATAGACAGACAGTTTTGTCCACTGAAGCTGATAATAAATGCTGCTTTAGAAGAAAAAAAAAGAATTTCTGTAAATATTATGCTTTGTTTTCTTCAGTTTGTTAGAGAAATGCATCCAGTATGAAGCTACTTACATTATTTTTGGACCATGAGAGATCCAAGATCTCTTCCCTGTGCCCATGGAACTCATGCAATGGTTTCTCCAAAATCCGGAAAACTTTTGGAGGGAAAATGACACATGCAGAATCTGATGTTTTCCTCATGCTCCTCATTTTGGCCGTCTTTCCTTTTTCAACCAAGAGGGGTTTCAACTCGGATAGTTGGTTCACCGTGAAGTATATGCAGGATGGATCTATTTCTGGAATGTCAAGTTCATTTGATCTCTCGCTCTCCAGGACCTGCCAGACACGCACAACCCCATCCTCACCAGCACTTGCAAGGTACTGCCCATCAGGACTAAATTTCATGGTCAAAATTGAACCCTCATGGGCCTGGATATCTTGTCCTTTATAAAGAGCCGAGAGTTCCTTTATTCGCTTCCCATATCGGTGAACCTTAACTCTTTGTACCCTGTACCGCAGAAGTGCATCATCATCATCATCATCATCATGTCTCAATTTGTCAGCTTCCCGTAGGCTATATACAATGCATGAAATGGAACGTATTCTACTCAACCACCCCTTCTTAAGCCTTCTCGGAGTATCCACCAAAGTATTTGGTTCCCCAACTTCATTCCGCATAGGTTTCTGAAATGAGGGAGAAGACTCAGAGATGTTCTCAGATTCCTCAGCTGGTACTGACTGTTCTGAGTCCACTTCACAACCTTCATTTGCTTTCACATCTTGCCCCAATTCATCTCCTTCGCACATCATCCCCCCGCCTGAATCACCTTCTCTGCAAACAAAATTCCCCAACAAACCCAACTCCGCTGACAAACTAGATTCACCATTAGACCAACATGACATCATAGACCGAGTAGAGCAAAATTCATCTTCGAAACATGACTTTCTCAATACAGCCCCACTGCTTTCTGGAATCCTATCACTCTCTCCTTCTGGACTAAATGCTTCTAAATTCCTATTCCCATCTTCATTTAAACCAATTCCCATCCAATCAAAGAACTTACTCCGCTGCTCCTGAACACTTCCAAGGCTCTTAATCCATAGTTCATGGTGAAGACTACTCGAAACAGAGTTGTGAAAACTAGAATGAGAATCAAATATCTCAAAGCTATCAGACTTTGCATCAGAAATTGATGCAATGTCTTCATTGGCATCAAAAAATCGGTATTCTTCTTCACTCAAACTTCCCATTACTCTTTGAGTTCAACCCATGAAACCCCTTCTCAAGGAACCTTTTTTAAGCTATGCTAAAAACTCTATCCCTCAACACAAGCAATCCCAAAATAGCTAGAAAAACAAAAAGAAATCAGAAGCACAAAAACCAAGATCAGCCTCTAGTTTTCATACAAAAAACTTAATAAATCAAACAGCAATGACAACATTAACAATAAAATAAAAACCAAGAGATCAAACATGGATTCCAATCCAAACCCATTGAACCTGGTCCTCTCAATAAATTAAATAAAAAAGAAGATCGAAACTTAAAATAACAAAACCATCAAAATTGAAACTTCAAAAAAATTCATCTTTCACTCAAAAGAACCAAACTTCAGCATTCAAAACATAATCTCACCACACAAAAATAAAAACCCATCAACATGAAGTAGAAGATCATGCGACTGCATTAGTAGAAATAAAGCAGAATTATGAGTTTCGTATTACCATTGAACAAACAAAAAAGTTTCAATTTTTTTGAACAAAATTTTTAAAAAATAAAAATAAAAGGAAATGCTTACAGGGGTTTGTTTTGTTTTGTTTAAGAGATTTTACTAAAATGAAGAGAGCAAGGGTCAAAGCATCCATTAAAATTTGTAAATGTTTTAGTCTTCTCATATATGTGAAGAAAGCAAGGAAACAACAACGTCTGTAGAACAGAAGGAGAAAATAAAATAAAAATAAAAATAATTAAGAGAAAAAACAATGTGCACAAATAAATTATAAATTAAAAAAATAATGGAAGGATAAAAGAAATAATTCCTTGATATTCGTGAACTGATGGCCCGAGAAACGAGAGTTGCTCTCTCTCTCTCTCTCTCTCTCTACGGTTCTTCTAGCTGAATGACTCCTTTTAATTACTGTTTTAAAATTAAAAAAACAAATAGTTAGAATAAAAGGATACAGAGGAGAGGAGGTTGCTGTCCGTGTTATTGGCGGGCCGAATTAAACTTTTTCTTGAATATAAAAATAATATCAAATAAAAAAAAAGTAGATGACAGAAAAAAATAAATCATGCACATGTGGATTCAAATAAAATTTTGACACAATAATATATTAATTTTACCCATGTCAATTATGTTTATTAGATCAAACTGTAAATCAAGTCATAGGCTATATTTGTTTTAATAATTTTTTAAAATTATTTTTTTATCTGTGAATTGAGAAAATTTTAATATAACATTTAAAAAATTAATGATAATATATTAAATTAATTTAAATCAATATAAATTAATCTATTAAAATCACAATTCTAATTATGAAATTAAAATAATTTTATAAAAAATCAAAATAAATATAATAAACAATAAAATTTGAAAAGACAAGCAATATGTTGTTGTCCGTCTAAAATTCACCCATTATGATGAATAGAAAATTAAAGCATGTGTTTTTTATTTTAACAACTCATTTTAAATTTATTTTAATATAAATAACACCCTTGTAGCATCCAAAAATCAATTCATCACATTTAAAAACACAAACAAGAGTAAAAATTATTTTTCTTTATTTTAATTTGTTTTTTCATACTATATTAAAGTTTAAATAACTATTATCAAACTTCTCTTATTGAATAAAGCTTGTTGACATTAAAATTGATTTTTTTGTTATCTAGATGCATTAACCTAATACAACTTTGCTCTCTCTCTTTTTTTTTAATCTATAAATCATTTCTAATAATTCAACCTAAATTGTTGTTGCTTATTTTCATATGTATAAAATATGATATAGAGGGTATATCATAGTTTATAGATAATTTACTTATAACTAAAGGTTTAGTTGGGTCAAATGGTGTAAACTCCATGGGAATATTGCAAAAGTGTATTACCAATCTTTTTGGGAAAATTCATTTCGATATTTTATTTTTTTATCAAATCCATATTTTAAACTTTGTGTGGATAACATTATGCATTCCACCATACATTTGTTATATGTATTAGGCAATTAAATCAAACAGTTTTATTAACCTTAATTGTTAATAAAAATCCATTTGTTAGCTAAGATGAAAAATATTAATCATATGACGTACAAGTCTATCTAAGATGTTTAGCCAATTTAATAAAATAATTTGTTTTAAAAAAAATATAGAGTAAATGAATCCAGTGATTTACTGGTTATTCTCTTTCGATTTCCCATTTGAATTTGTGATTTCAATGTTTTTTTTATTAATATAAATATTCTATTCAGTATGTAAATATCTTAATTAATTTTATAAATTATAAAATTAATAATTATATATCAAAATAACTTAAAATTGTTTCTTGATGTTAATATTACAGTCAGTTTTTATTAATGTAAAATTATTTTTTGATGTAAATATATCAAAATAATTTTAAAATATAAAAATTAAAAAAAAATCAAAATTATTAAAAATATATGCCACGTGGTTAATATTTTATAACTTATAAAGTTTTGACATATACAGCAAATGGATTTTTGTTAACTGTTAACAGGAGGATTGTTTTGCCTAATTTACAAATCATATAAAGTCAAACTTACGACTATCATTATTATATGAAAAGCAATCTATCCTTTCCTTTTATTAATTTCTTGGTAATTTAACTTGAATATGATGACTATTAATTTAAATGAGTTTTTTTTTTTAAGTTAGCCTATTTAATGATATAATAAATAAGGTTTAAATATTATCAAACTTTGCCCACTTAAAAATCAATCCAAACTTAATCCAAAAGATATATTTATATTATATATGTGTTACTATTATATTATATAGGTAGTTATCTTAATCCCCACTTTCTATTCAAAGCCTCAAGCATTTGACTTGGTCATTTAGGGTGCAATATCTCATTCTTTTTGGCAATTTGAGTTTCAAAAAATTAATTAATTAATTAACTAACTAACTAATCAAACGACATATTTCTTTTTTTATGGTAGGAGGTGTTTCAATTTTGGACGATACAGACCCGTTCGTTGAGCCATTTACGAGCCATGCTCAGTGTATTCTTGTACCATGACCACTCTAGTTTTTCTCATTGACCCTTCTTCTTAAGAATGTACACGATCTGCAAGTGAGGTTCTAACCCAACGGTGGGAGGGGTTTGTCCCCTTCCTCAACACATGAGTTCGAACCTTACCATGCACGCCTGTCACCCCCGCGGTGCCTTACCTGTTCACTGGGCTTGCAAGATGTTCAGTGAACCGTGTGGATTAGTCGTGGTGTGCGTAAGCTGGCCCGGACACCCCACGTAAAAAAAAAAAAGAATGTACACAATCTGCAAGTGAGGTTCTAGTCCAGCGGTGGGAGGGGCTTGTCCCCTTCCTCAGCACATGAGTTCGAACCTTACCATGCACGTCTGTTACCCCTGCGGTGCCTTACCTGTTTACTGGGCTTGCAGGATGTTCAGTGAACCGTGTGGATTAGTAGTGGTGCGCGTAAGCTGGCCCGGACACCCCACATAAAAAAAATAAAAATAAAAAAAATGTACACAATCTTTTTTTCTACAGCGAACCCTTTTCTTGTATATAAATTAAAGATTATCCTAAAACGACATTTCCCGCATTAAGATATGAGAGTTTGCAATAAAAAAAAAGAAAAAAGAAAAAAATTATCGAGGTAATTAAGGTTTTTGCAATTGAGAAAGAACTACCCTCGTTATTTCTCCTTTTTTTTTAAAAAAAAATGGAGATTTATGTAGAATTTAGGCAATTTATGAAAGGTGGTGACAGTTTACAGAGCAATTTATGGAAGGAGGTGGGCGATGACCGTCCTGAGACGGAGGAGTCAATAGTCGGAGGGCGACAAAAATGGTAGCAATAATGGCTTATAAAGAGCATAGGACTCCCATGTTTGTGCATGCATGTTTGCTAATAATAATTGATTGGATTCTGAAATCTGAACAGGTAAATATATGTGATCAAGAACAAATTATCATATCCTGTCAACGCGAAGGTGAAATATTTAAAATAGGATCAATAATCAGAGGGTGATTCTTCCTCGTTAGTTAGGATCACACGATAATTCTTAATGATGATCATAATAATAATAGTTATTAATTAACTTAACAGTAATAAAACTAAATTATACATAAGAAATTAATTTCAATATGATTTTTTTTCCGTCACTAGTTAATTTCAATACATGTTTCACTACGATATTTTCTAAGAAATTATGGAGTCTTAAGCAAGAGAGTGGTGCTAAATTCTATTTTTTTAATCAAAATTAACAATATATATTTTGGAGATTGAATTTTTATATTCAAATTAACTTTCTACTATTTTTCTATTATTTATTAATTTCAAATCACTTATTTAAAAAAAATTATTTGGATAAATTAAAAATTATGTATATGAAAAAGTCTAATACCAGTTAGCTTGTAGTTAGATTTGAGTCGTTTTTTTATCCTTTTATCTCTAGTAAAAATGAATTTCTATCATTAGGAAAGAAAGAGAAAAAGAAATCAAATAATTAGTTCATATAATTTTATCAACATCTCATAATTAATTATTAACCTATATGATTACGTTTTTAATTTGTGGTTGACATATTCAGGCTTGATTATAGGATAGCACTGATCATATATAGTATAAATTAATGCCATCACATACATAATCATGGCTGATGAACTTGCTCTTTTTGACACACCTCTAATTAAGGAACTTCATGATCTTCTCATTTGCCATGAAATTAACCTATCTCAAGCATTTGGAAATGTCCTCCACCTTGGTGGCCACGACTAATTACTCTTATCACCAAGGTAATTCATCACTGGCCATACATATAGTCAAATGATGTCTCAAGTGTCGTCCACCTATTGCGGTTGCCAATTGCTCTACCACAAATGGTCAATAGAAAGAAGTGACTTATGGATTCACTTGAGATATCATTGGTCTCGTTAAAAAAATTGTTAGCCTAATTCTCATAGATAATCTACCATTCACGAAAAAACTTGAAAGTTTTTTAATATTAATTTCATTGTAATAATTGATCTATTCTATTATAAAAAATACAAATATTTTTTAGTTGGTCTAATTTTTATGAGCGATCTTATTTGTAAAAAATTTAAAAGTTTTTCAATATTAATCTTATTGTAATGATAATTTATTTAATTATAAAAAATATAAAGATTTTTTAAAAGTAAAAAATTTTCAGAAGTATTTTCAATGGATCCCAGTAATAATTTTTTTTATGAATAATAAGCAAAAACACATTGTTCAATAATTTTAAGTTAGACAATACATATACATCCTTACCTGATTTGTAACTTTATATACATGTATCCTTAACTAGTTTGAAATATTGCCCACTTCTCTTTAACTCCCTGTTGCTTGTTTGGTGATCTTTTTTATTTATGATCTTTTAATTTTTAGTCCACCCAAGTTAGTTTATATAATTTTTTTTTAGAATGTCTGTAATTTTACCTAGCTCAGTGTTTTTAATGTTCATCATAATTCATTTACTTATTAGAAATTTTCTGTTATATTAATCATTTTAAGAAGATTATTCATTACTCTTTTTTTTTTCTACCGAAAGATTTATTGTCACTAGTTAGTTATCTTGAAAGGATGAAATTATGTTTTATAAACAAAAATATTCTCTTATCTAGTTGTAGGAAATGTTTCTTTGCTCTTTTTATCGTTACCATATGCTTTACTTGTAACTTAGACAAACAATGATTTTGAATGACCCTTTACATCTTTCTTTTCTCTCTATTTTTTTTTCATTGAAGGAATTTTTACTCAAAATGATTTTTAAAATCTTGGCCTTGCATTCTAAAAATAAAAATTATTTTGATATAAGTTCAAAACATTTTGCTTTTGAAATATTGCAACTCTAATAATAATTTTTTATAAGGAAATAGGATGATCTGATTTTATATCAATGAAGTTATAATTGATAAAGGTATATAATGAGATGAACTCCTACTTTTTATGGTTTCAAAATGAAATGCTATGTATCTACTAAAGATCAACTTCTTGATCTATTAACCAAGTCGCTATCTCACTCACGCTTTCAACTCTCATGTTCCAAGATCGGCGTCGCTAATGGTACTCTATTCTTGCGAGGGCCATCACATAATTATCAAGCTTGATTGTATGATATCACTGATCATGACTTAACTTTAGGATAGCAAAAACACACTCTTGATTTTAGGAGCATAGATTGTGCATCTCATATTGTATAGCTTGATCCTTGTACATATTCCTATTATAGCTTCCTCTTTGTAATATATATTAAGGACGCTAAATACAATACAATCGTAGTTTTCAATTTTCTTTGGGTGGATCTCAGACCCCATCTAATATATAAAAAATAAAAATAATAATTATGTTGAAATATGGATGTTTCAAGAGAAAGTAAACTACTTTATCGTGTACAATGCTGGAATGATTTTAATGTAAGGTATTTTCCATTAATAATTCAACCAAAGGTGTTGATACATATGGTAACTTCAATTGCAGTATCATACAAATATTCATGGTAAGAATTATTCTTATTAAACCAGATGGACCTTGTTAAAAGAAATTCAAGAAAGAAATTAACTCGGTATCACTGAGTCAACTCAACGAGTTAATTCACAATTTAATTAAAACCTAATTTAAATTTTTTTCAAAACATAATCATTTTAACTTTATTTTTTTATTTTAAAATAAGATATTATTGTTTTGATTAACATAAATTAAGCTTGTGACTCAGAGCTGGCATTAAGCTTGTGACTCACACCTTTTGCCAGGTTTAACAACTTTAGTAAAAACACAAAAAAAGAACATGAATGATCATGCTAAAAATTGAAGGCTTCCCAGCTACATCAAACAGATACTTTATAGGTTCAATGTAAGAGCAATTACAGGTTAAGTAGGTGCTAATAAAGTCGACTTTTATAGGTTTATGTCTTCATTCGAGCAATACAAAACCCTGAAAAGTTAAAAAGCAAAAGCAATGCTTGTTTCCATATGATCAAACATTAATCTACTTCAATGTTTGCTGATAAACCTTCAGCATGATTATTGTTCTTTTTAACTCTTTCTACTCTGGAGATTAATCGACAACATCATTGTATCTGGAAATTTGTTTGGTCATTGTTTTAATGCACAGAAGACATTAATTTATTGTTATTTTTATGAAAGTTGGACATGACATGCCTTAGGCCAAAGTTTTTTATTTACAAGACTTTATTAGAGATATCTTAGAACAACTTTCACATTAAACAAGATTAGATTTATTTGAATATTTATAAGAATGTATTGTTTATATTAGTTTCGCATATTTTTAAAATAAAATTTACTAAATACTAATTTTAAAATTTTAATTTAAAAGGTTAAGCAAGAGAATAAAACTCCTTGTATCCCGCAGGTATTATGATGCAGAATGCTCTTTAAAAATATTTTTTATTTAAAAATATATTAAAATATTTTTTTATTTTTAACATTAAAATCATTAAAAAAGTAAAAAATTAGTTTGATATTTTTTTTAAATTATATACACTTTTAAAATATATCCAAATATATATAAACAATAAAATAATCGGTGACTAAGCCAAAGCAAAATCACTTTAAAAAAGATTGATATATTGATATCAATCACTTTACATATTGGTATTATATACCTTTGAAGTGAAATAAAAGATTAATTATTATGTTTGCCTTATATTAAGACAAGAAGACACTAAAACTAGAGTGTTCCAGCTAATTCTACACCAACCTTTTCTTTGACGACTTTCTGTGCGTAGCAAGTACACAAGGCCATCCTCAGTGAGAGACAAGCGTGTCTACGCAAGGCATACACAGGTCATTTATATTTGTTGAATTCAGACAATGAATTCAAATGAATAGTGAGATATTTCTCATAGGATCAAATAATATGAATAATGTGTATGAATTTCTTCTTCGACTATGTTGTGATAAAATGAATCACCATGATGTAGTGGTTTTTTTTCTTTTTAAAGAGTGTGATAGGTTAATTCGGATTCATTTGAGTTATAAAACTGAAATAATTTAAAAATAAATAAATTAAAATAAATCATTAAATTAATTTTTCAATCAAATTAAATATAAAAAGATAAAATTATAAAAAAAATTAAAAATAGTATGACTCAACTAAATTAACCTGTAAAATTTATGGTATGAATAATGAGATTGTGATAATTTTATAAAAAAAAATTAAATAAATTATAAAGTTTAAGTTTTTTATTTTATCATTTTTAATTGATCTTTTTTAATTTTATCATTCAATTATGGATTGAATGAGAAATGATCTTTATAATTTATTTTGATTTATTTTTTATTGAGTTATCTTAATTTTATGATTTAAGTTTGAAAAGTTAACTCAAGTTAATTATAATATTTTTTTTATCCCTTTTTAATTGATTTTTTTCAATTTAATTTATTAACATTGAATTAATTGATAATTAAGTTTCAATATGTTTTTCTATTTACAGGTTGTCACGGTCTCATGATGTAGTTTGTGAATTTTTCATGTTAATTTAGG
The DNA here is from genome assembly GCA_015708895.1 of Populus ilicifolia. Classification (NCBI taxonomy): domain Eukaryota; kingdom Viridiplantae; phylum Streptophyta; class Magnoliopsida; order Malpighiales; family Salicaceae; genus Populus; species Populus ilicifolia. Next base: position 462,989 of record SRLM01000059.1, on the reverse strand, counting down.
TTAATCTAAATATATTATTATTTGAATATTATTTTAGTTAAATTTTTTTTTCTGATTTTGTAGGTTATTCTTAGACTTATTAAATTGATAAAATCATATCAAATTAATTCCTAACCAACTAAATTTTTTTCTTTCTTCAAAACATACTAGCGATGACTAAATGATTTTTTAATATATTTTTTAAACTTGATATAACCCCAGCATAATGCATGTAAATGATATAGTAATTTAACTAATATAAGATTTCCTCTCTCGCTCCTCAATTGGTTTATTCTTTCTCGCCCATCCTTTTGGTTTCTCACCCATAAATACTTAAAAAAATCATATTTTCCATCCAGGAAGTTTTTTAGCATTTGATAGTCTTTTGAAGTACTGACATCATAGGGCATTCTAGGTCAAAGTAAAAGAAAATTTTTCATGATAAATAAATTAAAATGCTTACAAGATAAATAATAATAAAAAAAGAAATTTTGTTCTTTCATTAATTTATTAAAAGTTGTCTTGGTTGTTTTGTTCACATGGTAGCTAGATTGTCCGATCAACAAATAATTATTGTTACCTGTTAATGGTAATCAAGAAGAAGATGGTAAAAAGAGATGTATTTTATACGTGAAAGTTTTTTTTTTCCCTGATGAGACATTATAAATACAACTAAAAGATATACAATTATTAGAGGTTGAGTACCCTCCCTAATTAGTTAGGATCACATGATACTTTCTAATTATGATAATAATAAAACTATGAAATTTCACTGTGATTTTTCTTTTTGGGCAACTAATTTTCGCTAGCTATGATGTTTTATGGTTACCACGATATTGTCTTGTTGATTTCTCACAAGTAAACTTATAGACAAAGTAAAACAAATTATGGAGTCATAAGCAAGAGAGTGGCACCAAATTTTTAATCAAAAGTAACTATATATTTTGGAGATTAAACTTTTATATGCAAATTAACTTTTTTCTACTTTTGTTCTTCTTTGATTAATTCCAAATTAATCTCTTTTTTTTTAATATTTGGAAAAATTAATAATTATGTATTAAACAATCCAATACGAGTGAGCTTGTAATTGGATTTGAGCCGTCCTTTTATCCTTTCAACTATGATAAAAGTGAATTGCTATCATTAGGAAAGAAGAAAGAGGAAATCAAATAATTAGTTCATATAATTTTATCAACTTCTCATAATTAATTATTCACCAATGTGATTACTTTTTCTAGTTGAGTGTGTGGATCCCATGTGGGACCCCATCCAATGGAAATAATACTGTTGGAATATTAAATTGATTTTAATATGAGGTCTTTTCCATTGATAATTTAACTGAAGGGTGTTGATGCGTGTTATACCAATTATCGTGGTAAGAATCATTGTTATTAAACCTAATTCAACCAAGTTAAAAAAACAAATACTTGATCTATAATTTAATTAAAATTCAGTTTAATTTTTTCAAATAAATATTTTTTTTTATTTTATTATAAAAAACTAAAACAAATTAATACATGTCTTGTCGACCAGGTTAATGGATTTCACTCATGATTTGAGCTTTTGTCGGGTTTAATAGATTTAGTAAAAGAGTAAATGAATGATTGTGCTCAAAAGGTGTACCTAGCTAAATTAAAGAAAAAACTTTATAGGGTAATTGCAAGGGCAAAATCACAGGTTAAGTTGGTGCTAATTAAATCGAATTTTTATAGGTTTATGTCTCGTTAGAGCAGTACAAAACCCTAATAAGTCAAAAGGCAATGTCATGCTTGTTTCCCTGCGACCAAACAATTTACTTCAAGGTTTGGTGATCAACCTTCAGCATGATTGTTCTTTCTTAACTCTTTCTACTTTGAAGATCAATCGACCACATCATTGTACCCTGGAAATTAGTTTGGTCATTGTTTTAATGTACAAGAGAGGTTGATTTATTATTACTTTGTTTAAAGCTGGACATGACATGCATTGGGCAAAATTAAGTATGTTTTTTTGTTTCTTTTGGTTTTGTTGTTCAACATGAATGGAGTAAATATGTTTTATTACAACTTTCGAATTAATAATATTAGTTTGATATACTTAAAGAATTAATTTTATTAAATACAATTTAAATTAAAAAATAATAAAGATCAGAATTAAATTATTTTGATATGATAATATTATATATTTTTAAAATAAAAAAAAATTAATAATTATTTTTAAGGTTAAGCTGTTTAGTTAGGTTTGCCTGGTATCAAGACAAGTAATAATACAATGTTTATAATTCGCCACCCACCTTTTCCTTTACAAATTTCTGTGCTTTGGCAAGTACATAAGGTCATACTCAATGAGAGACAAACGTGTTCATGCGTGGTATGCACAAGCCAGGTTTGATTGCTTAATTGACTGAGACTTGCAATAATTAGATCCATATGCAAAATCTAAAGGCCTTGTCGTCCAAAAATTGATTTTAATGGTTTTTCTACCTTCTGTTTTTTTTATGTTATTAACTTGCTAGTTAACATTGTCAATCCATATTTGATGATGTATGCTTACAATTCTCTTATACGGTGATTAACATTATTTTTATTGTTTTTTCCAATAAAATTCAGTGATATGATTTTTGAAACGATAGATATTATAAAAAAAAAAATGAATTTTGACAAATCATTGCCTGACAAGTTAAAATTCTTGAAAGTATAAACAAAATCATTAAACTGGGATCAACTTATTACTTATGTCATGGTTAATCAAGATAAATTAAAATAACTTTATTTTATTTTATTTTTTTAATAAAAAATTCATACTACAAATATTAGGGTAAGCAAGTGGTAGGCTAACAATAACATGTATAACCAAATTTGGGATTATGGGATTTCTCTTTTTTTTTTTGTTTTTCTAGTTTGGACACCAAGATGCCATTATCCATATGTATGATTAGAATGGGTTGTAAAACTCCAAGGCATTACTTGGAGTTGGAGATGATTTAATTCATCTATTTGCCATCTTCTTAAGCAACAAATCATTCTCTGGGAACAACACACGCACAACCCCAAGATTGTAGCCTCGATAATGTCCATATAGTTCATGGTATTGCATGGGTGGTTTGTTCTTGTTGTTGAGAAACAGCACCATATTCTCCTAATACTTGGCTTGTAATGTTTCTTTTTCGGTAAAAAAAAAAGTAAAATAAAATTGATCTTTGACATTATACGAAGATCCCAAGGTTTGAGATCGGGGGTCTGATCACAAGGATTATTGTTTTGTCAACCATTTAATTTCTATTTTTACTCTATCCCTTCAATTTGGTGCTTCGTCCACAGAGTTGGATCGATCGAAAGGTTAGAGGTTTGAGCTTTAGGGGTTCCAGGGTGGAGAGGATGCACCTCTAGCTCTCTGTGTCCTTATAAAATTAGGTCACTTGTGTAGGTTATGTGGCCACATGAATGGCTCCTTAGTAAGTTACTTGCTAATTTATGGTGGCTGACATGATTAAATAAAGACATGAGCAGGTGCCCATGTTGAATTTCTTTTTTTTTAACAATGTAAATCTCAATCATTTTGATTCCAAGTCTCTTCATCAACAGGAGTAATATGTTATGGCCGACAACTGAAGTACTCTTACCTAATAAATGTTTGATACTATTAATTATTTGGCTCTTATAGAGTATAATCGTTTGATTAGCAACGTTAAATATGTTCTTCTAGAATGATAGTTTCTAATTACGATTATAACATGATCAGTTGCATATACTTAACATGGAAAAAACTTCCTTAGGTATGTGTGTGTGTGAAGAATATTTAGTTGAAGAAATAAAAATAAAGAAATAAAATAAATATGTTTTTAAATAATTTTAAAGTGAGTTTTAATATTTTCAAAAAAGAAAATGCAATGAAACATGTTCTTTCTTTTTCATTATTTATGTATTTTCTTCGAGATAATAATCAAATATTAACTTATGGTTTGATTTTCAGACCATCCATGCCATATTACTGTGATTAAATCCAAACTAGAAATGATAATGCAAAAAATTAAACCTATTTATTATACATGAGTATTCAATATCCACAAGAAAGTTAATCTTGCCAATTCATGTGATCACCCTAGCATTGTTAATGATACGAGAGTGGTATAAATTAATTATACATATATATATGTTTTGAATTTTAAAGTTTTAACTAGGGATATTTATTCCACCTGTGTTTTATTTTTTTCTCTCTCTAAATTTTCTCTATAATGACATTATAATAGACGTATCCTTCTGCTAATTAATTTGGGAATAAAACAAGAAATGCTTATCATCATGTGGTCACCATTATGAATGTGTGATGATGGAACAAGATGAAAGATGGATTGGCCATGCACATCTCTTTATTGCGAGAAACCCATCATAGCTAGCATCTATGATCTTCCTAGGAGGCATACAAGAAGCCAAGCGTGCAAGCCATTTAGATTTCTAAATTCGTTCATCTTCCAGCACAAATTAAGTTAGATTGCAAGGTGTGGTCCTGAACTCATTAATTATGTATGTAGATAGATCTAGCTTGCATGTGAGTCTAGTGTGGGCATAACCTCTCTTGAGATGGAAAGTGATTTTCCTATACAGACCTCAATTCTCTATAATGTTTAGTTATTATTTTGATATATAAAAAAATAAAAATAGTGAAGATGAAGGAAACATATATTTTTTTGTCTTTTTTATTTTAAAAAGCTATAAATTCACTTCAAAACTTTTTAAAAATATATTTATTTTATATTCTTGTCCCATCCCTTGAACCAAGATATTTCTTTTTTGTATTTGTTTTTTTTTTTTATCATAAAACATTAACCAAACATAACCTTAGATATAGATTTGGAATCCATGGTTATGGTCTCAGGTTAGATAAGAAAATCTTAATTTTACCAAAGAAGGATAAAATACTAAAAAAATTTAAATACTTCAGCTGCAAAATTTACATTATTTTTTTCAAGTAAAGAAGGATAATGGAAAATAATCCCATAATTAAATGGAAAAAAATTTAGATAATGCATGCCCAAGTTAGTCTTGGACAAAAAAAAACCAATAATTTTCATAAAGCAAAAGATCCATGTGGTATTTTTAAAATGAAATTAGGAAATATCTATGATTGTAATGATGATATTTGTGCTTAATTATGAGTTTAATATTTATATAAATTATATCTTAAAATTTTATTTAATAATTTAAATTTTATAGTTAAAATAATTTTTTAAATTATTAATCACCCGAAAAGAGTTCTAATTTTATCATTTTTATTCTAATTGATAAAAATTAAATATAATGTACTATAAATTTATGCAAGTTTTAAACTTAAATAAATTTTATTTAAATAAATATGATAAAAAATTATATTTTAAAATTTAATTATTTAAAAAATATCATCCATGTTGGCATGGCTCGATTTATGCATGATGAAATCTGAGTGTAAAAGGCTGTGTAGCAGACTGTTTTCCACCAAACAAGCTACAGAGGTGGGTCTTTAATGGTTGCATTTCCCTGAATAATTCTTATTATTATGGGTACCCACTGCCCACTTCTACCTTCAATGAAAAATAGGCATGCAATGCCTTTATACTTTACTTTATCCCTCCTCCCTGAAACTGAAAGGCAATAACAAATTCAGTGAAACTATATATAAAAAGTTTTTACTTGCATTAAAAAATAATATAAAATTATTCTTGAGATTTTTTTAAAAATATTTAAGTTTTTAGGTAAGAAATGCTTTTAGAGTACCCTTATCTTGTAATATTGTTTTTATGCGTTTATAAGCCTAAATGTGCTTCAAAAGAATCAATTGGTGATTCCTAAAGATGAGTTACGAGCTTAAATCAAGCTGATGTGATATTTTGAGAAAATTATAATATATTCTAATTAACGCAAATTGAATTTCCCATCTTCTTTTCTTGAAACTTCAATTTGTGGCGCGATCAAGATTTATAGCTCTTCATATCCTTGAGCACCACCATGCATAGTTAAAGCTTGAACTACCGACTAGTACTGGTCTAGCTAGACGGAGACTAGCCCTTGAGCTCCCATCTATGCAAGGGGATGATGGCTTCATCAGCAGCATATTGTACTGACCTAGAAGCTTGCAAAATTTTATCTGGAAATTGCTACGGTGTCAAGCAAGTTTGGCTAATGAAAAACATATTGCTGTAGATCCAAATTGTTTAACATGTTCTACTGAGTAAGATTAGCTAAAAAAGAAAGAACAATGACGCTGTAGATCCAAATTGTTTAACATATTCTACTAGAAAGATTAGCTGCAAGAAAAGAAAAGGGAAAAAATCTTAAATTGTTTAATGATACGACGAGAAGAATGCTTTGAGCTGTTGTGTATGATTGTTCAAAGAAAGAGATGAATCTTTTTCGCAGTATAATAAAACTGTTAAACAAACACAGGCACAGGTAACGGGTTATGTGGTTTAACATGATCAATACAAAACGATATTATGTTTTTCCTTTTAAAGTTCAAACAAAATCACCTCGGTAACTCATCGAGCTGGGCAGCGTTTAGTGTATCTCATATCAGCAAATTACATCATAGTTTAACTTGACCATCATGGACAGCTAGCCAAACAATTTATCTTCATTGGATGTATGAGCACTACCATTTCTGTCAGGACAGTAAAACCTATAAGCCCTCTCTTGGGATCTGAGTTCTGATGAGAATCTCTGGTAACATGTAAGTTTGCTTGGCTCGACCTCAATACCTTACAGTAACACCCAGAGAAAAGGTACTAATTTTTGGTTCATTGGACCACAATTGTGGGGGTGCATCTGATCCATGATCTGATGCAGTCTCACGTATTTTCTGGATGTAGTGTGAGCGTAGGGCCAAAATTGTGGGGGTGCATCGGTTCAAATCTGAGGGGCTTGCCCATTTTTCCTACCTCCCTCTCTACGTAAGAAATAGTTTTTGCCAGCTACTATGATCATGTCAGACCTTAATTTTGAATCGCTCGAGTTGTGTATTTCACTGAGTTTTGCAGGGAAGTGTGTGGACATCTTGTCTTCTGGACTGACACTGCTAGCTGCTTCTGGACAACGTAGTACTAGTATTACAAGAACTTCACTGTCAATAGCCATTATTATATTGATTAGAGAGCATTGAATGTGAGCGCTGTACGAATATTTCCATATGGAAGGTTTTCTGGTAACTACTTTGCTGTCGGTAGGTTGACAGGAAATTAATTGTGCATGAGATGCCACAAGGCTCAAGATACAACTCTTGAAATGCTGAACTTTTTGGCCTTGAAGTACGTTCTAGGCTTATTAGAGGTGCAAAGCAGTCGGCAGAATTAGCATTATGGGAGTCAGATGTGTAGTTACCAGCTCTGAAATACTAGCTGTGGAGGCTCAGAAAGGACTCTTTAATCCAATGATTGAACAGTCCCTAGTTATTAGCATGGTGGCATCTCAAGTTGGTTATATGTTATTCTGCAGCACTCATATTTTAGATGGCATCTCAGGTTTGTCCTAAAATAATCTCCAGTCTTACAGAACCTTGTGTTCTCCAACTATGTGGATCAAAGGATGAAACAATTTGCTCGTGTCCTGTTTTTAAGAATGATGCTACATACAGAACTGTCTCATGGTTATAGCAGCACCACCCTAGCTGTCTCTCACTCCAGGCAAGGCAAGACTTGCTTGCTATAGATACTTCAAAAATAATGTACTAGTGCTTAGACAATCTTGTTGCAAAAGTTGGAAACTTTTCACATTTCTTTCTTCAATGATTACATAATTCACTAATTTCTGGAAGGACTACAACATCTGACTAGCTTGTTAGTCGATGACTGTTAACTTCAAAATCAAATAGAAAGGAACTTAAACAAAATGCTCTGTTGGGTATTCATGTTCATATCCGTTGTAGTCATAATATAATCTCTCTCCCTTTGATATATCCCTGTTGGCTATCAGCAAAACCCGGCATTCACCATTTACATCATACCTCACACATTTTAGATTCTGCTTCTTTCTCCCTTCTCTGCATCGAAGGATAAGGTTCTTATAAGAGCGGACCAAAGGTATAACTGTTTTCAAAATCCAATCTGACAAAAATTAAATGGAAAATGCAGGACTTGGATTGTTCGCAACAGAAAGGCCTCCTGCAAGATTGCGAATGTCCAAGGAAAAAACTAAACTGGCATACTTGAAAGACATTGTGTTCATGCATTTATCCTGACTTGTTTCAGTGTCTTGCAAAGTGAAGGAGCTAGAGTTGAGAGACATTCACAATTAACTCAATTATATGTTGTGTGTTCTCTATGATTACACTCTCATGGCACCTCCAGCCATGATATACGATCAAGGGAAATGCACAGCAGATTGATGAAAAATGTTATAGCCACTTTGTGCCAAATGCATAAGAAATTAACTACATATGCCACGCAGTCTGCCTAACTTACAGGTTAACCTTGTAACTTCAATTTTTAATTCCAAAGGATTTGCCAGATGCTTTTATTTCAATGGCATAAAGCACATGTTCAATGTTGAGGATGAACTTACTGTGTGTGATTGTTGATACCATTGATAAATCGAGCTATATTCCCACGCATGTCAGGACATATGACAAGGCTTCGTGAAGGATTATCAGCATGAAGCAATGTCATCATGCTATCACCATCATAATTTTCCCGGTTCTTCAAGTAATCAACATCTCCAACATACTCAGTTATAATCGTTAAATCTTTTATGAATCTATCTGCCTCTACTGTGAACCTGTTACAATCAAACAGGTATACTGAACCACTGATCCAAATTTACTAACCACAACGAGGACACAGCATATTTAATCTTGAAAGGTCGGAAACTATATATACATACCCTTCCTTGGGATCAAAAACAACCATGAGAGGAGGCCATTCACCTCTATTCATCATCCTTTTGCACAAATTTAAGGTTTCAGCATCTTCCTTTGACAAGACCTGCACAGTAATCATACTTGAATTTCAATAAACCTGGACTCTATTAATCACCAAACAGCTAACTAGCCAGCAGTACAAATCAATCAGAATTAGAAACAGTTACTCCCCCTTCAATCTATAGTTATAAAGTAGGAAAAAAAAAGAAAGAAGGAAAATCCTTGAGACTATTGCCCAGTTCGTATACATGTGCGCTTACTAATCTATAAAATAGTAATTTCAGCTCAGCTGCAGAAGAGCAGATACAGGTAACTAGAAGCCAGTAAAGTCATCCTTAAAAAGCTGCAATCATCACAACAATCTAGATAACCAGAACCGTTGACATTTCAAAACGGGGCCTCTCTTGTCATATGCAAGCAATATACAATACAAGGTGGCCTCATATATCTGTTGATATTAAAGCCATAAATCACACTCAAACATCAAACCACTGCACTCCCATGTCCCTAATGTTAACGAATTCAGAAGGCAAGCACTGAAATATGTCTCTCTTTTTTATGTTTTAATCTAAAACAATTGCTTTCCCGTTTTTTACCTGCATTCCTCCCTTCTCAAGAGCTGACTGATTCACAGACCTCGGTGCCATGCCTGGCCGGTAAGTTAGTTCATTGCTGAACTCCGTCCCCGAGGCTGTCAATGCTGTTGCTAGTGATCTCATTTGCTCTAGTCTCCTTTCAGGATCTTCACTCGGACTAAATGGCAACAGCTTCCTCCTCTTCTTCGACACCACTAAACTACTAGACCGCTTTCGCTTCTTCTGAATATCTAAAAACAGGACAGGAAACAGGGTAACTAACACCATCCCATTAATCAAAACACAAAGCACATAAACCCCATATTTTTTGTTTACCTTGACTTAGCTTCTGAATCGATTCTGTTGACCGTTGAATGCGAAAGAAATCGATGATTTTCGTTTGAACAAGAGGAAATGCTGCTCATTAAAAAAACAAATTCAATAATTTGAGACAAAATCAACCAAAAAAATTAATTTTCGCAATTAATATTATTAAGAGACTAACAAATTCAAGATTATCAAATGCAACACATCTGCAATTTTCACTTCCTAATTTTTCTCTATCATTCCTTTTTTTCTTTTCCTTCCCGGTTAACAATTTTCAATCCAGTTCCGCAGAAAAACCCCGCAAATCAAAACCCTTAAAAATTAAGTTTAAATCACAAAATCCACCTACCCCATTTCACAAAACCAAAAAATCAACAACAAAACCCCATAAAAAAAAAAAGCTAAAAAGGACACTTTTTTAATGAACTTACAATTGGGCATCTTTTGCTTGGAACAAGAAGGACAAAACCAAGACCCTTTAGGAACAGCAACAAGAATAGGTCTCAAGCAAAACAAATGAAACCCTTTATCACAATTATCACAAAGAAGTAGCTCTCCTGGTGACTCTCCTGACCCACATTTTTCACAGTAAACATCACTGTAATCAGCGGCGGCGGCGGCGGCGGCGGCTTTGGATCTAGATATTGGCTTTGGGGCTTGACTTCTCTTGCTTCTCAGTGCCATTTTTGCTGTCGAGGAGGGTTTTCATGTGGGTTTTTTAAGGGTGGAGTTCGGAGACACTGAGAGTGTTTGGCGGGTTTTTTTGATTTCGCGGGTAACGGGGTTTTGGCGCGCGGGTGAGGTTTTCTGTTTTGGATCCTAAGAGGTTTTTGAGGATTGGGTTTTCCTTGTTTTGCTTTATTAGGCCCAGCACAGAAAAATAATTTGCAGAGATTCTTAATCTGTTACTATAATTTTTTAAGGGTGTATTTGATAGTATAGTTGTTTTAAGGGTGTTTTTTTAATATTATAATTATTTTTTTAATTATTTGAAAAATAGGTCAAAAAATATTTTTATTTGTAGTTTAAAAAAATAAAAAAAATATTTGATTAAAAATAGATGAGATAAATTTTCGTGTGCAAAATAAATAAATAAAAAGTTTTCATGAATAAGAAAAGTTTTATCTTAATTTTATATAAAATCAAGCTTTGAAAGGTAAATTATATATGAGATCTAGTGTAAAAAATATGAATTATTTGCCAAACTAAATATTTTTTTTCTTTTATGAATGGATAAAAAACATAAATTATTATAATACTAATCATTCGGAATATCTTTTTAAAAATATAAAAATATTATTGTTTTCAAAAGGCAATTAGTTTTTTATAAATTATAATTTACAATTTACTTTAACAAAAACTTAAATTTCATCTACTTTTATCATGAAATTCATAGAAGAAATTAAGATATTGAAAATTCATTTTAATAAAGTAAGTTTAAGTCTCCTATATCTTAATTTTTATAGATTATAATTTACAATTTACTTCAATAAAAACTTAAATTTCATTTACTTTTCAAAAGGCTTTTTTAGAACTTTCATTGAAGAATTCTTGGAAGAAAAAGAGATTAAATATAAAACATAAAAAATAAATTTTCAACATAAATTTAAAAGGATTTATTTATTATTAAAATGGAGGTTTATGAGGGTAGATGCTTTATTTATTTATTTATTTTCTTTTTCAAAACAATGTAGCTGCAGCAGGGGACATGTCATTCGGATGGAGCAAATGACATGTAGTGATAAACTGGGCCTTTGACTCGTGACTTCTGAGCTATTGGGCTCAGGTTTCTAGCTACGGTATTATTGGTTTGAGTTCATGGATTTCGGATCGTTTTGTCAATATTTTTTTTTTCTTGATTTTTAAAATCTTATTTTATGCTTACCTGGAAAAACACATTTTTTGTTAATTAATTGTTTTCCATAAATAACGTATTTATTAGAAAAATCAAACCCACCCAGCTAAAAAAATTCAAAAAATTACACAAATAATAGTATTATAAATTATTAAAATGCTCAAATTACAAAACAAGACTCCTTTCCTGCGACAACAAAAAGGGAGGAGAAAGAAAACGTTGAGATAGCTTCACTGAATCCTGCGAGAATATGTGATTACGAGCGCTGTTGCTGTTGCTGCTGGATTGGGACTTGTGGCTCTTAAGAGTATGATCCTCAAATTATTTGCTCAAAGATCGAGTCAGAGCTTACCTTTTGCTTGTTATTTTGTGATATATGATCAGCAATGAGTTGTTAATTTGCTGTGCAAGGAGCTGGAACAAAGCTGCATCCGAGAACTAGGCTAAGGGAGAATTAGAATTTGATAGATATCTGTATGACCAAGACATATTATAGCTGAACTAGGTGATGTGAATAAATCTTTAAAACTAGCCATGCTCTTCTCATCTGCTACTCTGGGGGACTAATTAATTAACTAAAAAGAAGGGCTAAACACTTTTTAAATACTACTTATATAGCCTAGCAAGTTTGACATTGTTTCATTTTCACATTGACAGGAATTTTTTATCCTTTTCAATTATTCACCGAGTAATTAAAGATCTCTAAAATGATCTGTTCCCAAGAAACATAAACAATTTATGCACCAGAAGGACAAGAATGGTGGAATGATGACCATTTTATATACCTATTGGAGACAGAGAATATCACACACTCTTCTATATATATATATATATATATATATATATTGAAGGTTTCGTTGAGAATAATCGAAGAAGAGGAGAGGAGAGGAGCGTGAAATGGACAAAAAACACCAAGGAACCAAAAAGAAAGGAGAAGGGACGTGGAAAGGAAAAAAAGAGGTGCGATTTAGTGTTCCAGACAGTTGCTTTACTAGCCAGAAAAGATCAATTACTTACTCCTATTTGCCTCTGTTTAAAGTAGTATTTGCTACTTTACTTGCGTCTGTTGTTTCCATATTGTAAAAGAAAAACGCTCAGAAGAGAGGAAACATGGCATTAGTTCTGCATCTAGCCTCTCGTCTTTTGACGTTTTCCTTTCCTTAATTCTTTTCCTGGGAAGAAGAGAACGTTAATTCTATAAACAAGCATTCTATTCCTTAGATTCCCTTCTAAAAGATATGGATAAAGGCCTATGAAAATGTATTATTTTATAATTATTATTATTATTATTATAGAATAATGTAGCTAGTAAGTAGCAACATTAAAGGTATGATCAAATAAATATATCAGTAATTTTGTTTACTCTCTCCTGTTTCTTAAATAAAATGTATTATATTTTTGTATTTTTTTTTGTGGGCAAAGAAAGGATGAAAGTTTTTCAAATGCCTTGTCAGCAGGGTATTGTAGGAAAAGGAAAAATATGAATAAGCTTTGTTTCAAAAAATATGGGACCAGCAAGTTAAAATGTATTTTTTTTTTCAAGGAAAGAATTAATGAACTCAAACTTGCTAGGCTATATAAGAAATATTAAATATGAAGAAGTCTAGTGCTTAGACATTCATAATAATGACTTCACAAGCGTTGTAGATGAGAAGAGCATTGCCACTTTGAAGATTTTTTCACTTCACCTAGCTAGTTCGGCTACAACTTGGCCTGGTAGTACTGATATCGATAATCTTCTAATTTTCCATGAGTCTAGTTCTCAGATGCAACGCCATTCTAATAATACGGCATACCATGCAAGTTTGGAATTAACTCATAATTCATGAGATTGCCTTTACAAGCCAACAAACGCATATCGAGAAAGCTGCTAGAGAGGCTGTGAAAGGCAATACAGCCAATCTTTGGTGTGAACTTTATACAGGATGTTCACAGGGTAGTCTTTAATAACAAAGAAAGTGTCATGAAACTCTAAGTAAACATGATTATCATGAGCAAATTTTTAAACTGAGATAAGATTTTTTGTTATCTGGGGCACCACAAGAATGTTGTCAAGAACAAAGGATTTGGAAGATGTTGATAAAGAGGGAGCACCAGTGTGAGTGATACCAGCTTGAATTTAATTAGTGTCAGTGCACTCTTCACCACAGATATCAAGGTTGCTTATATTGTTCATGAGATGGTGCGTTGCTCTTGAATCAGGGTGCCATTCTAAGGAAGATGCTTCTTGTTGTTGATAGAAATGAGCTTGTGCATTGCGACGAGGAGGCGGCGGCAAGAAGAGAGGATCATACCGTTTATAGCATCTAGATACAGTATGTCCAAACCTGTCACATAACTTACACCATGTAACCCGGCAAAATCAAAGATCCAAACATGAAAAAAGTTAATTATATAAATTATAAATAATAATAATATAACAACAACAAATTTATAATAATAACAATAATAATACTAAATATTAATACTACTACTAATAATAAATAACATAAAGAAAAAGACGATAGCTTTGAGATTGAATATTAATATAAAAATTAAACAATGATAACAACAAACATCAATATTAGAGAATTCATTATTGGTATGTCAAACAAGTATAATATAAATTCTTATTACTCAAATGAAAATCACACATGAAAGATATTCTAATTAAATTATAAATTATTAATATGATTACATTAGTTATTTTACTCGAATAATACAAATAATGCTAATACTGGTAAATATTATTAGACATTTATGATTATAACTTATGTTAACAACAAATCAAGTTTTTTTCATAGTTTAGGTTTCAATTATACCATTTAGTATGAGTTATGAAAGTATCAAGTATTTATTATACCAAGTGTTATACAATATAAATCTGTATTAACTATTTAACAAATAAAGTATTAAAAGTGAATAAGATAAAAAAATATAAAATATGTTAGTATCAAATATTGTTTATACTATATTATTCTTACACCGTTAATGTAATTTTTTTTCTTGACATAATAAATTTAAAATGTTCAGTTACTATAGAACCTTCAGTTACAATTTGTGGGTGAATCTGCAGTTACGAGTGTAGAATCTGCAGTTATAAATGAAGGCATGTCTTCATCGATTTCTTATGTTTTAAGACAATAACTAGATGCAACTGGAGGGGATTAAAAAAAAAAAAGGAGGAAAAGAGAATTATGTGTTCCATACAGGTGCTGTCCTAACAAAAGAATGATTACACCTCTTGCCTCTTTTTAAGAAGAAGATACAATCTACTTCTTTACTTGCAGTTGTTGAAGTAAACTCAATCCACTAGAAGGTCAAGGAAAGCAGCCACCAGCTATCACCGCCCAGCCGCCAGCCACTAGCCGCCGGCTGCTTTCACACCGTCGGTCACAAACCGCCTTCACACTTGAAAGTTGAATTTTCTTGTTTTGATTTCGTGTATAAATAGATAGCTAAGTTTATACAATTCTGTGTGGAGAGATTGAGAGAAAGAGAGAAAAAGAGAGAGGTTGTTATAAGCTTTTGTTTATGTAATTGTAAGCTTTGTTCTTGAAATAAAAGAGTGTTTTATCCCATCTGAGTGTTTCAAAGCCACCACAAGTGGTTTCTCCCACCAACAAATACAAACATGGATATTTTCCAGTTGTACCCAAAGCTTTCACTTTTGTAAAAATTCTTTTCTTGAAGAGAGCAAGGGTATAAAGTAACAGTATTGGTTTGCTAGTCCTGCATATACAAACTTCAAAAACCGTAACATCAATCAATGAGATTTCAACTTTCAATTTCTCTTTCCGGCTATATATTCTCTCTCAGCTAAGTTATCATAGTTCGCGGCGAGACTTTAACAAGCATCAGCTTATAAAGAGGGAAATGCATATTAATTTCTGGAATGATATTAGCTAAATTTCATCTGTCAGCTTTTGTTTTAATATGTTATTCATTTTCTTTTGTACATATCGGATATTGTGCACAGCTTTACATTTTTTTGAATCTGATGTTGCAGTTTTGTTTCATTTGTGTTTAATTTGATTGTTTCAATTCACACACACACACACGCACACACACATATATATATAGGACGATACAGATGGAGGCACTCTTACCAAGTTTGAAGAAACTGTGGAATGAATGGCAGCTGCAAGCATTGGTCTTGCTTAGCCTCTTACTCCAAGCAACACTCATCCTTCTCGGCAATCGTAGGAAGTATATTAACAAAATTTGGATCAAGATTATTGTGTGGCCTGCTTACTTACTCGCAGATTTAATAGCAACAACTGCACTTGGTATCCTCACAAATCGATTTTCTTATCATTCTGGACCTTTGGATGCACAACTCGAGCTAACAGCATTTTGGGCACCTTTTCTCTTACTGCACTTGGGTGGGCCTGACACAATCACCGCGTATTCTGTGGAGGACAACGAGTTATGGTCAAGGCACTTGCTTCAACTGGTCGGCCAGACAGGATTTGCATTTTACATCCTTTCCGCAGGGTGGACAGGGTCCCGCGTTTCATTTCTAACAATTCCAATAATGGTGGCAGGGCTGATTAAGTATGGAGAAAGAACATGGGTCCTGTGGTCTGCAAGCTCTGAGCAGCGTAGTAAAGCTTCAACATCCCCTCATCATAATATGTTTGAGTCTATCTCTGATTTTCAAGATTATTCTAATATTTCTGATGATAAATTGCTTCAAGTCTCCTACGGGATGTTGGAGATGGCTAAGTGTCTCTTCGTAGGTGTTCCAATAACTGCAAGAGGAACGTCCATTTTGCCTAACCATCAAGAAGCGACCTCAAATCCCTTGAAGAAAATACATCCTAAAGATGCATTTAAGGTAACTGAAATGCAGCTTGGATTTATGTATGATCTGCTGTATACGAAGGCACTAGTCTCCTACACCCCCTGTGGAATTGTCTTGCGGCTCACCAGTTTTCTTCTCACCAGCATTGTGCTGGTGTTATTTTCTTTTGCCCCCCACAACGTACACAAGTACTCAAAGGTCGATCTTTGCATTACTTTTTCATTGCTTGTTATGGCAATGGTTTTGGAGATTTATGCGGCACTTGCACTCCTTTTTTCAGACCGTACTCTTGTCTGGATGAGAAAACATAATTTCCCTAGCATCTCACGATGCATCACTTCTATCCTAATACATAGAAATCATAGATGGTCAAATTACATGGGTCAATTCAATTTGCTAAGCTACTTCTTCAACGAAAAACCCATGGGTTTTCGTGGAATCTTAGAGCTCTTGAAAATCAACGAAAAGCTAGAAAAACAACGATATGCTACCTGTCCTCAAGTCCCAGAGGATTTGAAGGAATGGTTAGTCATGCATTCCATTAAATTTAGGGATATGTTAAAGAAGGGTCCAGAGGATGTTAAACTTATGTCCAGGAGTGCGAGAGGAGCTGCAACGTTGGAATCTTTCTTGCCCAATGCAGATGATCAGACCATTCTGTTCATGAGTTGTTTTACAGAGTTTCATCAAACAATCATTATTTGGCACATTGCTACAGAACTCTGCTATCACCTAGATCATGACTATTTCACCCAAAAAGAAATCAGACCATCCAGTAGTGCAGAAACTGCTGCATTGAACTGGAAAATGAGCAAGCGCATCTCCAGATATATGATGTATCTCCTCGCCATTTCACCTGAAACGTTGCCATCCAGCGGGGAAATCGGTCATGTCAACTTTAACCGCACTTGTGACGAGGGCAGGAAAGAAATTGCAGTATTTGATAAAGTTGGCATCCAGAGTGAGAGAAAACACAAGATTAAAATCGATGCCTCCAAATGGTTGCATGAGCGGCACAAAGATTCAATTACCAAAAAAAGCCAAATCTTGAAACAATTGAATGGATCTCTTTTGTCCTTGGGGTGCCTGCTTGCTAAACATCTGATAGAGAGCATGCGGGATAGGCCTGAAGAAGAGGTGAGCATCCGTTAAATCTTTTTTTTCATTTTAGTGTCCCTTATTTCCCTTTTCTTTTAGCTTGTAATTTATTATTTCTTCACGTACATGTTGTCAGCGTATGGAGAGAAAATGGAACGCAATTGCTGGATGCTTGTTCGAATTTCTTGTCTATGCTGGAAGACAAAGCAGTGGAAATCAGCACGCACAACAACTTAGACAAGGTGGAGAGTTTCTCACTCATTTCTGGCTTCTCTTCGAGGAGCTGACGTTTCTCGACTATTCCCCTACATCGCCAACGACGACTAGTTAAGATGAAGAGGAGTTGATTTAAAACAACCATCTCTTTCCTGGGGAAAGACTGTATGCTTGCGACAGAGAAACTACGCTTGTTGACATTTTAAATATGATATATGCCTGGTAAACTTCTAGTTATGAACAGGAGATATCCTTTTCTTCTTCGAGTCTACTTTTTTTTTTTTTTTTGGCCTCAACTCCCAATCAAATTCATATTTCATAAGCTGTTTTTGAGACTGCTTTAATTGGGAATCTTATTTAACAAATACATGAAAGGTTTTATAATGTATATATCAATTAATAATTTAACACTCTTGATTATATATAATAAAATACGATTATTCCGTTTCCTACAACATTGTATTATGTTGTACTTAATACTGTGCATTGAACATATATATCATGTTTTTTAAATAAAATAACAATCAAACTCTATTATAGTCAAAATACTTTTTATATTTTTAATTAATACGAGCAATCAGACCAGCTTACATATATTTTAATTAATTTTATAGATTTTTAAATTAATAATCATCTAAATCTTTAATAACTTTGAGATTTATGGAATTTGAACTAGAAATCTCAAGAAAGCAAATATAAAACCTGATTTGTTAATTTATATCCCTCGAAAATACTTATTAATATCCCATCAAATGACTTATCAATAATTCTAATAATATTTTTTTCACAAATTTCATAAATTTCTCGGCACTTTTAGTTTTGAAAAATTAAAACATGCTTAATGTTATTTATTATATTAATTCCTACAATACCTTTTGTAATATTTATGGAAATACTTTTCAATAACATTTCAATAATAGCAGGTTTCTCAACTTAAAGTGTTAAATCAGTATCTTAAACATATAGGTGAAATAAGACTTTAAATATTGGTTTAGATTAAGAATACAAATATAGAGAAATAGTAATAAATACTTCAAAGATTAATAAAAATATTTAAACATTGATACTTTAAATCAAAATTTAAATACATGATAAACATTTAGAAAAATAATTTATATAAATAATAAATGTATACTATGTTCTCTTTGCACCCTGCAATGATATATAAAATAACTATAATGATATTAATAAAATTTGACAATATTTAGTAATTATATATGCATTAAGTAGATGCCTTTACTATCTTTGAATATATTAACAAAATTGAGAGCACATCTTTATTATTGACAATTATGTTCATTAATCATAATAACATGTAGAGATAATCTTAAAATGTCTTATAACAATGAAATTTGATTTTATTAATATCAAAATTAATGATCACTAATTAGAAAAGAGAAAATTATACAATTCAAAACTTTTTTGTTTTAAGCATTTGGCCACTTTGATGATTAATAAATCATTCATAATATGAATTCGAAATTTTAAATATAATACTCGAACATAAATATTACTATAACTTATAGTCATGATTTATCATGCTCTTAATTTTATATTTATTAATTATGCTTATATACATATAACCAATAACTATTTATTACCTCACATCCAAGTTCTTGTTCCAAAATAATCAGCTTCACTAATCTGTACAACAAAAATTTTGATTATTCAATCTTACTCCTAGTGTGATATATATAATATTTCCTAATGAAACTTGTAAATTATAATTACAAGTAATATTACACGTTTTATTCCCGGAATCCTTCAAGGGCTATGAACCCTATTTCAGATCGGTTTTGTGATAGTAGCATTAGCAAAATTATGCATCTAGTATTTGTCTTTCTATGATAAGCTATAAGCTTTGGTAATTGAATACTACCACACGCCGACAAATCATAAAATTGCTGTTTAAGCATAGTTTTTTTATATTCAATACGTTCACATCAAG
The DNA here is from genome assembly GCA_015708895.1 of Populus ilicifolia. Lineage (NCBI taxonomy): Eukaryota > Viridiplantae > Streptophyta > Magnoliopsida > Malpighiales > Salicaceae > Populus > Populus ilicifolia. Next base: position 443,343 of record SRLM01000059.1, on the reverse strand, counting down.
TTAATTATTTAATTAAATACTTTATCTATCATCAATTATGAAAATATAAACAATAATATTTCCCAAGAATCATTTATATATAAAATTATTATGATGGACAATGAAAGAATAAAATAAAATCCCTCAATTAAAATATATAGGATTCATAAGATATTGGGGGAAACAATAATCTTTGAATAGAAAAAACATAGGTTCCTAAAACTAAAGCTCTTACGCCACAAGTTAGCAATTCTTGAATTCTTAAACATGAAAAATCAAATATATAAATCATAATGCTCTTGATATTATATCTTCATGATTTTCATATTTAAATAATTATTTGAAAAAAAGTATACTCATTCCATAACAATTCATTTAAGATAAGAAATCCTAAATGTGAATTGATAAAGAAAAATATTTTCTCTTATAATCCTCAATTATTTTTACTTATGTTCTGATAGGGAAAAAAGGTACAATTACAGATAAGAGAGGACTAGTTTTCTGAATAAATTAACTTGTTATATATTATTTTATACATTCATCATGTATGTAGTTATTAAATAAAAAAAATACTTTTTAAAATTGACTAATGGGATTTTAATATTAATTTTTATTAAAAATTCTAAGAACTCATTATCTCTTTCATCTGCACCAAATCTAACAAGGTTGACATTGTTTCATCCCCCCATCAATAAGGATTTTTTGTCCTTTTCAATTATTCACCAAAGAATTAAAGATCTCTCAAAGAGTTTCATCAATTGATCTGTGATCAAAAGAAAGAGAAATTTAATTTACGCACTAGCTGGACAAGAACAGTAAAATTATAATGACCATTCTATATACCTAAAAGAGAGAGAATATTTCACACACGCACACACTTTTTTTTTTAGATTAACGTGGGTATCCGGGCCAGCTTTCGCGCACCACGACTAATCCCACGGGCCCTGAAGTTAACGACCATGTAAGCCTCCAGTGGCCATCATATGAGCAACCAACACGCACACACTTAATTATGCATATTGAAGTTCTCGTGGTGAAGAAGAAGAAGAAAAAGAAAAAGAAAAGAGAAGGAACCTGAAATTGACAAAAACACATCAAGGTATTATAAAGAAAAAAAGAGGAGAGAATTAGGCAAAGTTTTTAAACCCGGCCTACTCTAAGGCCTGGATTCCAAGTTTTGATCGGGTCACTGGATTTTAACCAGGTCAGTTAGATCAATTTTTATTTTAAAAAATATTTAAAACAGTGTTATTTTAATAAAAATAAATAAATAAAAGTTAGTTGTAACTAGAGTTTTGACCGGGTCAACCCACTAGATCGGCCAAGTCACGATGAATTATGACTTATTCTATTTTTTATTAATTCAGCCCGGTTTTAATTCTAAATTGATTGGGTATTAGATTGACCCGCTGGACCGGTGGGTTTCAAGACACTGGAATTAGGTGTTCCATGCAGGTGTTTTACTAGCGAACAAAAGAACAATTAATTATTCCTATTTTCCTCTGTTTAAAGTGGCATTTGCTTCTTTACTTGCCGTAAAAGGAAAGAAAAGCTAAAAAAAGGAAGCATGGGATTGGCTCTGCACCTAGCCTCTGGTCATTTGACATTATCCCTTTCCTCGATTCTTTACTTGGGGAGAAGAGAAAGCTAATTCTATAATGTAAATGACAAATCTCAAGCATTCTGGTCCGTCGGTTCCCGTTAAAAGGTATGGGATCAAGGCTCCTGAAAATATTTTATAGTATTTTCACTCTTTTTTAAATACATATATCGATAGATGTCCAAAAATCACGAATAAATAGAAAAGTGAGGGTAGATGTTTGATTTGATATGACAATTACAACTCAAGATAAACATGTAAACGTGTAATCAAACAAATCTAGCATGAGTTCTAAATAAATATATATTAACTTGCATAACATATAGAAAAATAATTGTAATATGCTTACAATATATATATATATATAGAAATTATACTTAAACAAAATTAATTTAGGATATTTACTTGTTGAAACTCTTAGATGAGATTTTTGTTGTTGTCAATAATAATTTTTTTATTTTTAAATCTTAATTGTTTCCCACTTGGTGTGAATGAACTAATTTATTAATAATTTTTTTAGGATTTCAATAACATTAGGAATAAACTCAAATCAATTTGTGCTTAATATCTTTCTATAAAAACTAAACGTAAGATTTAGATTATAAGAAACATAAAAAAGAATCCAAAAAAAAAACACAAAGCTTCAAGTGGAAGAGAAAAGGATGGAAATTTAAGCAGAAGAAGAGTAAACTCTTTTGTAAGAAACAATTTTCTTCAGCCCTTTTTATAGAGAGTTTTAGAAACCAAAACTGATGAAATTTTCTTAATTATCAGCTTTAATTATTCTCCACAGAACCTAAATTAAACTTGAATATTAATTATTACTTCAAATACAATGTTTTTTAGCTTAAAAATTTATTCAAGTTGATCAAAATAAATATTTTTTTATAAACTATATCCAAGCCCAAATTTATATTATAAAAATATATATTTTATCTCTCAAAAAATTATTTTATAATAAACTCATGCTTACATCCAACCTGAAGCCCAAGCCAAGTCGCATGCATGGATTTTAGCCCGAACTTACTTTGTTTAATATATTTTCCTTCTAAAAACTAACTTGAATGTTCTTTAAATTCAATTTTAATTTTTAACATTTCCACTGTATAAATAACAAGGTAAGCTTATTTTTTGGATAAAGGGTTTTGGGTTTTCTTTAAAACATACCACCAAGGATTATTTTACTTTCTTATTCACCTAAAATTTATTTATATGTTCCTCAAAGCATGTCAATAGGGAACTGGCATACCTACTGACCTATCTAATTATATTGTATAATTTTTTTATGCAAACTAGAAAGACCTTTTCTTAGATAAAGAAAGAGATTACATGCTTAATTCTTGTATTTTTGATCATATGTCCTATTTTTGCACAGTAAGGTTATGAGAATCCGCACGATACAACGCAATGGGTCGTTTTCAGGAACAGCGCTAGGGGGAGGCAAGCAGGGACTGGAGCCCCTGCAGAACATTTTAATTTTTTATTTAATATTTAAATATAGAATAGTATGATATTTTTATTTTAAATAAATAAACATTACAATAATATATCTTATTATATTAAGAAATATGATATGCAACTATAACTGAAACTAGTTTTAGCTCGATATTATTCGAGAGGTTTGAATTAGCTCGATTGTATTTCGCAGAGGTGAAATAAAGGACAGGTTCGTTCCTCGTAAAATCACCTTTCCTTTTCTTTCTCTGGACCTGCTACTAAGAAGGACAGTATCTTTGTATTTGCTTTCATCAAGAATATATCATTCTCTTAATGGTATTCTGCTTACTAATAAAGCTCTCGGTTCTTTGAAAAAAAAGAAGGTGCTGTCATGGCAGAAGAACAATAAAACCTATTGCCTATTTTTGAAAAGTAGATATAATTTTATTCTTTACTTTAATTTGCTATTTTCATACAGCGAGAGCAAAATAGAACGTAGATGTTTGCCTGTTGTATTAGAAGCTTTCCCTTTTATAAAAATTCTTTTCTTGAGGAGAGCAAGGGTATCAAGTACTGAAGACATTCGTTTGCTAGCTAGTTCTATACATATAAACTTCAAGAACCATAACATCAATCAACAAGGTTTCATCTTTCAATTTCTATTTCAGAATATTCTCTCTCAGCTAAATTATCATATTTCGCGGCGGAAATTTAACAAGCATCGTCTTACAAAGAGGTTAACGCATATTAATTTCTGGAATGATGTTAACTAAGTTCCATTAATTTGCATTCTACTAGGTGAACGCATATTGTCATCTTCGATTTTCTTTATGTTCGTATGGAATAGTTATTGAAGTTAATTATTTTCTATTTTTTGTTTCATGAATTAAAATGCATACATATCTACTTTACTTTTTTTGAATCTGATGTTGCAGTTTTGTTTCAATGCATATATATAGGACGATACCGATGGAGGCACTCTATCCATGTTTGAAGAAACTGTGGAATGAATGGCAGCTACAAGCACTGGTCTTGCTTAGCCTCTTACTCCAAGTAACACTCATCCTTCTCGGCAATCGTAGGAAGTATGTTAATAAAATTTGGATCAAGATTATAGTGTGGCCTGCTTACTTACTCGCAGATTTAATAGCAACAACTGCACTTGGCATCCTCACAAATCGATTTTCTTATCATTCTGGGCCCTTGGATGCACAACTCGAGCTGACGGCATTTTGGGCACCTTTTCTATTACTGCACTTGGGGGGGCCTGACACAATCACCGCGTATTCTGTGGAGGACAACGAGTTATGGTCAAGGAACTTGCTTCAACTGGTCGGCCAGACAGGATTTGCATTTTACATCCTTTCCGCAGGGTGGACAGGGTCCCGCGTTTCATTTCTAACAATTCCAATGATGGTGGCAGGGCTGATTAAGTATGGAGAAAGAACATGGGTCCTGTGGTCTGCAAGTTATGAGCAGCGTAGTAAAGCATCAGCATCCCCTCATCATAATGTTTTGCAGTCTATTTCTGAAGTTCAAGATTACTCTAATATTTCTGATGATAAATTACTTCAAGTCTCCTATGGGATGCTCGAGATGGCTAAGAGCCTCTTAGCAGGTGTTTCAACAACTGCAATAGAACCGTCCATATTGGCTAAGCATCAAGAAGTGACCTCAAATCTTTTGGAGAAAATATCTCCTAAAGATGCTTTTAAGGTAATTGAAATACAGCTTGGATTTATGTATGACCTGCTGTATACGAAGGCTCTAGTGTCCTACACCCCCTGTGGAATTGTCTTGCGGCTCACCAGTTTTCTTCTCACCAGCGTTGTGCTGGTGTTATTTTCTTTGGCCCCCCACAACGTACATAAGTACTCAAAGGTCGATCTTTGCATTACTTTTTCTTTGCTTGTTGTGGCAATTGTTTTGGAGCTTTATGCGGCACTTGCATTCCTATTCTCAGACCGTACTCTTGTCTGGATGAGAAAACATAATTTCCCTAGCCTCTCACTATACATTGCTTCTCTCCTAATACATAGAAATCATAGATGGTCAAATTACATGGGTCAATTCGATTTGCTAAGCTACTTCTTCAACGAAAAACCCATGGGTTTTCGTGGAATCATAGAGCTCTTGAAAATCAACGAAAAGCTAGAAAAACAACGATATGCTAGTTATCCTCAAGTCCCAGAGGATTTGAAGGAATGTTTAGTAATGCATTCCAAGAAATTTTGGTCTATAATTAAAGAAAGTCAGGGCACAGAAAGTATGATGGCACTTTCGTGGAGAGGATCTGTATCGTTGCGTTCTATGTTGCCCAAGGACACCGTTTATATATTAAGTACTGGAATAGAGTTACAGCAGACAATCATAGTTTGGCACATTGCTACAGAACTATGCTATCACCTAGATCATGATTATTTCACCCAAAAGGAAACCAGACCATCTGGCAGTGCAGAGACTGATGTATTGAACTGGAAAATGAGCAAGCACATCTCCAGATATATGATGTATCTCCTCGCCATTTCACCCGAAACGTTGCCAGCAAGTGGGGCAATCGGTCAGATCAACTTTGAAGGCACTTGTGATGAGGGCAGGAAAGAAATTGCATCATTTGAATCAGAGTTAGATGATCAAGTCTGCACCCAGAGAGAAAGAAAACATAAGATTAAAATCGAGGCTTCCAAATGGTTGTTCGAGCGGCACAAGGATTCAATTACCGGTGAAAATCAAATAGAGCAACAACTGAGTGGATCCCTTCTATCCTTGGGGTGCGTGCTTGCTAATCACCTGACAAACTGCTTGCAGACTAAGACTGAAAAAGAGGTGCCACCTACATATCTGTGTAATCTTCGCATTTAATTTCCCTTATTCCCCCCTTCTTTTTGCTTGTAATGTATTCCTTCTTCACGTACGTGCTGTCAGCGCATGGAGAAAAAATGGGACGCAATTGCCAGTTGCTGGTTTGAATTTCTATACCATGCCGGCAGACAAAGCAGCGGAAATCAGCACGCACAACAACTCAGACAAGGTGGAGAGTTTCTCACTCACATATGGCTTCTCTATGAGGAGTTGACGCTTCTCGATAAATTGTCAACCGCAGAGGCGGACAGAAATGAGGGAGAACAAAAAGCTCTTTGAGAAAGTTTGGTCTTATCAAGCATTGCTCTCCAGCGAGCTGGTGCATGTATGATCATGCAAGGCCTGTAAAGTTTGAATTACACCTGTCCTCAACGTGGAAAACAAAAACATTGACCATTTGTCACCTGCCAATAGTCATAAAAATAACATTCGAACATTTCAACATATTTATTTTTACTGTGAAGCAGCTGCCCAAAAATGGACACTGCCTATCACGTTAATTATTTGTCTGTGTTGTGATATGCCTCAAATTATTTTTTTTAATTTAAAAAAATATTTAAATATTATTAACATGTTTTTTAATAGATCATATCTATTTTAAATATTGATATATTTTATGATATTTATTTTTTAAATATTAAGATAATAATATACCAAATTAACTTGTTAAATAAATATGCTACTTGAATTATGAAAACTGTGAATTCTATATAAAATAATTAAAAATAAATTATAAAAGATAACTCTAATTAATTTAATATTAAAAATATTAAAATATAAAAAAGTTAATCCAGTTAGTTGTTAAATCTATAATTTAAATTATGAAATTTAGATAATACTGTATAAAATAAATTTAAAAATATTATAAATCTTAATTTCCAACCAAACTCAATATTAAAAAATAAAATTAAAATTAATTTAAATTGACTTGAATAATAAAATTAAAATAAATTTATAAAAATCAAATAAAAATATTATGAAACTCTATTATGAATAAATTAAATGTTAAAAGTTGAAATTAAAAAAAATTAAGTTCATAAGATATATAACTACACATAAAAATATAATTTAAAAAAAGTTTAATATTACATGTTGAAATTAAAAAAAAGGAGGAAGAAGGTAAACTAAAAATAAAAAATAAAAAAAGTTGAGTTGTTGTAGATAAAATTTTTTAAAAAAAAAAACTATTTATTAAATAATATTTTATAGAAATGGCTACCGTAATTACCATCCATTGTTTTTTGTTAAATTTAGTTGTAAGAGCAGTATAACTCAAAAGTCTTAACGTATAGCCATCGACACTATCTATTTTATCAATGTCAGGTACCTTTTTCGCCTCCTCTCTCTCTCTCTCTCTCTCTCTATATATATATATATATATATCTGCTTTTCACAAAAGCAGCGGCAGCAGCATAACCCGGCAGCATCTGTCTCACCTCTTATACTCCTAACTTTCCCAACTCTATATTAGGTTCCATCTACCAGCAGATATCCCTTGAAGACAAGTTGAAGAACAGGGCGTAAAACACGAGCAAGCAAAACCAAGTTCAGAGTAAGTGATGATGCTTCGATTTGCACGTTGGCTGGACAAGGCTTGTCAGCTCAAGAAACTCTGTCACAGCCAAGACCAGGCACAGCACATCTACGTTATTTGCGCTTTGAATATTTTCCTACAATATTTGCAGCTCACACATCATGTTATTATCCCCGACCTTTGAGGATCGATAGAGTTACTGGTCGAACCACTAGATTATAGGCGGAGTGCAGAGTCAATTGTGTGAATATGCAACTTCCTGCATTTAAAAAAAAAAAAAACAGTGCTTAAATAGTGGCAACTGCCAAGCATAGTGCTGGTGATCATATAATAAATTAGTGATGCCTTCAAAAAGGATCAAGTACCATATGGCTTCTTCTTGTTTCTCATAGTTAAAATGATTTTTCGATAGTCAAACAAGCTCGTAATTTCTCCATTCTTTTATAAATACTTGAGTTGACCAATCTAACCCATTAATTAGGTTTAGCTATGATTGTACTCATCATGTTCTCTCCAACTTAGATTTCGTGACGCTATCACGCACGATGGTTGCTTACAATCAATTTAATACAAAATGCAATAATTCATGAATCAATCTATCGTTCTTGTCTTGCTTGGTTGCTCAAATCATATCAGAAATCGCAAATCAAGAACTATTTCCAGCTCGAAAGCAAAGAACAGAGAACGTCTGCAGCAAACCTTATCTTGGTTTCATGCATGGGGTTGTTTTATCAGGAGAGGTATCAGTGGAGCTTCCTGCCATCTTCTTGAAAGAGATTCCTTGCTTCCCAGCCTAACAAGACTTCAACGAGAAAATCTTTCTTGGAGCGCATTTCAATGCATGCATCTAGGCTTCAAGGTGTCTGAATAATCCTACAACCATTATGATGATCACACCAGAAACAATCCCAGATCAAGTCTTGACCAAATACTATCCAATGACTTATTCATACTTACAATCAACAAGTTACTTATTTATTCTTTTTGTCCTTAAATATTAAGCAAATAAAATATTTTTCCATGGCTTCGAAAGTTATACCGGTCATTTATCAACGAGGATCTGTCTTGGTGTTTAAAAATCTCCCACAAAAATTAAAAATCATGAGGGAAATTCGAACCCATAAAATGAACCCAGAACATCCGATTACTCGGCTAATTCTTGAGTGCTTCCTTGTTAAAAACGGAAACTTATGCTACTTCACTATTGCGTGTTGGATTAGTTTTTCTTGGCCATGATGATAACATGAATGAATATTCCTTCTTGACCCAGTGGGTTTTCAGCTTTCCTGTACACTTTCGGTTCTCAAATTGCTTCTCAGATTGTTTCTTCTATCGATATTTTTAGTAAGTGTTTTTTCTTTGATATTTTTAATGTTAAAATTAAAATATATATATATATGTTATTATGATATATTTTTAGTTAAAAAATACTTATAAAAATATCTTGTATTGCAATATAAACACACGTATAGTTTATTTGGGTTGTTTTTATAAAAATTAAATACAGAAAAAAATATAAACATGTTTAACTGAAATATCAAAAAAAAAAATCTGAATCTTTCTAAATAAGATGTATAAAATATATATTAATTGTCTGATATTTTCTAACGTGTCGCTTTCTTTCTGCCCCGACTGAATTCCAAGTTCACCTTTATTTTTTCCCTTAAATAAATTAAATTTCCACTACTTTTCTGATATTTTCTAATGTCAACCCTTTTACTTTTCAATAATTCTGATATTACCTCCAAAGTTAAATAAATTACTTTTAAAAATTTTTGTTCTTAAAATTTTTATTTTAATTTTTAATCATGTTTTAGATGGTACGAGAGAAAGAAATTAAATATAAATTAGAAAAAATAAAATAAATACTATAAAAAATTATATAAATATATTAGTAACTTAAAACAAATATTTTTATAAGAATATATTTATCTAAACGCATATCAGTTTCTTAAATCATTTTCAAAAGTAATTTAAACATATTATTAAATAAAAATCTTCTAAAAATATAAAATCTAAACCATTATAATTTAATCTAGAACTTGATCAAAAATTGGATTTTAATGTTAATTGAATGGAAGCTAGATATTTTTTGGTATTGTAATTATATTTTAATATATATTAAATTAGTAATTTTTTTCATTTATTTTTCATATTAACAAATTAAAATAATTTTAAAATATTTAAAATTTAATTTAAAAAAAATTATTCTTTAAAAACAAACATAACCATGCCGCAATATCAAATTGGGTATTATTCTATTGAATTCAATCAACATCAAGTTTAATTTAAAAAATTTAAATAATATTACTTAAACCGTAAAAAAAAAATCTGAATTGGTACAAGTTAACCTTTCAATTCATGACACGGATCTTAAAATTTAACTGAAACTTAAAAAAACAAAAATAAAAATAAAAAATAATAACAAAAATGCAAGGATGGTATTGGAGTTTTTAAACTACAGGGATAGGAGTGAAATATCGATGCATGTACATGTGTGAAAACATAAATTACCCATAAATTTCATGTAGGATATATACTATATAGTCCTTTGATTTGATCTCACCCTCTCTATCATCATCCACTACACATCTAATTCCTTTTTTTTTCTCTTCATATATCTAACCTTTGATCATCATCATCTCTCGTATTTTTGCATCCACTGATCTCCCTTTTGAGATTTTCTCAGTTTGCTCTTTGATCAATTTAAGGTAGAGCTTTCAGTCTTCAAACATTAATGTTTTTTTCTTGATTTGGTTCACTGGTGATTGGCTGGCCAGATCAGGGAGAAACAGGAGGAGCAACATGGGTTTTCTTGGAAAATCTTGTAGGGGCTTTTTGTTTCCCATTTGTTGACTTGTTGGCAGAGAATTTAAAGAAAAAATAAAGGTATTGCAGAAACAGAGGATATTGAACCAGAGAAGCAGGGGAGACTGAGAATTTGAGATTTGGGTATGGGTTCTTTGATAAATTCTTGGACTTTATGGTGTTGATTTTGTATAGATCATAAAAAAAAAATCCAGTTGAAATATTAAAATCCAGTATGCAAGTGTAATTAATTCTTACTCCTTGCCAAAGCTTTTTTCTTGAGTGATTAGAATTAATTTCTTGCATCATGAATTTTAATATATTTGCTGCTATGATGATGGTGATGTTGATGATTAAAGATAAAAATTGAAAATTGATACACTTTTCTGCACTTGATCATCGAATGGAACCACCCCATTTTGTGTGCAAGGAAAATCTTTGGCTCTTTGAAACTTTGAGACCCTCTTATGGTTGGAATGTAAAGATGATTGATTTACTAGTTGCAGCCACTGTTGGTTTGATCAAGATATCTCCGTTGATGATCATGCTAACTAGTTTGGATTTGTGGTTTATCTTAGCTTTCGAGGAGTTTTCATTTGCATGGTGTTTTTATTTTGTAGGTTTGATTTGAGAATTGAACTTTGCTGATAGATTTATTATTTAAGGTAAATAGTTTTTGTCTGAGATTCTCTTACTGTGAAAAGTTTTAGTTCTTAGGACGATGTTGGATTACAATGTGGTGACGTCGGTGTCTGTTTGTCTGTTTTTATTTAGTTATTTAAATCCTCTACTCTGCAACGTTCAGGCACTGCGATAGTTTGGCAATGCCCATGGATGCCACTACGAGTGGAACCCCAACTATACAATACCATAATATCAATGATCAGCCTGTCACTGTCACAGCCATTGTTGCTGTTCCTGTTTCAACATATCAGCGAAATCAGCGCCATTGTTTTGGGGACTTGATTCCTGGAGAATTCCCGTTAGCTACCAGTCCATCAATTGTCCTTCATGTCCTCACCGCGTGTAACTTGGATCCTCAAGATCTTGCAAAACTAGAGGCAAGTGATATTTTTCGTTAACTTGTGACTGTGAAGCACTTTTTTATTTGGTAGAATTGATAGTGCTGCTGATTTGATTTCCTTTGTGCATGTTGCAGGCAACATGCTCCTTCTTTAGGCAGCCAGCAAACTTCCCCCCTGACAATGAATTATCCATATCAGAGCTTGCTGCTCTGGATATGTGTCAAAAAAGAGCCATATTTAAGCCAATGGCAGCTGAAGAACGCCAAGATCTGAAACAAAGATGCGGGGGCTCGTGGAAACTGGTCCTACGATTTTTGCTGGCTGGAGAAGCATGTTGCAGGAGGGAGAGATCCCAGGCAATTGCAGGACCTGGTCACAGTATTGCTGTGACATCGAATGGAGTAGTTTACTCCTTTGGCTCTAATAGCTCAGGACAACTTGGGCATGGCACCACTGAAGAGGAGTGGCGACCTCGGCAAATCAGGTTGCTTAACCTCTACAATCACTTCTTACACCATGTATTGTTAATTGAGGAAAATGCAAAGAGTGATTGCTGTGCTAGAGAAAGTTAATGGAACTTCACTGTGTTGCAGATCCCTCCGAGGCATTCGAATTATCCAAGCAGCTGCTGGACCTGGTAGGACAATGCTGATTAGTGATGCTGGGCAGGTTTATGCCTTTGGGAAGGATTCCTTTGGTGAAGTTGAGTACGGAGCTCAAGGAACTAAAATTGTTACAACTCCACAGCTGGTTGAGTCCTTGAAAAACATATTTGTGGTGCAAGCTGTGATAGGAAATTTTTTCACTGCTGTATTGTCCAGAGAAGGAAGGGTTTATACATTTTCTTGGGGAAATGATGGCAGAATTGGTCATCAGACAGAGCCAAATGATGTTGAACCCCATCCTTTGTTGGGGGCACTTGAGAACATTCCAGTGGTACAAATTGCAGCTGGATACTGTTACCTTCTTGCTCTGGCCTGTCATCCTCGTGGAATGTGAGTGTCTCTTACAATCATGCAACATTGCAAAAGAAAAAACTAAAAATTTTCTTTGGAATTTACTTTTTAACCCGGGATAACAATTGAGTTCTGTTTAAGATTGTCCACAATTTAATATTTCCTACTAACCATTCCAAAATCCTTGAGATGTATTCTTTTGTCTCATCACTGTTTGGTCATGACTGCTGTTGAACCGGCTACAGCAGTTTAGTAGTTTCTCATCTTTTGTGTTATATTTTGGATGATACCAGGTCAGTATACTCTGTTGGATGTGGCTTGGGTGGGAAGCTTGGACATGGATCAAGAACTGATGAGAAATACCCCCGATTGATAGAACAGTTCCAGCTTTTGAATCTTCAGCCAATGGTGGTTGCTGCTGGTGCATGGCATGCTGCTGTGGTAGGAAGGGACGGACGGGTTTGCACATGGGGTTGGGGTCGCTATGGGTGTTTGGGCCATGGAAATGAAGAGTGTGAATCAGTTCCTAAGGTGGTGGAAGCATTGAGCAAGGTCAAAGCTGTTAATGTTGCTACAGGGGATTACACAACCTTCGTGGTTTCTGATGACGGTGACGTATACTCATTTGGTTGTGGTGAATCTGCTAGTCTAGGTCATAATGCTGCTGCTGATGAACAAGTATGGCCTCCAGCTTTTATATATATATATATAGATTTTGTTTTCATTAATGCAGAAGGAAAAATGATTGCCTAATTTCCTGGTCTCGTGAACAATTTTTTTCTGTAACCCCCATGATTTGGGCCTTGAAGTGCAATTCAAGATCAATGGTCTAGTTTCTATAATGTTTATTTCTCTATGCAGTCATTACAGAATAAAGTTACTTCTTTTTGTCCCATATTCCTTTAACAGTAATAGAGATTGATTGATTGACCTATTATTATTAATGTCGCCTTTATTATATACCTGTACTTAAAAGGTGATGGCGACATTAGAAACTGATAATGCTTCATGTTGCATTCATTGTTGTCTTGTTGTAATTTGACCATTATTTTGAAATGCTATCTGTGGATATTGATGTTTGCATGATTCTTTGAAAAGTTACTGAAGCCTGTTTAACTTTGTAAAGCTTCTCTTCTTCAGGGAAATAGGCATGTCAATGTGTTAAGCCCAGAGCTAGTAACATCATTGAAGGAGGTGAAGGAGCGAGTAGTGCAGATCAGCCTAACCAATTCCATATACTGGAATGCCCACACCTTCGCACTCACTGAATCTGGGAAACTGTATGCATTTGGTGCCGGAGACAAGGGGCAGCTTGGTATGGAACTTGTCAACAACCAAAGCGAAAGGGGGAATCCAGAACGTGTGGATGTGGATCTAAGGTAGAAATTAATTATACCGCGTCCCCGCCATTCCTCCTCCAACTATGCTAGTATCATTTACCATCATCACACATTGCATTTGATGTTTAGATTTCCTTGTTTATTCTGTACATAGGAAACAGAAAGACAATTGTTAAGATTTAGGGCTAGGTAGTAATGGCCAAAGCTCATTCATGTATATGATAACATTTAAAAAGATGACTAGTGCTTGGCTGCAAGAAGTTAATAATTCATGAATTGGTTAACGTTCATCAATAACATGTTTATGTTGATCTGGATTTCCCAACTCAATTCATGTTCACTTGCTTGGTTTGAGCGTTATCAGTAGCCAGCAGGTTCTATAGATTTGGGACCATCAAACAAATGTTTCCCAAATTCACTTCTAGTTGCCGATAAAACATCGATGATTCCGGGCAACTTGGGGTAGTTTTCTTAAGCCACCCGAAGTAATTAAGAATAAATGCCTTCTCAGTGTTTTTTAAGTACTTTTCTGATAGGGAAATGCTTCAATATTTGCTTTTTAAGAATTTCATAGAGCTTATGTATCGGTGATGGTCTTTGTAATATTCTCAAGGTGATGGTATATTTCCCGGCCCAAGTCTTCTGGGGCCGAAAGGCTTCGTCTTAATTACTTGTTTAATTCATTGCATTACAATATGCATTGCTATTTTCCTTCCAATGATATGTATGGATGGATGTTAAAGTGAGTTCGGCGCATGGATATCATGATATTGGATTGGGTTACGGGTTGAGTCAAGCCCAAGCCCAAGCCCAGTATATTCTTTGTACAAAACGGTTCTTTTAAAAGATAAAATGGCTTTTCTTTTGGTAAAAAAGCAAATTAATTAATTAATTAAAATTAACCCGGATAAAACTCATATAAATGTGGTTAAGTTAATCAAGTGGTGACGGGTTGGCATGTCGGGTTATTGAAGTTTAATTAGATTAACTGGTTGATAAATAAACTTACTTAACTTGATTGAAAAATAAACTTAACTCGAGTTAAATTTATTATTTATAAGTTAATATGTTCCCTGCTATGCGAGTTGAATTGGGTTTAATGATTCTTAAGAGCTCTAGAAATGAGATGTGAATTTGGTTTTTAACCCAAGTCACGTCGAAATAACCATAAGCACGCTTGGGTTGGCAAACCTAGCAACCAAACGTAAGTGTCACGTTAATTTCAAGCAGATACTATAAGTTTCAACCGGTGAGGTTTTGGTGTATCTACTAATTAATGTGCCAAAAACCCTTTGCTATCTCACATATTTGGTGGATGAATGAGATGTGCATTAAGATATGTACTTCTGTATAAAATACTTGCGGAGAATTTATCTATAACATATTTCACTTCTATTGGAAAGGGAATCTGAAAATATTTTTATTTGATACTAAGTTGAGTTGGTGTGTTTAGAATTGTGGTAGGAAGTATGATTTAAAATGCCTTTTTGTTTAGAAATATGTAAAAATAATATTTTTTTTTGTTTTTAATTTTTTTATGTTAGCATATCAAAATATTCTAAAAACATTAAAAAAAGTAATTTTTAGCAAACTTCAGTTAATCTTTTTCACGTTTTAAGATTGATTTAACTAATTTTCAGTCATAAGCTAACTTCAGTTGTATATGTGTTTAAAATTAATTTATATTATGGATTTAATTGTAATAATTCCATTATTTTTTTTGCGTGAAAAGTTACTATGGATTCCCTATAAGATTAGGGAGTGAAAGTAATAATGGGATAACGAAAATACTATTCTTAACCATAGTTTTAGACTTACCTTGGTACTTCTCTAGGTTTAAAAGACTGGTTATCGGGTTACGTTAAAGGTCATCAAAACATAGTTAAAAAACTAAATAATATTGTTTGGATAAAAAAAAATTATCACTTGATCATGTCAAGGTGAGTTTAGTTAATTGATTCAATGTACAAATAATTAAGAATAAAAACGTATCTATAATCAATCTCTGAATCGATGAATTATTGACCTCCATTACCATGGGTCTTTGTTGTGCAAAAAGGAAAGAAGAAACAGAGGCATCAATGCTAAAACAATGGTGTGCTTCTGGATCCTTGCATGTGAGGCAAGTGCCTGGGCAAAGCAAACGTGAATGTTCCCATTTTCTCCCATCATTGAAGCAGAGACCATACAAGTGGGACCTTTGATTTGATCCCACTGTTTATGATTTCCCCAATCAAGTCATATTTACCCTCACTAATTAATCAATAAAAAGAAATATTCTTCAGCAGAAAGTAAGTCAAACATTGCTGTCTGCCTCCTAATTTGGTACCCGAATAAATACCATGGAATATAAACACACTCATGATTTCTCGTTCAACTCATGTAGTTTCCTTTTCCCTTTTTTACAGGGAAAAGAAGAGTGTAAATAGGTTGACTGCTCCTGTAATGTTTTCAATTCATTTTTGTTAACCCCAATCCCTTTTTTGTCATAATTGTTCTTGAGTTAAGTTTATGATAAAATCGTGAAAAATATCTCATATAAAGAATATTGGGTTTCCATGGTTTCACTTCTATGAAATTGAACATGAGAGCTGTGAATTAATGACTCTTTAATGTCGTGGAGAAGACGAAGAAGAAGATGATATCTAGAATAAGAAGAGTAGAATATATATGCTGTGTGTGTGTCTGGTTTAACTTATGTTTTACTCTCTCTCTCTCTCTCTATATATATATATATATAACATGTTGGAAATTATCCAAAAAAATCTTGATTTTTTCTGAGATAACTTTTGGTTTTTTTGGTATATTTTTATTAAAAAAAAGGTGAATCAAAATAAATTATTCTATTATTTAATTATGATTTTCTTAACAATGTAATTACTTTGGAAGAAGCATTTAGCGCTCTTGAATATTTATTTATCCTCCATGTATAAAAGTATAATTTATTAATTATTATCATGATAGATTTCATTTTTATATGAGTATTTATGATTTTTTTTCTCTTCTATTAGTTTGCTTGCTAGATTAATAAGTGATTATAAATTCAAACAATTAACTATTTTCTATTGCTTTCATGATCACATATATTTGAAAAAACCTTTTAATAAAATAAAAACTAAATAGATTTTCCTCTCTCATATTAGTTTACTAGAAATTAATTATTAATTGTGTAACTTGATTCATGTTAAATTTGATTCCATCAATTTTGATTAACTTAATAGATTCATTCATTATCAAAATAACCGGTTTGAAATTTAATTTATTTTTAAAAAATTATTTTTAATTGATTTAAAAGTTTATTTGAAAATTTGATAAATATTACATTTTAAAATATTTTTCATTCAATAATGTATTAAAATAATATTTTTAATCTTTTAAAATTTATTTTTAATAGTAACATATTAAAAAAATTAAAATTTTAAGCCACCATCATTTTATTCAAAATGACGAGCGGGGTTCAATATGGCTAATCCATCACCCGGGATTTTAATAACCTAGCTCGACTGGTTTAGATGACGTGTGACGCACCAGGGAGCATCGGCAACTCCTTGCCCTACAAATTTCCCATCACATGACGTTGATTAAAACATAACCATCCATTCTTTCCTCAAATCATCAACAAAAGATCAGACGGTCGCTGCAGATTCTCTTTTTTTCTGATTTTGAAGGGCCCACTTTCTCTGACTTTATAGACACGTTTCGAGATTTCATGGCGTTTCTTATGTGGGGTCCGCTTCTTGGAATGCACGTAAGCACCACGTTTCTATTCTATCCAGTTGGCTTGGGGTTGGAGCCGCCGCCGCCACTACGCCAGTAATTATTTTTTATTACTTTATATGTTAAAATAAATAAATAAAAGAACTGAGTCCTCATTTTATTTAAATTAAATAATAAAAAAATGAACAACAAAATAATGTACCAAACAAAAAATATGATCACTATAATTTAATAAGAAAATCATTTTTTAAAAACAAATAATATAGCTTAATTTCTAATTAATTAAATATAAAAAACTAAATCTAATAAATAAAAAATTCAAATCAACCCAACTCCCGTCTAACTTACTGTAACTTATTAAAAGAAAAATCATTGATGATGAGAAAAAAACTAAAAAGAAAGTAAACTAACTTTGACAATTAATTTCTTCGGCTTCTAGAGAGAGTGTTCCAGCTCAGCTCATGGATCACATTCAGCATTGAATAATAGCTGGCTAGCATGTCCCCGTAACATGCAGTGGTTTTCTTCGCAGGGGAAAGAAAAATGGTGGATTTGAAAAGGAAAGCAGCACCTTCTTGGTGTCATTTTTCATAAATATTTTTGTCACTTAGAAGGTAAGTTTCAACGATTGTTTTGACCCCTTCATGACTCCCAAAGTCTTTAGAGTCATTCCCAAGTATCCCAGTGAATGGCCATTCATGTTTGGCTACGTCTTAGCCTCATAATATATATATATATCCGCATTTTAGGGCTTGGTCTAGCGGTGGGAGGGGCTTGTCTCTTTCCACTGCACCTGGGTTCGAGCCCTGGCGTGCACGCCTGTCACCCTCGCGGTGCCTTACATGCCTACTGGGTTTGCAGGGTATTCAGTGGGCCGTGGGGATTAATCGTGGTGCGCGCAAGCTGGCCCGAACACCCCATGTAAATAAAAAAGTAGGGCATGCATTTATAGACTTCTATCAAAATTCCTTTGACAACAAACGGTCGCCTACCTTTCCTCGGGAAAACATAGGGAACAAAGACGAATTAGAATTGGGCTCTGCTTGCTCTTTCCAGACACAAAATGCCCGCACAGATGCTGTCCACTTACAAGGGCTGCTGCCACTTGCCGACTCCTGTCTTGCGGAAGAAGCCGCCCTACATCAGCCCTTTCTCCCTCAGGTTTTCTCACAAAAGAAAATCGAGGGACTAGAAAACAAGAATAATAAAGAATTCAAAAGTAATTAACCAGGAGGAGGAGGAGGAGAATCGTTGTTGCTTTCTCTCGTTCTCTGGTCAGAGATTACCCACTAAAGCACTCTGTGCAGCCGCGTAAAGACACCACAAAACAATAAACATTGACCCTATGCCAAGAAAATCAAGTGTGTTCACATAAATTTCCCAAATAATAAGGATTTTGAAAGGGTTTGGTTCTTGCAGCACATGGGGGATCTCACTTGGCCAGACATATTCAAATTAATTCGAGTTTTTTTCTCTCCAAATATCCTTGTTCCTATCTGGCAGTACACCTGGGCTGCATTTAAAATGTAAGAACATGAGTTTCTTAATTAATATTTTTTTTAACCTCAAACCCTTTTATAATTAAGAACATCTATAAAATATTATCGAACACTCATTTAATATACACCAAAGTAATATTTTTATATCTAATTACTTTCATTCCCGGGGGTGTGTGTGTGTGTATGAAATTAACACTTATATATAAATAAAGTGTGAGACGAAATATTACTTTTGAAATGGAAGAAAGTATGGATCAATGATGATACCGATGGTTGGTTTATTCTCTCTAAATAATAACGTCCATGTTTTGATCTAGATGATAAAATAAAATCATTATCATGCATTCTAAAACTGTTTTTTTTTTTGTAAATCCTATTTTAGAAGAATAAAAACCCATTTTAATACTAATTAGTTGAAAAAATTAATATTTTTAGTTGAGTTTAGTTAAAAACAATCGATACAAATACATGAAATAAATAAATATTTTTAAAAATATTTATTTATTTCATGTATTTGTATTTATTGTTTTCAACTAAACTCAATTAAAAATATTAATTTCTTTAACTAATTAAATTCATCTTCTTCATCTCTTCTATTTGTTTTGAAATACTAATTAAACACATTTTACTCACACTTGCAATCACGAATTTAGAAGGGGGGAAAAGAGATAATAAAGATAGAAATTACATATCTTTCTTTGTAAATCCTACTTAAAAAATAAAAATTCATACTAAAACTATTTTAAAAACATAATTTTTTTTTTTTAAATCATTTCTTCAACGACGCCCGGCTTCTGTATCTTTTCCCTCGCTGTGAAACACTAATCGAACACGTTATGCTCACACTGTGCCGTCATGTGTTCTCCTCTTGTTCTTTCTTTACACTCGTTTTTGTAACCGAAAAAAACTAAGATAACGAAAGAATAGCAAAAGACAAGAATGTCCCTTCTCATTTCTTGATATGCTTGTAAACAATGAGCACACCAACCCAAGAAGACACCTCAAATACCACCTCAAGTCTCAAGTGTTTCCATCTTTTGCTTTTAAGACCAGTTTGCTAGAAAGTGAGAGTTGTTGATTTTTCCTTCAGCAAAAGACTGCATAACTCCCTTTTCCCCCCCCTCTTTAATCCATGGATACTGCTACTCAGTGGGCACAGGTAAAGACACCGTCTTTTATTCTCTACACACAATCATGCTGTTCTTTTCCCTTTTCTCCTTTTCTGGGTTGGGGTTTTCAAGGCCAATTAGAATAGTATTTATCTTTTGGTTTGGTTGTATGTATGTTTTTTTCTTGATCACTACTCGCTTGGTAGTATATGTAAAGTTCACTTTTTTCTCCATGAGATGGTGCTGTTCATCAGCCCCCACTAACATTTGAATTTATGTGTTCTTTGTTCTTGAAAGTTGAGAGTACTGCACTTCTTTTTATCTACACCATCTGATAAAGCACCTAGAAAAGTTTTTATAGTGTTTTTTTTTTCCTGCTGCGTGTAATCCTCCAAGGGTTAACAAGTCTCCTTTTGTTTTCTATCTCTTGTTTGTTTCCTCTCAACTTTCCTTTTCTCCATCTTCATCTACCAAATTTGGAAGAGTTGTGAGAGGGCTTTGGTTTGTGTTGTGTGAATCCTGAAATTATGGCTTTTTTGTGTCCATGGTTTTTCACTTTCAGGGGATTGGTGCTGTTAATCCAATGGAAGGTTCAAGGTCTGATGTGTTAGAGAGAAGGGCAAGGCCTCAAAAAGAACAAGCTTTGAATTGTCCAAGGTGCAATTCCACTAATACCAAATTTTGTTACTACAACAACTATAGTCTTTCTCAGCCAAGGTATTTTTGCAAGACTTGTAGAAGGTATTGGACTGCAGGTGGGTCTTTAAGAAATGTTCCTGTTGGTGGTGGTTCAAGAAAGAACAAGAGGTCATCCAGTACTCCATCAACATCGGCAGCAGCAACAGCAGCTTCAAAGAAGTTTCCTCTTGATCTGACCCAACCAAATCTCCCCCATTCAGCATCTCAAAACCCTAAGATCCATGAAGGTCAAGATCTAAATCTAGCCTACCCCCCATCAGCTGACGATTATAGTAATTTGTCTGAGTTTGTTGAGATACCTTTTGATACTGAAAGCAACAAAACCCACCATCAAAACCCTAATCCTTCAAGTACATCTCCCTCTCATCATCATCATCATCATCACGACGTCTCACCCATGGAGTTTCTCAAGAGTACTGCCATGAATGCAAGAGGATTTAGTGCTTTCATGTCAATTCCACCACTATCCGATTCAAACAACACCATGTTTTCAACTGGGTTTCCTTTACAAGAATTCAAGTCAACTCAGAATTTTTCTTTAGAAGGGCTTGAAAGTGGGTATAATACCACTCAAGGGGTGCACGAGACTTGTAGTAGTGCAAGGCTTTTGTTTCCTATAGAGGACTTGAAGCAACAAGTTCCAAGTAATACTGAATTTGAACAGAATACCAGAGAGCAAAGAGATAGTGCTCCAGCTGGGTATTGGAATGGAATGTTAGGTGGTGGATCATGGTAATTAACAGAGATAATGGATATGGTCACAAAAATGTTTAGCCTTGTGTTTGATCTCAATATAGCCCCTCCCCCACCCTTTTTTTTTCTTCACCTGGTGAATGACTTGTTGTATGTTGAATCAAAACTAGCTAACAGGTAGGGCTCCATGTCTCTCTCTTGCTTTCATCTCTAGCCTTATTTTCCCTCCATTCTCTTGACTTCATCTTGCTTGGCCTTCTTCCTCACTCCTACTCAATGTGGATGCATGTTTGAAGCTTTTTTTAGCTACGGCTTCAAGATGGAACAAGAAGTCTACAGGCTTCACTTAAATTGAGAACAAAGAGAATATGTACTTACCTATCTCTCTCTTTTGGGTTTCACGTAAAGAGTTACTTGTTGGTACCTACCTAGCTTAAGTTTGGACATAAGTGTTCTAAGTGTGTAACATGTACTGTGATGAGGATGATGTTGAACATGATTTGACTAGTTTTGTTTATATTTTTAATTAAGAACTGGGATTTGCGGTATGCTATGATTATTGATGATTGCTTCCATATGGATTTTTCACTTTCTTGGGCTTGAAGTGAGTTGGCATGATGGCTGTCAATCCTTTACAGCACTTTTCGTGTTTCTCGTCTCTTTTTCTTGCTTTTTTGCTTGCCAACAGGTCCTGAAGTGTCGGGTCTTGTCAACACCATCTTGGTCTTTGAGATTCTTCCACCCATTAAAGCAATCTTCATGAGGCAAAGTAGGATCTGAAGGAGAATAATCAACCACCAGATCACGTATGACCCATTAGCCATGTCTCCGCATGGTATGCCACTTTCTCCCCATAGGAGATCTAATGCAAGCTTCTTTAGATAACACCTACCGCTTGCTTTCTAATATCAATCTAATCAAGGGTTCAATTCTGCATTTTCCCCCTTTTAATATATGAATTACTCCACCTTCTTTTCAATGATTCAACTTTATTATTCTAGCACTCCTGCTTTATTTGGTCCTCTTATTTTTTGGAATGTGATTTTTGATCCTCTTATTTCCCCTATTCTATCTTTCCGCCAAGAAGGAGGGTTGCGGTAGGTTGACACACAACGTAAAACTTACTCATGTCTTATATATACATATATGCTCTTTGGTCCTTAGCTACAAGATTTTCCTATTTTAGACACTCAATTTGAACTCTTCGCACAACATTTTGCCCCAATTCTATGAAAGACAATTGCTTGCCCGCTTTTTTCCCGTTGTATATTTAAATACAAAGAGGCTCTAGCTTGAACTGGCATTCACCTACTGTCTCCTTAGTTAGGTCCCACAAACATTCCCCTCGGTTACTCTGCCAAGGAATAATGTTCTCCACTAAACGAAGCAAATCCTTCAACTATATATATATATATATATATCATCACCATACTCCCATCATTAATATACAAGAAAATAATATGTACATCCTGCATAGATTTTACATTTGTTATTGCATTATTATATGCAATGTGGACACCTTGAAGCCGTTAATGGAGGTGGGGTGACCCTTTTATTGCTAACAATTATGTTTCTAATAACTTGTTTTGCGGAGTTCTTCTAAATTTGTCAATGAAATTGACAGATGTTTCATGTTTCCTTTTCTAGTGTCGGTGACCGATTATAGAGAATATTTTTAACCCTTCCCGTGGAGAGGGCAACTTGCCTTTGTCCCGGAATCAGTGGTTGAATTTTAGCCACTTCGAATGTAATTGGTGTTCATCATTTGATGAACCCGTTGTACGGTGGCAAAGAGCCCTTTCTTGAACGAGATTGCGGAAGAACAAGAATATATGCGGTTCTTGGGTTGCGGCAAGAGTTATTTCTTTTTTTCACACTGGTGGACTTTTTAGTCACGAGATAAGGCTCGTGATCAAGTCTTCAAACAAATCTTTGTCTACACTAGAACAATTCCTTATCTCAATTAGATTTATAAGATTTCGAAAAGTTTTTAAGTGAGGTTTTCCATCCATATTCGTTGATGGATTCCCTTCAAATCTTAACCTTTCAAGTGGGAATTTTGTAAAGATTTTACGTAAAAATAAAAAACCTCAGTGGGAAATTTTTTAACTACAGCACTCAATTGAGACCTTTTGTTATAATTTGGAGGTTAACTTAAAGCTTGATCTTGGACTCCATCGTTATCTTCTTATATCTTCATTATTTTTTTTGCACATAACCCCATGTAATGCATGTCGCGCTCAATTGCACCGACTCCATGCAAACAAGGAAATTGCTTACATAGACAATTACACTTTCCATGCTGGATCCACATGTTGATGCCGGCTGCAACCTCATCAGGGTTTCACCTATAAAAGTTTCTATACTGGTGTAAGACACTAAATGCCCACAACCTCGAGTGCTATCCAAGTATGCATGAAGATGAAGGCAATATGGTGAAAGTAGCTAGCATTTACAGAAGCCAGTGATGTCCCCGTCTATAGGTCACTCATTGTCACGTTAACTATTTAGAACTGCTGGAGTACTTGATGACAATGGACACCTGAAAGCTGCCTAGCTATAGCAGACAGTGATGGAGTTAACATTCATTGATTGTCTTTGAATTTCAGAATGCTGTCCGCTTCAAGTAGCCTCTTAGCTTGGCTGAAGAATCATGGGCCAAATCTTTCAGTTTTTATCTCTAGTCCCTGATGTAAAATCATCTTATTTATCAAATGAATTATTCATTATTTTGTGTTCGTCAGGGGTTGTGATTGGCAAATGCTAAGGTAGAAATATAAAATTGGAAGAACCAAAGATTATATTGAGAAGCCAAAATCATTTAGACAAGCAAACAAAGAATTGAACAATTTCAATGATATATAGAGTTAATGCTTCGATAACCAACTTTTTTTTATCGAAAACTGAGAGGCTATGATTAGAACCTTCATCAATTAATGTCCCATGTTTTCCCTTGGAGGTTTTCATGGTTGTGGGTTGAGGTGTAAAGGGTCACACACAGAGCCTCGAACTTTGAGCCAGCTAAGCATGTGCAAATCCACTTCATGGTAGCATAACAAGGGGCCACTAATCGAGAGAGAGATATTAAAAGGTCTAGACAGCAGTGACGTTTGACGGGCGGATACTCAAGACAAAATTCCTTATTAATTATGGTTTTTTCATTATAGAGCTCGGCGAGATTCCAAATGGCCTATTAGCTCAGTTGGTTAGAGCGTCGTGCTAATAACGCGAAGGTCGCAGGTTCGAAACCTGCATGGGGCCATATCTTCTTCTTCTTTTTCTTCTTTTTTTTTCATTTTATTTGGACGCTAAAATTAGGAATAAAAGAGAAAGGATATAAAGGAAAAATAAGAGAAAATAAATCTTTAACTTTCCTTTTCCTAAATCTAAATTGTTAGAAAAGCTAAGAAAAAAGATGACAGAAGTTTGCCTATTAAAAAAGCCTTTGTTTTTGTGGTTATTTCTGTTTTTAAAGCAAATCATAAAAGATAAACTGTTTGGTGACTGACAAAATATAATTTGTTGTTTGTGGGATCCAACGCAGGGCAGCGGAAAGTAGCTTGAAGCTGTTTCTTCATGTTCTGTCGTTCTTCGCACAGTGGAGAGACTGTTTACTTTTGTAGAGTGAACAGTGAATTACCTGCACATGTTTTTGGATTCCTCTTTCTTCTTCTTTTTCTTCGGCAGACTTTTGTATTTGCTCTTAAGCTTTGGCGAGTTAATCAATTAGTTAACGTCCCATATTGTCATGTATTCACTAGATCATCTCACAGTTTCTGGCAGACCTTATTTCATTTCTTCTAGGTCAAATACTTGACAGCGAGGATTTCTTTTTGGCACTCATATTTTGCTTTTGATTTGGGAAAGGTCACCTACTAAATGCAGCCCACAATTTGGCCATCATCATCGTATTATTCATAATTTTATCAATCTGGTGAGTTTTCTCACAGTTTATTGTGATTTCTCTCTGAATGTTTTTGTATCACAATTATAGGAAGCCATCTAGTTTTACCCTAGAACTGTTGGTTTATGAAGAAATTGTTTCATTACTTGAGGAAAAATGGTAAGTTGACTATTGAAGTAAGCATCAATCTAGCTTTTATTGATCATCTCATGCACTGCATTTTCTGAGACGTGGTGAGCTACCAAATTTTCGTTCTGCTACCCATTGTATTTTCCCTTCTTATCAAACTAATAATTGTGTTGATTTTGCAAGCTATTGTCTTGAAATTAGTAATCTTTTTTTTGCATGTTACGGTGTCATGTACGGACTTGCAAGTCAAATCCAAGATCTATGCATCTATTGGAACTCAATGTGCAGCAGGCATGTAGATATTGCACTGATCATCTGCATGTAGTTTGACATGTGTCTGTGAATGCTAGCGAGAGCACCTACTGAGAGGAAGAAGGTTGCTCAAGTTGCTTTGTCTTAATTGGTGTGTATTAATTTGGCTACTATTTTCCTTTTAACTTGTTATAGCAGAGGCTAGTTTCTTGTCTGATAGAGAAGCTGGGGATCTTGCTCACCATGCTACCGTGCAGTTTCTTCATCGTTCATTTCTGCTCACTTATTCCCCGGTACCCAAAATGCATGTGGGACAACTGTGGCTCCAAGTTTCCTCTGACAGGGAGAGCTTGATGCAGTAGCATGATCGAAGGGACCGAGCTCCCTAAATCAAGTTGTCTCAATGGAGATTTGGACATCATATGCATTTGCTCCTAGAAGGGAGCTTAAACCTGTATTGTACAAAAGTTCTATCAGTAGCAGTGGCTCCATCTCGTCTAAGGCTATTTTTGCTTATTAGCTTGGTTTTTTTTTTTTAAAAAAAAAAAGAGAGTAAAATAACACGTTTAAAAAAGAATTGTATATATCTTAATTGAAAAATATGACTTTTAAACTTGTCGCTATCGACATTTCAAATATATTATGAAATGAGTTGCATGATGAGAGAAAAGAGAAATAAAAAATTAAATACACTTTAGATAAATTTAATAATATTAAAAAATATATAATGATTCGAGTTGGTCACGCTTACTATTAAGAAATAACAGAGGCTCACCCGTCTTTAGTTTAAAAAAAATTAATTAGAAAATAAAAATTTCAACAAATCTTTATTTTAATTATTGCTGTAATATAAAATATATTTTATTCAAAAAAAACAAACATGAATAAAAAAAGAATAATTATTTTATCTAAATATATATTTAAAAAAAATAATTTGTTGTTTTTTATTCAAATATCTATTTGAAATGTACAGAAAATTGAATAGAAAGAGATTTCGACAATTGGTCTGCAGCATCATGCAAGAAAATAATTGTTCTTTGATAAAATAATAATTTCATCCTCTAAGTTTTAGTTTTACATTTTGGTCTTTGTAACTTCGATGTTCACGATAATTATAATCTTGAACTTTGTTTTGCATTTGTCCATGCATTGTTTTCCTAGAAAAAGGTTAAATTTGGTCCCTCTATTTTTTTGAATCTTCATGTATGGTCCTTGTTGTTTAAGATGTTTATATATCAATCCCAACACGTCATTATCCTCACCAGATGACTTTGTCGCTTGAGAAAAGTTCAATTTAGTCTTTTAATTATTTGATTTTGAATTTCATCCCTAACGTTTCCTATTGTTACATTTTTAGCCCCTATATTTTTAGGTTTTCACATTGTAATCCAAAAAATAAAAGAAGAAGAAAATTTCCGTTGCATTTCTCTATTTTAATGTTGAGAGAGAAGATAATATATTAGGGAGAGGAGAGAAAATGATTTTAGCTAGCTTTAGACTAATTAAAGATTGTTTTTGAGTTTGAAAATAAGGTTATTATGATTCTTAAAATATTTTAATTTTTTGCTATGACAAGTTGAAATTTAGGTGTTTATGGACTAAAAATCATGTTGTTGATAAAAAAAAGAAATACATATTTCGTCAAAACAAGAAAAATATGAATAAATAAAAAATTGGAATTTTGACTAAATAAAAAAATTATTGCTGAGATTTTAATTATTCAAACTCTTTCAAATATTTATTTTAATATCTACAAAATTAAATAAAAAATAATTTTGAAAATGTTCTTGCTACCTACCCCTTACCTTTATTCCATGGTTTATTACAAATATATTATTATAAATAAGTAGGATTCAATTAACTTCTAATTTTAAACTCATATTTTTTTTTGCCTTTTACTATGAAGATTGACTTCTAACTTCAGTCTTTTAATTAACATTCATAACTCTTTTTAAAGATTTATCTGTTTGTACTTATGAATTTATTATATTAAGTGCATTTATCATCTTTTCACTAGTTGATTAATAAATTGTATGGTGTAATAAAACACATTTATGTTATCCTTTCTAATATTAGAAATTAATTTAAAACTATTCTTGCAGCTCACCGTGTGCACAATTATAGTAATATAATAAAAACATTGTTGAATTACTTGTATATTTAATTTGTGTTTGATATTATTGGGTAAAATATTTTTTATATGAAAATATATTAAAATTATTTTTTTATATTAATATGTCAAAACTATAAAAAGCACTAAATCAGAATATTAATCTTTTTAAAAAGCCAAACTTTCAAATACTGCATTTCTAGTAAATATATATATATATATAGATTTAATCTTTTTTGTATATATTTGTCATCTATATGGTATTTTATCTATCAATATTTATCCACTAGGATTACAAGATGTTGTTCAATAAACTTGAAGATTAATAATAATATACATAAATTAATTCAAATATCTCGGGCTAAAAAAAAATATCTGAGGACCATATGATGTAATTACTAATTCACCCGTTGAGCAATTTGCCATGTTTCTGTGTTTGACTTTTCAGGCCTGTTTTCTTGCAAGGAGAAGGGGCACCTTGTCCTGTCCATGAGCCAAAATGACTAGCCAACTGCTGGAACCCATTGCTTGCCCACCATCACCACCTAACCATGTCCCCAACATTCCTCACAACCTCACTGCCCTTTCCTTTCGGAAACTGAAGCAAGCCCATCAACCGGTTAACATTTCTCAGCAAAAAAACCAGTCCAATTTCTCTCTACTAGACAATAAGCCATTAAATACAAGCAAGTATGCTTCAGTTCTTGATTCTTGTAAATGCCCAAAACTGGGAAAACAGGTTCATGCTCACACAATCAAAACTGGGTTCGATGCTGATGGATTTGTAGATACCAAGTTGCTTCAAATGTATGCAAGGTGTGGTTTGTTAAAAGATGCAGGCTTTTTGTTTGAAACGATGCCAATGAGAAACTTGCATTCATGGAAAGCAATTCTTAGTGTGTATTTGGATCATGGGCTGTTTGAGGAAGCGTTTTTACTCTTTCAAGTATTGCAATTTGACGGTGTTGAATTGGATTTCTTTGTGTTTCCTTTAGTGTTTAAGGCTTGTCGTGGCCTTGGTAGTGTAGAACCAGGGAGGCAGTTACATGGGTTGGTGATAAAGTTTCGGTTTTGTTTGAATATTTATGTGAGTAATGCTTTGATAGATATGTATGGTAAATGTGGAAGCTTGGATGATGCTAAGAAAGTTTTAGTAAAGATGCCTGAAAGAGATAGTGTAACATGGAATTCTGTTATAACAGCTTGTGCTGTTAATGGGATGGTTTATGAGGCATTGGAGTTTTTGGAGAAAATGAAGACTTTAGATTATTCTATGCCAAATGTTGTTTCTTGGAGTGCAGTTATAGGAGGGTTTTCCCAGAATGGTTATGATGAGGAAGCCATAGAGATGCTATTTAGAATGCAAGTAGAAGGGTTTATACCGAATGCTCAAACCTTGGCGAGTGTTCTTCCAGCATGTGCTAGATTACAAAGGCTTGACCTTGGAAAGCAACTCCATGGTTATATCACGAGACATGATTTTATCTCTAACCCTGTTGTGGTGAATGCATTAGTTGATGTGTACAGGAGGTGTGGTGATATGGGAGGTGCGGCTAAGATCTTTTTAAAATTCTCAGTGAAAAATGTATTATCTTGTAACACAATGATTGTTGGATATTGCGAAAGCGGTGATGTCTCCAAGGCCAAGGAGCTCTTTGATTGCATGGATGTTTTAGGAATAGAAAGGGATTTAATTTCGTGGAACTCGATTATATCAGGTTACGTTAGAAACTTTATATTTGATGAAGCTTTCAGCATGTTTCAGAATTTGCTAACGGAAGAAGGGATTGAGCCAGATTCTTTTACTTTAGGGAGTGTTTTGACTGCTTGTGCTGATACAATTTCTTTGAGGCAAGGGAAGGAGATACATGCCCAAGCCATTGTCAAGGGCCTACAATCGGATACCTTTGTTGGCGGGGCTCTGGTGGAAATGTACTCTAAATGCCAGGACCTAACGGCTGCCCAGATGGCTTTTGATGAGGTGATGGAGAAGGATGTGCCAACATGGAATGCTCTGATCTCAGGCTATGCTCGCAGTAACCAGATTGAAAGAATTCAATATCTTCTTGAGAAGATGGAAGGAGATGGTTATCATCCAAACATTTATACATGGAACAGCATTCTTGCAGGTCTTGTGGAAAACAGACAGTTAGATTTAACGATGCAGTTGTTCTCTGAAATGCAGATCTCAAAGTTGAGGCCTGATATTTACACGGTTGGAATAATTCTCCTGGCTTGCTCGAGGTTGGCCACTATTGAGCGAGGAAAACAAGCTCATGCATACTCAATTAAATGTGGTTATGACACAGATGTCCACATAGGAGCAGCCCTTGTGGACATGTATGCAAAATGTGGAAGTTTAAAGTATGCACAGTTAGCCTATGATAGGATATCAAACCCTAATTTGGTGTCCCACAATGCCATGCTTACTGCATATGCGATGCATGGACATGGGGAAGAGGGAATTTCTCTCTTTCAAACAATGCTGGCCTTAGGTTTTATACCAGACCTTGTGACTTTTCTGTCTGTTCTCTCCTCATGTGTTCATGTTGGATCAGTCGGGACAGGCTGCAAGTTTTTTGATTTGATGGGGTATTATAACGTTAAACCCACATTAAAACACTACACATCTATGGTTGATCTTCTAAGTCGTTCAGGACAGCTTCATGAAGCTTATGAGCTTATAAAGAAAATGCCTGTGGAATGTGATTCAGTTTTGTGGGGTGCTTTGCTTGGGGGCTGTGTTACTCATGGTAATATTGAGTTGGGAGAAATTGCAGCAGAGAGGCTGATAGAATTGGAGCCAAACGATAGTGGAAACTATGTTTTACTGGCTAATTTACATGCTTATGCTAGGAGATGGACTGACCTAGCTAGAGTAAGAGGCATGATGAAGGATAGGGGAATGCACAAGAGCCCTGGATGCAGTTGGATCGAGGACAAGAATGAAATTCATTCCTTTCTTGCTTGTGACAGATCTCATAAGAGAGCAGAAGAGATTTATGCTACTCTAGATTACTTAGCCCTTCACATGAAAACAGGGATAGTACAGGGGTTATGTCAGTACACAACAAGCTAGTATGTGATACCTATACCAGCATTGTACAAATTTCTATAGCATGTGAGAATACAACTACTGTTGTCTGAAGACCTACAAACTACCTTTTATGAGAGGTGATCTTCAACTTAACGATGGAAAGTTGCCTTTCCTTCGTTGATATCGGCAGAAAATCTTATCTTTAATATTCTGTTCATGTCTAGTGACTCAAGGATCCTTACCTTCTGTGTCATGTCTCAATTGATATCACATTTCAACAGACTAGTAGTTATTTGATAGACAAAATAATCTATTGAAATAAAATTCAATAGTCCTTACATAGAAAAACTATACATAATATTTATTATGCAATTACAGAAGTATGATAAAAGATTTTGCTACTAAAAAGTCAACTAGAAATTTCAGAGAAAAGTTTTCATCTTCTATGATATCTGGTGCTATTATTATTAGCAGCTTACTCTCAAAGTAGATAGAAACAGCCTAGGTGCTATAAATTCATGATGGTAATGATATTAAATGCGACTGAAATATAATATGATTAGTTTAAGAGAAATAAGATTCTAACTTCACATAACACAATTTGCTTAAGAGAAAGATGTGTAGAATGTCACATAACTTGGTGAACACAAAATAGATGGCATGATTTATTTGAGAAACAAAAGTTTTACATAAAACATTTAGATGATAACAACTATAGGCACGAACATTACTGAAAACTTGCAAGTCTAAACTTTAAATCACTTCCCTTATTCCATGACTTGCAGTAAGAGATTTTATGTTTCTAAGCTGATTGTTGTCAACGTAAATAACGACAGTAAAGTCATTCTATATCTCATGTTCTTTTGGGCACTATGTGAATGGTCAATACAAATGTGGTAAATATTGAATATTTCGATTGTGTGCAATTGAATTTAAGTACCAAAACTGGCATGCATATCACATGCAGAGGCAGAGTGGCTGTGTGTAGCACATAAAGTCCCTCGTTTCTGTAAGTGTCTCTTCTGTTTCCTGCTCTGTGAAAAAATGAGGAAGCAGAAGCTGG
This sequence comes from Populus ilicifolia, assembly GCA_015708895.1. Classification (NCBI taxonomy): domain Eukaryota; kingdom Viridiplantae; phylum Streptophyta; class Magnoliopsida; order Malpighiales; family Salicaceae; genus Populus; species Populus ilicifolia. The sequence goes on along the minus strand of SRLM01000059.1, from coordinate 411,590 downwards.
GTGTTCGCTTGGCATGAGGCGTTGTGGGTTGTTTTAGTGGCTGTTGGTATTTTGGCTCTCTGTTTTTATTGAGAGTTTAGAGATATTTGCAACAATGGAACCCCATGAAGCTGATGTGCCTTCTAGATAGAATGTTTCTGCTCAAAACCAACAATCCCTCTCATGCAGCCTAGAAAACCCAAGGGCACCAGCATGGTAAGATTTCATTCACTCACTTTTCACTTGTGTATGCCTTATGGTAACGATGAAAAGGGAGATCATAGAATAAACAGCGCACGTGCTTTTCTTTCCATTTTGTGCTTCCTTTTTAAATGGGCAGTGATAAATAGTCATACTCAAGTCCAAGGGATTCAGTAGAGCGGAGGCCTTATGCCTTCTTGGTTAGAATTTTGGCTAATAGAAATGTTTACTTCCAAGACTATTTTTTTCCATTCATTTGGTGCACTGGGCTCAAATTTCATGGAGAAAGCAGCAAATATTTGATCGTTGCTCTGCACTACTAAACGCAGGGATTTGAGGTCTAGAAGAAAAATCCATCTTGATTTTTAGGCATACTTTATGCTGTAAACATATAAAGACAGGCTTTACCTGTCTTCCTTTTTGCTCTGTCAACAAGTTGTGTATGATTTTTGCTATTTGCGCATATGCCTTGAAAGATGCTACACTTTTCCAGTTTCTGTTCTGCTTTAGTTAAACTAACATGCTAGTAATGATATCTGAAGGATTTGTCGTGGCAACTTTGATACAAGGATATGAAGGAAAGTAAGATGAGGAATTGAGATGTATAGAAAACATACATGAATACTGGTGTTTAATTTATTTGTCTATCATCAGGATAAGGAAATCTATTTCCATTGAATCAAGTTCATGCCTGTTATATCAAAATAACGGAGAAGATAGATAAGGAGAGCATACCAATTTGAAATTTTTTGGCAACAAGTGGGTCTCATATTGTTTACTGGTTTATTGCTTGCTTTCTGCTATCACGTGTGGAGGTACTTTCTCCCTCGCGGAGTAGTATGTTTTTATGCAGTCGCAACTGAGTAACTCGGGGTATAATTGGTTACCAGTATTTAGACTTTCAAGTTGTTTTTTAGAATTTTGAGAATTGAATCATCGGCAAAAATACATCTGCGAGTCTGCATCTTGCAGAGCATGGCAGTAGTTTTTGAGAAGATGGTAAAAAGGGGAGGTCAAAAATTGAGGGGCTAGATCAATATGCAGATTCAAGGCCATGATTATGGATATCTCCAAACAAAAATCAAATTCGAGGAGCAAAAGAAAGTTGAAATGTCAACATGAGGGGATTTCCTCAGATTCGATTATTTCTTTGAATTTCTCCATTATTGACATTTAATCTCTCTGTTTCTTGATTTTTCCAACGAGGCACAGGCGCGAGAGTATTTTGGTAGTTCATCCGATGTGATCATTGTACAACTTGTTTGTTTCATCTTATTTTACCTTTGGTAATTAAACGGCAGACATTATTATTGGGAATGGTCGCTTTTAGGAATTTAGCTAGCCATCATTGTGGCTTGAGGTCCAACTGTGTGGGAGCCAAAGTAGGGATGTTACTGTGGTCTAATGTTGCAACCTAACACAAATCCCCAGCTAAGTTTCCAATCCATCGAACTCATGGTGCATGAATGCCTGGACTCTGGCTTGTGTTCTCGCAGCTTGTGTTGGTTTACAAAAGCCCTGAGAAAAAAATTTCCGCGGTCATATAACAAGACATGGGTTTTTGTCTACCGCTTTGACCAATAATGAATTGAGGATGTAGTGACATGCTTAAATCCTCTCAAATTTGGATTTTTAAAAAATAAATAAATCATCAAGTATAAATTTGGTGGAATAATACCATTTCAAAATTGTTTTATGAAATATCACCGTTTGATCATGTCATGCCTTGATTGTATAAATTGATCAATTATTTTACATTAAAATCATAATTTTATATAAAAAATATTTAAAATATATTTTATGAGTCAAAATTATCTTTATCCAACTTATAAATTAAAAAACAAACTCTAAGTTATTATTCATATAATAGTGAATGATTCTGAATAGTTAGATTTGAGTTTGTCATAATAAAATAAAAGTTTATCACTAAATAAATTATGTAGATAATTTAACAAATATATTTATAGATTAGTGGGACAAATCTAGGTCCAAAAAAAAAAACTTGATCATGTCATATCAAAATAACAATTTAAAAAAACTTTAATTTTTGATTTGATCATAGGATCGCAATCAAATTTTTATAAGAGTTTTTAGTAGATTGTTTTTTTTCTTCTAAAATTATCATTGCATTTTTATATGAATCATCAAATTTTTAGATATAAAAGAACTTGTTGAAGCTATCAATTTTAATAATTTTAAGATTTTTTTTGTTAACTATTATAAATCAGTTGAAGTAGAAATAGCATGGTTTGAAGATTTTTTTTTTGAATTTTGTTTATTAATTTCCTAATTTATCCCTCAAAATTCTCAATCTATTTTTTATAAGACAATAATTGTCGGCTGTTCTGAGAGTTGTGATGTCTTCTAGGCATTATCAACTAGAGGTTGGAATTTTACTTTTCCAGCAGCCTGAGATGATTTTGCTGTACGCATATATCACCAGATTCATCTGCTCGTTTATTTTTATTTTATCTAAAAAATAATAAATAAAGCAGATGGCTAAAAAATCTAATTTTTTTAAACCTTAGTTTAATTCAATTAAAGGTTACTTTCACCTCTCAAAATTCATACTAAAAATTATGAAGAACATAGACTGATTACCAAATATTTTGAACCAAGCAAAATATTTTCACAACAATGAAATTCTTTAACGTGCATGGTAACAAGATAGAAAACAATAAATTTCGCTTCACAGAAACATGACATGCAAACTTAATTTATCATCCCTGATGCACAATCAGGACAAAAGGACTCTTTCTTTCCTAAAGTAGACAATCATCGGTTGTCAATGCCAATGAATTTCTTTAATATCATGTATGTCTTTTTTTTATTATAATTTTTTTTATTAATATGAATATCCAAAATAATTTGAGTATACTTTAACTAATCTCACGAGTTTTAAAATCATCAACTATATAAATTTTTAATAATTATTATATTAGCAACCACGTATAACAAACTTTTGATCCCTAACTCTTGGCACTGAGCCTGGTTTGTATGTTCCTTTTTTGCACCATATAATATTGCATGATCAAAATGCAGATAGAGCATTAAATGAAATCTTTTTCTTGCAGTTTTATTCATTAATTGTTAGTGCCAAAAATGGCATCTATATCACATGGGATAGGAGCTTAAGTGTGCAAAGCCAGTCATGCTTGAAGCACCAATCTGCCAAAGCTGTGAACTGCAACAGAAAAGGTCACTTGGTCAAAAACATAAATCACAGTTTTCTTCTAAAACAAGGTGTGTTGTTTCAGAGGTTGGTGATATTAGTTCATGTGAAGAGAACTTTGAGAAGCTTTTCAACAATGGAATGCTACGGAGAAGGAAGACGACTAAGAGGGAAAGTAGCTGCCGCTGAAGCTGAACAACCCAGAAACCATGTCTTACAGTCAAGAAATCCCAGGAACACTAACATGGTAAGATTTCTAACACACATTTTTCACTTGTATATTCCTTTTGATTGCCAAGAAAAGAGGAGATCATGAAAGGAAATTGGTTTGTTTTCTGTCTCTTTTTGCCTCTTTTACTTTGATGGGTTTTAAGAAGTGAGAATAACGGAGGTCATATGCTCAGTCATTATGAAGATGGAAAAGAAAACCTCATAATGCTAGTCTTCAGCTTCAGTTGAATGGAGGATTTTTTTACCTGTGAATTCAAAATGATGGGAGCTCTGGGGCTCAAAATTTATTTTCAAGTTCCTGTCTTTTCCCAACAATCAAAACATGCTAAAATTGGAAACGGTTACTGCTTTTCTGATCTTACCATCCTCATTTCCCTGCCTCCACTTTGTGTGTTTTTGTGGTGGGTGGTAAGTTTCTAAGAATGCACTACTGTCTTGATTATATAGGTTTTGTTTATGTTGGTTTTAGACAATAGAAATGTTTGCTTCCAAGAATATGTTTCTGTTTTTTTTTCCTTTATTGTTCTTTTGGCACAGTGGGCTCAAGTGTCACAGTAAATGTGTTAAATGTTTGATCAATTGCTTGATACTAAATTACTAATGTAGTGTGAGGATCTGAGGTTCAAAAAGAAACTTCATTCTGATAATCAGCTTAGCCTCATAGTGTTAGCACAGATATGCATGTAATAAGAGTTCCCTTTACTGCTCTTGCACCATGTCATGTGTGATTCTTGTAATTATCTGTCGAGGAAGGATTATGGAGATCCTTTAGTTTCTGTTCCACATTATTAAACTGAAAATGGTAGTGCTATTGAAGGCGTTTATCATGGTAACTTGAATTTAAAAAAAATGAAGAACAACATAGCAATAAATTGAAAATTTGAGGGGGCTATATTCTCTCTCTAGTTTATAGCTCCCTTCTGTCAGGCCATGTTAAGGATGATGACAATATGAAGAGGACTAGGTGGGGTTCTCTCTCCCATTTTCAGAAGTTATGTTTATAGCAGCAGGCCAGCTACAATCTCAGTAACTCTATGTGGCAATTTGTTATAGTATTTTTCTCTTTTTGATATTGACATTTGACGATGCATTGTTTAAGATTACATTTTGTTAGTATCTAACTCTTGAACTTTTCTATCTTGTCAATGATCTATAGGCTTAAGCATTGTATGTGCTGATATTGATAATAGTTACACAGACAGGATATCAGATTTGTTCACTAATAAATGCTTGCACCTTGCAGGGTATGACTTGCGGTAAAAGGGCAAGGCCTGAACTTGAGGGGCTTAAGCAACATGAAAGGGAGACTCAGGAAGCAATTGTGGATATTTTTGGACAAAAGAAAACGAAATTGATCAAACCTGAGAACCAAGAGCAAGAGGATGAAATGTCAGCCGTGAAAATGGGAGTTCCAAGAAGTGAGAACCTGAGACACGAGTGGGAGGGGAGGTTTAAGACGGAGCTCGTGGAAAGTGCCGGGACAGGGACCCTAAACACTGTGGTGTCTCCTGAGACTTTGAAGAAGACGGGGGCGTATGATGAAGTCAATAACACAGCTTCAGATCCAGAGGAAGTGGAAGCAGATGATGATATACTGTCCACACTTTCAGGTCCCCCTCAAGTACCTGATGCAAGTGGGCTCACAGCAGAATTGCGCCAGGCTTATGCACTGGCGATTCCTGCAGTGAAGAATGCGCTGATATCCTTCCTAATAACTAAAAAGTCAGAGGATCTAGCCCTTATGATCAGTCAAGCTAACAGCGCATTCGCATCTCTTTATGCCCTCAATGCTGATTGTGGTTCACTCTACAATAATGTGAGATCTTACATTCGTCACTGCTCTGAATTCTCTACAGCTCAGAAAGAGTTACAGGAGAACATGGAATCTGTAGAGTTGGTATCTTCTTATGAGAATATTTCTGATCAATCCACTGAAGCAGCAAGGGCTGTTTCTGAAATTGAGGCAAATCTGGAAAAAGCCAGAGAGTACCTTGCTCCTCTTGAAGCAAGGTATCAAGAGACCAAGGCCTTGCTGGACAAGCTTGAGGCAGAGCTTGGACAAAGGAGAACCGAGGTGGCTTGCCTGGAAGCTGAGAAGATTCAGCAGGAGAAAGCAATGGCTGAAACTGAGATAAAACATCACACTATTGCTGCACAGGCAAAGGAAGCCAAAGAAACGCTTCAATCTATTCTCCGCCGACTAGAGGCTGCTACAGCTGCTATGGAAGAGACTAGAGCTCTCCTTTCCACTTCTTGATTCCCTCATACAACTACCATGTGTGCACATTGTTCAAAAGATTTGGTTAGAGAGACAATAGTACTCTCCTTACCTTCCGTAATTTAAACCATTTTGGAATCTCTTAGGAATAAATGATGCAAGAAAGAGAACTTTAAACTTTAGACCCACCATTATTGACTTGCATGCTCAGTTGAATAGGAGTCATGCTAGCGATGTTCCATCATAAATTTGGTTCAGATGATTATGGTTTACTGGCTTGTTGCTATCTAATTCATTTCCTTGTTACGGAATGCACTTGTACAATAGCAATCAACTTCCAGCTCCACAATGCATAGGCTTGCCAGTTCATATTACGTGTAAGTGGTTAAACCACATCATGCCTGTTTTCAGACTGATAATTTCAGTGCTAAATTAAGCTAGTGGATTTAGGCAGCTCGTCCTGCTCTCTGCCAGAAGTGGAGAGCTGAAGGAGTCTTTTTGCAGGATAAGCAAATGGCTATGGAAACACTTTCTAGCTGTTGCAGATAATTCGCCAACTCCAAGTAGAGATTTGTTTATTTAGGAACTGATATAGCCATTTCCATTAAATCACTAGAGGTGGTGAAAATCTGATCTTCCCAAAGATTCTTATATTTCTATAATTTATGTGCAACAAGTCTGCGAGATTCATAAACGATATTTGGTTGCAAACAAGATAAAGCCCAACCCTTTTCAAAAGATTTGCAATTGACAATAATGAGGCGAGGTGTTCAGCTGAGAAACCACTTCGACTCTTTTTCAGGGTCAAAACATTATCCTTGAGCACCCAAGGGTATGCATTAAGGCACTAGAGATCTGCAAGCCGTACCCAAATAGCCGACATTGTAGGGTTCTTTAATACCTCATAAGAAGTCAGCACCATTCTATCCTCCAGAACAACTAGTTCAAAATTATCATGTGTACCAAACCATTCCCTGCAACAAAGTTAGGACTGCTTAGATAGGATCAATCTCTTGAGCTCTTAAAAGTGTTATTAGTGATATGTAGCTTTAAGCATTGTTACGCTGATATTGCTAATACTTGGACTGTGTGAGAACTAAATTTTGTGCTAACTCGTGTGCATCTCTGAGAGTATTAGTAATTCTTATGAAGACGGGAAAGGGAGGAGGTCCAAACTTGCGTAGACAAAAGAGGAGTACAATAATCAAATCTGAGGACCAACGACAAGAAGATACAATATTAGCCACGAAGAAGGGAAGTCGAAGAAATGAGAATCTCAGACACAAGGAGAAGCGGAGGGTGAAGACTACGCTCTCCGAAACTGGAGCTACTGAGACGGAGAACACTAATACAACGTTTCCCGTTGAGCCTGTGAATGGAACAGGGACTTGTGATGAAGCCTACGACACTCCGTTGTCTCCAAAGATAGAAAAATGGATGATGATATACTTTCTATGCTTTCTGGTCCGAACCACGTGCCCGATACAAGCGGGATCGCAGCTGAAATGCTCCTGGCTTATGCCTTGACAATTCCTGCAGTGAAGAATGTATCGGTATCCTTCTTCGCAACAGCAAAGCCAAAGGATGCAGCTCTTATGACCACTCAAGCTAAAGGTGCCTTCACAACTCTTTGTGCCCTCGGTGCAGATTACCGTGCTTTTTACAACGCCATGACATCCTATGTTCTTCTTCGTTTGGAACTCTCTTCTCACCAATTTATTGAAGCAGAAAGGGCCTTTCCTGATACTGAGACTCATCTGGTAAAGGCTCAAAGCTTGAAGCATAGCTTGAAGAAATCAGAACAGACGTGGCAGACCTGGAAGCTGAGAAGATTCAACGAATGGAGGCATCGGCTGAAATTAATAACAAAGCTGGGGCCATTTTTCCCCAGGAAAAGGAAGCAAAAGGAATTATCAGAATCGTAGAGCTCTACTGTCCATTTCCCGATTTCTCCCTACAATTACAAGGGACGTGCATGTGTGCACACAATGTTGTACTGTTTGATCCGATTCTTATGTGATCATTGATGTTAACTTACTAGTTTTGTAACTAAAGCAGACACTGATACTAGTAGTTGTAGCTTTTAGAAATTTAAAGATGCTAGACATGGTGGTTCTAACCAATCTTGGACTTCAAGAGGTTCAACTGCATGGGAGGTATCATATTCTGATTAAAAACAAAACTAGTAAATTCTGATGAAGCAGCTTAAAAAAACATGTCTAGTGATAAGATTCCAGTCCATCTAAAACCTAAATGCCAATGATGTTTGGTTGTTATGGTGCATGTTATGTTGCTATGACTTCATATAAGAGAATGCAACTGTAATGGAGCAGTGAGTTTTCAGAGAGCAATTTTACTTGATCATTGGCTTGCTACATCATGTAAATGATGCAGGCACCAGAAATCTGCAGTTATGTTGCAGATTGATCACAGTAAAAAATAAATGAACTCCAAATGGGTTTTATAAAACCACATCAGAAATGAGCTCTGCATCAGTCTCCTCAAGATCACCAAGTTCAGACAAGCATGTATACCAAAGAATAGCCAGCAATCTAGGATTTCATTGTTTTGCTAATCTCAGATTCGAATACAGAATTGCAGATGGACAAGTGAATAGATAACAAAACCTTTGCCAGGTTCAGTTTCTTTTCCATCTGCTTCCAGCCAGTCAAGCGGAAACCAGGAGTCTTGCGTCAAAGACCATTACCTACCACCAAGTAAGATTGAATATGGAGCAATAACAACATTATCCTTTTCGGGCAAATCACAATTTCATTAACAAAGGAATTGAGAGTCCAACAGGCAAATCACAATTTCATTAACAAAGAAATTGAGAGTCCAACCATCTTTCATACATGGAACAATGCAAGGATGAACCACTAGGGACAATTGACAATCTGAATTAGTTGACAAATTCCTGTTCAAGATGAACTTTACAACAAGCAACGACGCAGCTGAATCAACACTGGAATAAATACAAGGACTCTAATGTGATGCTACCAGTTCTCCTTGACAATCTTTAACTTCTCAAATATAAACTTCCCTTCCTTGTACTTCTGAGATGCCTCATAAGCTCTTTCATACTTCCAGCCCAGCACCTCTTGACAATCGGCACAAGATATATCAGCAACAGTGTGGAGACCAGTCGTGAGATTCCTGTCCTCTTTAGGTCCCACGACAATGTTCATCGCATGAGAGAACAGAAAGGCTCGACCATGTCTTCCCTGTGAACAAAATTATGAAGAAGATATTGAACAGAATTCTTGTCACTGCTTCCTATCATAATACACTAAATAATTCCATTGTATAGCGGGGGGAAAAAACGGAATTACTTGATAAAAAAACTAGCAATCAGAGATTGAACTGAATACAACAATCTTATGGACATAGATGCAGGTATCATTTTTAGGGTTTCACATTATTGAAGAAAAAAGACACTTCATCAGAGACTCGCTTATATAGTAACTTGCTGATATAAGGGTCAGTTATCACCTGATTTTCTACATAGGTTGCCATCAATGGATGAGAGAAATGCTATGAACAGGATAATCCAAAACATTTCTCTCACTGATAAAATGAAACCATGTCGATCTAAAGATCATTGCACAGAAAATCTATAAAACACAAAGAGCATGGCTATCAAATACAATGATCAGCAAGACCAAGTCAAGACATAAGGACAAGGAACAGCCAATTATCATAAAAAAGCAGCTAGAAGAAAATATGAAGCAACAATTTTATCAAAGATTCAAGTGATTCACCTGAAAAGCCTTAGAAATTACATCATCATGAAGTGAAACATGGTTTCGACAATTACAACAGCTGTACAACCTTGGACCCACCAATTCCGCCATTAATCAACAATTTCAAGGTTTAAACACCTTACTGATCACCAACAAAACACAAACACGAACACAGGAAACAAATAAATCCAAGATTGATCACTCACACGGCAAGAAAATCCAAGAGGAGATGATGATCAAGCAAAATTGCAGTCTGTACTCCGTTGTGATCAAAACAAGGCTAAAAAGATAAGTAAAAGACCGTAAAGCACAAGTTCCTTTACCTACAACAAATTCAATGATGGCCCAAAAGTCTGAAACAGGAAGCCAGAAACAACGTTAGCTTACTAGTTGAGACCAAACTCTAAAGTTGAGTGTAGATTCCAAGTACGGTTATATTACATTTTTTAGAGAAAAAAAATGTGGGGTTGATAAGGACAATGATTATTGATTGGCTTGAAATAGTAAACCGTAAGAACATCAAAGATATCAAATTAATATTACCAAAAACACAGCTGTAGTTAAAAAAGAAATACACAAAGGCGAAGGTAGTTTTTCTAAGCACGCAAGGGCAAAGGTAGAAATTTCGGACACGAATCTTGTTAACTCAAGATGTAGGTTATATTCTTTGGTTGTCTATAGTATTCAGCGTGTCTTCGTTATTGTGCAGCCAGGCAAAGACAAATGTATTTTTTATTAAAAATAAATTAAAAAATTAAACAAAAAAAAACATTTTGAAAAAACGTACAAAACGAGCACGAGCCAAAACATGGTGGGGTTGGTTATCTGAGACGAGAACGCGCTGAAATTAGCGCGTGGAGGGCGGATTTATTGAGAGGATTCAATAGCTTTGGCTGTCGTTTGTAACCTTGTTGGCGCTTAGGAAGCTCCGTGCTTGAGACGTCACGAAGCGAGTGCGAATAGTACGCACACCTGAAATGACCTTATTGTTATCGTTATTTAAGAGTATTTGCAGCAGTGCCATCATTGACTATGAAAGTCAGCGAGGAATATCTTGGATTATCGGAAACTCATACAGTTATTATTACTAATCGTTATAATTTGACAATAAGAATATATATATTTTTAGCTCTTAACCATTTAAATAAAGTCCATTGTGGATTGGGTTTTAACCATGTTATTTCTTATATAAATAAATTGATAAGACGAGAAACAAATCCATTTATTATTATTTTTAAAAAAGCAAATCCCTTTCGATTTCTGGGATGGCAAACTTGTCACTGTCAGGAAGTAAGATTAAGAACATGCTGTGGGCAGAGATTGCTGGAATTGATCTGCTGATAACTACCACATCCGAGAAAATAAGAAACAAACCCAACATTAGTGCTCCCGGGTCGGGTCATATGTCAAATCTCTCTCTAATCTTAGATTTTTTTTAATAAGAAATATTCGGATCACTTTATATATATAGCATCACTAATTTCAGGATTCATTAAATAACCTGTAAACTTAATAAATAAATAAAATATTATGAAGATTATGCATGTATATAAAAAATCAAACTCAAATACTAGAAAAAAAAAATAAATTTCTTTCAAAATTGCTAAGCTACAATCTTGAGTGCTGTAATCTTAGATTTTTTTTTTAAATTAACGTGGGTGTCCGGGCCAGCTTTCGCGCATCACGATTAATCTCACGGGCCCTGAAGTTAACAACCATATAAGCCTCCAGTGGCCATCATATGAGCAACTAAGGACTCGAACCTGAGACCATAGAGGGAACAAACCCCTTGATCCCAAATCCTTATCACTTGACCACCACCTAGATGGTTACTGTAATCTTAGATTTTGATTGCTCTTGATTGCTCTGGAAGAGGTTAGATTGTGTAATTAGCACGGAAAAGAAATAAATTGTGAAGTAATACACGTTACAAAGTCTTGGTTAGATATTTTAATAATCTCGTGGTTTATACATTTTACTATTATTGTGTTTAAAAACAATGATATTTGTCTAAATATTACTGTTGTGAAATGTTTAATTTATTTTTTTTTCTGAGAAGTAATGAAGAATCATTGGTCATAAGTTCTTAATCAGTCACCTGAAAAGCTTCAGAGAGGAGATCACTGTGAAGGGCAAGAGGATTTTCGCAGCTGTTCATGGGATAAGCACTGAGTTTCGCCACATTACTGAAATTAAGAACAAAAGACATAGTAATTCCTGAGACATAATTAAGTCTCGTCTAACCGTCTAAATTGATTTTAAAAAATATATTTTAACATAAAAAATGAAAAAATAAATTGGAAAAATAACCCCATCAGGCTTTGAGTGAGAATCAAGTTTACCGAGCGCTTGATAATGCATTAAAAAATATTTTTTTATTTTTAAAATTAGCAGATTAAAACCATAAAAATGAGAGAGAGAGAGTAAGTTTAGATATCCAGACCATAGTTTTGTAAAAAAGAAACAAGAAGAATTTTCAAAACCATAATTTTAAATGCAACGCATTGTTATGACCAGAGATTAGTTGGTAACTTCAGTGATGCTTATGCCCTGTCCTCTGATGAGAAAACAAGAGATACCGAAAGATATTCAACTTCTTGACTGAGAATAAAAGCACAAAAGACCAGCTGGAAAGGATTGAAGCAGAAGAATTACACATAACTTGAGCTATAAGGAAAAGAAAACTGACACACGAGCTTGATTCTAAAGTCTTTCTTATTTATATTAATTGTGTGCTTGGTATCATGGAATTTTTGTGTTGCGTGATTGCGGGTAAAGAAAAAGGTATTTAATTGATAATTTAAATAATATAATTAAAAAATACAGCAACAAAAAATAAATAACAACAAAAAATAATTTAATCTGAACCCACCTAGATTATAAAACTACTCAATGATAAAAAATAAAATTAAAAATAACAACAACAATAACAAAAACCTTATTCAACTTAACTTAACTTTTTAAACTATATGATCATTCAAATTGTGAAATTTTTTAACCAGGTTTAATAAAAAAATTTATTTTTGAATTAATTCAATTTAAAAGATGAAATCATGCAAAAAATATTAAATTAGAAGATTTTTCAAAGGAAAAAATATAAATAAAAAGAATAGGAATCAAATTTATTTGAAAAAAAGTCAACAATTAATGAAATGATAAAAAAAATATTAGGATAACCTAATAAAAAAGAGAGTACAAAGATTAATTTCTAATAAATCAAATATTAAAGGATGAACTTTAATTAATTTAATTTTAGAAAAGATCCCAAAAAAATTCAATCCCTATGCATCTTTGAAATTGATTACTTGGTTTATGAATTTAAGATTAACCCCATATAAATGAAAAACAATCTTAGTTAACTTGAGTTATAATCATAGGCATAAAATTGAAATAACTCAATACAAGAAAAAAAGAAGGTAGGAAGACTAATTTTAAATAAATTAATGTGAAAGAATAAAATTAAAATGAATCAATTTAAAAAAAATTAAAAAAAAGTTGATTTACGTAAACTTTTAAAACCAGTGACTCGAGTTATAAAACTGGTATTAATCTCTAGAAGGCAAATCTTAAAATAAATAAATAATTTTAAAAAAGAGAAAAAACAAGTTAATCAAAAAACCTTTTAAACCCGGTTTAATCTTTAAAATTCATAATTTATAAAATTCTTAAATTTTTTCATGCTATTTTAGATTAGCTTTAGTGCATGGAAATTAAATTATTTCCTAAGTAGGAACCATCCAACATGATTAGAGCATTAATTAATATCTGATTATAAAGATAAATATCAACTTGTATTTTTTATTTTGAAATATAAAAATTTATTTTAAAATTATTTTATGAACAAATTTATTATATATTTCTATCATTATCTCCTCAACCAAACAGTTCTTAATTATCTCTTTTATATCTATCATGTAATACTAATAAACACAACCCTAAGAAAATAATTTTCTTGTTATATCCTCTAAAATCCAAATATTGAATTATGAACATGATCACTTACGAAGCATGCAATTTAGCTCTAAATGTGCTCCTTTCAATCTAAAATTCACATCAATATATACATATTAATTGTTTTTTCAAGTATTTCACATAACATTAATCAAACACAAACATAGTTTCAATAGCAAATCAATACATATCCTCCTCAAAAGAGGCATTTAGAATATGAATTCTTCTCTTAAAAAGAGTCTTGTAGGTGTGAATATCTAGTATTCCTTCAGAAGCTTCAATTTCTCAAGTATGAAATTCCCTTCCTTGAACCTCTGTGTTGGATCAAAAGCTCTCACATATTTCCAGCCCAACTCCTGACCACAACTGCTGCAGTGGATATCAGCAATTGTGTACATCCCAGTTATCATCTTCATGTCTTTTTTTTGTCCCAAAACAATGTTCATCACATGAGAAAACATATATGCCTGTCCTGATCTTGCCTAGCCACCAAATCATTTGAAAAAAAATAAAAAACCCCACCTTAAATTGATAATTTTGTTACCACATATCTATATATATATATATATAGATATATATATATTCTTTCTGAATGGATAGACAAATAAGTTCTTTGTCACCTGATAAGATTTGGATAAGAGATCAGTACTGAAGGCAAGAGGATTTCTGCAATTCCTGCAGCTGTACAAGGGATTTTCACCGGATTCCGCCATATATAGCTGCTGCAAGTTTAGCATCAAAAGAAAACAGAATTCTTGAATATAAGTTACATGAATAATACTGATAATAATACTAAATGTTCATGAAAACAAGCATGTAAAGATTAAAAAGAAGAAGAAGTAATTAGACATTCTCAGATGAAGGATGACCCAAAATAGCTGATCCAAAGATGAGTACAAAAGAGTATTGTGTTGAGAGTATAAGAAGGATATGATCACTGTCTTGAGATCAAATTTATGGAGTTGCAAGAGAGAGAGAGTCCAAAGCAAATGGTTGACTAACCAAATGAGGGGAGATAGAAGAACAGTGGAGAAAGCTAAAAATTGACTATTATTCTCTACTCTTGGCTTTTGAACACGGATCGATACAACTTAGTCCTTCATGTTTCAAAATCTATGTACATCAGTCCCTCAATTGACCACTGTGTGGTTTAAACCGAATTTACATATTTCGGTTTGCTTTTTGTTGGTTGGCCTTTCTCTTTCAGTTTACTTTTTCAACACTGAATTAAACTTAGTTCGGTTTTTTTGTTTAAGTTTGTTAATAACAAGTGATGATATTAGTACGTGAAACCTAGTATTCAAAAACCCAAAATGACGTGTAATAAATCATAAATCATAAAATTACTTCTAATATTAGAAAAAACTCATTTCTTAACAAAAAAAAATAAAAATGGATTCACATTTTGGTTTGAGTTTTATCTTGATTTTTAAATTATTAAAATCAAAATTAAGAGTTTATTTTTGGTATTACGATAATAATTATTTTTAAAATATTTTTTATTTTAAAATATATTAAAATAATATTTCAAAAACTTAATAATTTAGAAAACCTATTTATTTTTAATCCTGACACTTTAAAAAATAACTATAATTATATTTTTAAACATGCTAAAAATAACATGTGTTTCACTTAATTTTAACTAACACGAGCAGCTCATATTTTTAAAAAATTATTTTTAATTAAAAATTATTTTTTTATATTTTAAATCGTTTTAATATATTATTTTAAAAAATAAAAAATATTATTTTAGTATATTTAAAAATAAAAATATTTTAAAAATTACCAACAACGTACTCCTACTCAGCAACAAATGCCGTGTGCGAAGATGCCTTCGATGATTTTCATGATGTTATTGAATGTCTTGCATATATTTTTCTATTAATATTAGTAATGTTGTAATTAGAATTTGAGGTTTTTATTTATTTATGTGTTTTCTTATCTCTCCTCTCTTCGTTTCATAATATTTTTAAAATGTCACGATTTTAACTTCAACTGAAGATTAAATGTGTCACGTTTCTCAGTTATTTCACCTCTGTGTTAAAAAAAGCGTGCTAAAAAGCAAAAATAGCCCCTCCAAAAAGTAAAATATCCGTTGATTGGATTCCCTCCCCTCGTTTCTAACCTAACTCCTGTTCTCGTGGTTTCACTTTCACTTCCAGTTTCAGTTCTGTCTTAAAATCCCCTCCTTTTCTCTTTCTTTAACCAGACATGGCGGATAGTTACTGGAGATATGCCGGCGACTCACGGCAGCCGCCGCCGCAGTCTGTGTCTTCCCTCACCGGAAAACGCCCTCGCATCGATTACGGTACCACTTCAAGATTACTACTCATTTCTTTTCAATTCTATAACAAAGTTTCCATCTTTTCCCGCTTCTATGCACATGTCAATCAGGGTTTTCTTTTAACATTTTGTGGCATGTCCTGCTTGATTTACGTGCTTGATAGCTTGCTTAATCACGGGTTTTTGGTAATGTGGCGGAAGGCTTTGTGTTAATTGTTTTTGAAAGGAAAAGGCAGCTGAAAGGGTTGATCTTTTAACTAATTTTTCTGTTGATTTTTAAAGGAATTTTATCATATTGATGCGTTATAATATAGGAATTAATGTTGTTGGAGAGTTTATTATATGTCTTTATATTTAAGAAAAAGAAATCTTTTTTTTTCTGATATAATGTTTTTGGTTTTGCCATTTCCTTTGTATTTTAACTGGAGCTTTTTAAAGTCTCAATTTTGGTGGATATTTCTTTTCGGCCTATTCTGTGAAGCCTTGGTTATTTCAGCATGTTGATTATCTGTGATGTAGCAGTCTGCTGTTCTTGTCAATATCTGCGTGTTATTGATCTAGATCAGTTTTTGACTTTCTGTTGAAAGATTTATGTGTTAGTGCTAGTTCCATGCTTTAGGAATGATGTGCAGCAGTAGGATGTTCCTCCTTTCAACTTATTCAGATGGTTTATTTATGTTGAAATACATGCTTGATCTTGCAGATATCCCAAGCGGCCGTGACCTGTCTAGTTATTATTCCCGTGATGATGATAGAGGAGCTCTCCATGTAATCAGAGATTCAGACTCCATCGGAGCATCTTATGACCGTTACTTGCGTAGTGGGGTACTTGGTTATTCCTTATCTCTTTGTTACCACGGAAAGTAATAATATCTGAAATTTTAGTTACGATAGCCTATCTTGAATGTCTAGCTACGCTGCTTTTATACAGGCACAGAAGAATGTCATAAAAAGAAACCAACTCGTAATACCAAAACAAAGTTAATATCTCAATTTGACAAGAAAAGTGTCTAAAATAATTATGTTCAAAATCTTCTTAAATTACATGTTAGCGGCCAAAAGTCTTTGACAATGGTTAATTTGATTTATTTTTTAACCTCAAGTCTACCTCTGTCACTCGCTTCATGATTAAAAGTTATCTGAGTAATTGAATGAATGTTTCAGACAGTTTCATCATATGGTGGGGGACAGTCTGCTAGAGCAATGAGTGGGGTGCCTAGTCATCCTGTTGATGACACACGCATGGTGAGCATGGGGCCCATGGACCCTGGGGCTAGTGTAAAAGACAGGTCATTGCGCATGGGAAGTGGAAGATCTGAGGTTTCCCTTCCTCCTGATGCTAGCAGCACACTGTTTGTGGAGGGCTTACCTTCTGACTGTACACGACGGGAAGTTTCCCGTATCCTTCGATTTTTTTCCATACGTAATCATAGTTTTACTTGGACTTTTTCCCTTCTAGTATTGCTCTGTGGCCTTCCACATGTAATTCCAGTACTCTTGGACCTTTTCTCTTCTTCTTTTGTTCCTTCACTTGGGATTAACAGATATCTTTCGCCCTTTTGTTGGCTACAAAGAAGTGAGACTTGTAAGCAAGGAATCAAGACATGTGAGTCTTCAACATATTGTTATTATTGTGATTTTCATCATCCTTTACATTATTTTAGTATGTGCTGAATCAATATTTAGAACATTAATGGATTCACTGGTTGCTAAAATGTGCAGCCTGGGGGAGATCCGCTAGTACTCTGTTTTGTTGACTTTTTGAGTCCCGCACATGCTGCCACTGCCATGGATGCATTACAAGGTGAACTTAACATGCTCTACATTGTTTCCCCTTTAGGAAGTTTTTGTCTCAAGTATCAGTTTGCAGGCCCATTGTATCTGTTACTATCTAATGTTTCCTTTTTGATGCTAGTTTTTAACTCTTTATATAATTGCACCAATGCCTTTTGCACTTCCTTTTAGTTTCTTTCGTGGGTTGGGGTGGGTTCACAGCTGTGTGGCATTCAAGATTTTTTAGTGATGAGCCAGCTTTGGAATAGTTGAGTGGTGGTAAGTGGATTAGCGAGGCGTGCTCTTGAAAGTTTGGGCAGTTGATTGATCATATTGATGGATTGATCAAATTGTCATGACATTTTTGACACTTATACTGCAAGGGCCACTTTAAACCTACTCGAGTTATCATCAACTATTGATGGATTTCAAGCCAAACTGGTTGAATAGGTTAGCTAAACTGCTTTAGTCCTATATGATTGCCTATATGATCACCCATATATTTTGTGTGATACAATGATGTTGCTGTCAGTATCTCATGTCAAGTTTAGCCTTGTGTTTCCTCATCTCAGCATTCCATGCTATGCACAGGCTAGCTAACACGAGAGAATACGCGATTCCCAGTTTCAATCCCTGTACCGTGTAAATCAGATGGCCTGTCTTCGCCCATTCCTCATTTGCATTGCATTTTTTTTCTGTCAGGATTTGCATGGTGTTTTCACATTTTTCGACTTGGGTGTGTTCAACAGTGATGATGACGTTTGGTATATTCTGCGCTTATATACTTGAGATAAATGATTGCAACGCCTTTTATGAGCTATCTATTGATCCCCTAATTCGTCGTTCAAAGCGTGGTTAGTCGTGCAACGTGAAACAGCCAAGCTCGATTTTGCAGGTTATAGATTTGATGAGCATGACCGTGATTCGTTCCATTTAAGATTGCAATTTGCTCGCTATCCTGGTGCAAGGTCAGGTGGCGGGCATCGTGGCAAGCGTTGAATAGTGTGTTCTGGCAGGTGATTTATGCTTTCTTTCTTATCTGCCCGACCTCTTATCATTCATGGCCGCTAGGTGCTCTGTAAGAAAACTTTATTGTGAAATGATCAGTCGGGCTAAACCATGGAAACGACAATTTTCTGTAGGATTTGCGAACTGGGGAATGTAATGGGGGATGATACCTCAGCTTTGCAGTTTCAGGAATTACATGAATATCTGAATCAGCACCTTTAGTAGGATACACGTGATCACGTGCTTTTTGATAATTATTCTGCAATTGTTAGCGACTTGGATAAAGCGTGCTTTGTGTTAAAAAATGCGGGTTTTGTTTGTTTTGAATTACTTAAGGTTGTTCCCCTACGCATATTGGAGGATACCAATGAATTTATTTCTAGCTGATCTAATGAAGTCTATCTGTGTTTGCCTATGGATTGGGTTTATGATTGTGTGTACCAATGAAGACTTATAGTTATTTGCGCTCACCTATGTTTTGGGATTAGGAACAAATGATTACATGCATGTGCGCAGAAATACAGATGCATAAGAAGATGGGCATTCACATTGATTAAATATCTGCATTCATGCACATGCACATGCACTCGCATCACATTTCATAGGCACACTGTTTATTTATTTACTGCTTGCTTAAGTTTTTGAAAAAGAGATGGATGGTCTGTCTAGGAAATAAAAGAAATTGTTTCTTGTTGGTCTTTTTTAATGTTTTCATCATCTCAAGTAACTATCATGCATGTTGGATACTCTGCGTGGAATATATTTTCTCGATTCATCAAGCTATTCCCTGAAAGTTTCCCGGGTTGCTGGGTTAGAGTATAATTTTTACTGTACTAGTAAATCTGAGTTTCTGGTCCGTGGTTGAGAAATTTGAGAGTACTTGAGTGTCTTTCAGTGGGTTCATACATTGAATGTTAAGATTGCTTATGCGAGCCATCTTTTATTCGCTGCCTGCCAAGAGCATAATGAAGTCCAGTCACAAGCTTTCACTATGAGAATTGGAGTTTACATATTGTGAATTTTTGGGCATGGAAGAATTCTGGTCTCTTTTTGTCGAAGCAATCTTACCATTATCAGGCTCCTCTAGCAGGCTTGATCGGTAGCAATTTTCTAGCTAATATACCTTTTGCTAGCAGGCTTGATAGGTGTTTATTAGGCTGGCTTGGAAGCAGGTTAGCTGCTTGGCTGCTTCACTTTAAAAATGGCAATCCTAGTGCGGGCTACCACGATCCCTGCTTGTATATTCAGGTCGTTGAGTTGATTGTATATCTGGTTCAGGATTCACTTTGTTTCATCCCAAACACTGTGTGTTAGATATATGTTGCATTGAGGATGATCATTGAAACCTTTCGCTGTCATTGGTACATAGCAATCCACGAGGGCTGTAATTGCCTGTTACTTATCAGCTGAAAAAATCTGCCATCAAACTAGAGGTAACTGTGTTCCATGCATCTATACACAAGGATCTAGATTGAGGATCTTCTATAATAAGAAGTTCATTCACCTCTACTGACTACGGTATTGACCCATTGGTTTTTGTGGCAATGCTGTTTCAGAGACACCATAGACAAAAAGGCTGCCCTGATCAAGAACATTTTGTACATATTTCTCATACCTTTTCAAATCGTAACCAATATCTCATGTAGGAGGTACACTACTGTTTCAAGAATGGGCTAAATATATGTGAACATATGGACAAGATCAAGAAAATGTTTCTTTGGAGACGTAGGCATCATATTCTTTCGGTACATTTTGTTCTGTTATGAATTTGCTGAGACATTTAGATGGTAGGAACAATGATGAGCTTCAATCCAAGGCAGTGAGTTTCTGACTGTAGTTTAGATCGGAGTGAAGGATCGTTGCCTGACCTTTAGGCTAACCTTTCTATCCCTCTTGTTAATTCCGTTACTTTCAGGTAGCATTCGGCTCAGTTTATTGATGCAACTACTTTTAGCATTACATTTGTTCACATGCAGATTTGAATGTACGAGTTTGGTGCGATTCTTTTGGTCTCTGTCTGTACTTTTCTAAAACCAAACGCCTTCCCAAGGTTTTTGTTGGTTGTCAGGAGTTTTGCGTTCGATCTCAAAGTCATGGAAACTTCTGTGCCTGGACTGTCCCAGAAAACATAAAAAGGATTGGAGCAAATGATATTAAACATGAGAAAACATTCAATTCTCAATTTTTATTTAGAAGAGAGTAGCCATGCATGATGGCGTTACATCCATCTTCCTAATCCTTCTCTTCTATGGTGGTGAAACCATGAGTTGTCGCGCCGTCGATGATGGCTTTTTTAGCCGCACGGCCTATCGCAATTATTCACGCAAGTTATTAGACGTTTTGGGTTATTAGCAGTTGCACAACCCGCCAAACAATCCATACAATCCATGCCATCATCAATTGCTTGGCTTGAAAATACCAGCACCACCATTGATACAACAGCCAAAGCACCACTCAAGACAACTTTGGACTCCATCACCTTTTGTTCTGGAAATTTCGTTAGCATACTAGATAATAGCTTCTTATATAACATAAAATGAGAGTCAATAGAAATTGAAAATCAATTTCGGTTTCTCTCTACCATTAAATTCTAGTTGCTCTCTCTAACCTCTCTCAAATTAAAGCTCAAAAAATAAAAAAAAATAAAGTTTCGGATCGAAATGATTTTGCCCTTAAATTTCAAAAACTAAAAGGACTTAATATTTATAATTTATAAAACACGAGGATTGTAATAAACATTTTGTCTAAACTTTTTGAAAGCCATCCATCCTTCTGTTTTTTTACTTTGATTTCTTGTCTTTAAATCTCATAATTCCTCAATAAATTGGTTTCTAATTTGGTTCAATAAGGGTTAGTATTTTTTTAAAGAAAAGGAAAGAAAGAGGCATTATGAACAGTTTATCCATGATACCATGTAAGAGAATCCATGGTATATTTTACACAGCGGATTCTTCACGCATTTTAGATCTATAGTTAATTCTTTTCAAGACAACTTTAGAATCAGGAACAAAAGGGCTAGCAAGCTCTTGGCATTGGATTTCACTTGTAATTCTTCAGCTATAAAAATGAGGCAACTCTCCTCCTCGACTGGAGCACACAAGGATCTCTTCAGGAACAGGTGCTGCAGAAAATTACAAAGAAAAGATCACAAAGAATTGGCAAGAAGCAAAAGACCACACACCAAAAAACAGAAAGAGGAAACTCACCACCGCCCCCCTCAAAACAGAAAAAGAAAAAAAGTGACCTGCTGTCAATTTACACGTAACATCAGTTTCTACAAGTAGAGGCCTTCGGACCCTGCAATAGGCCATCAAAGCCCCCACACAAGAACTCGTTGGCCTTTCAAACTGGTGCTCTGCGCTGTTAGGCACAGCTAGCTAACAGTGCCTCTGACAGTGATAAAGATTGTTTTTTTTTAAAAAAAAAAAAATGTTTTACGTATAAAATTATATATTTTTATATAAGGATGTTAAAATAATTTAAAAATACAAAAAAAATTAAGTTAAAAAAATTAATTTTTTTGAAAAATATAATTGGATTGCTCTACCGAGGCCAAAATGGGAAAATAGAGTAAAAATGTTGATTGGATAACAAAAAATTCCACCTTTTGTCGATTCCACAGATAAATCAGCTTTAAGTGGAGCATTAATTGTACTGAAAGGTTTTCAAAAACTCATATGCTATATGCTTCTTTGGACAATATATTTTTACACCAGCTTGAAGAAAATTCCATGTGAGCTGATTTATATGGAAAATCTTAGAATAATTTTAAAATAATTACCAATATTTATTTTATATATTCATTTTGCACAAAAAGATAGATAAAAAGATGAAAAATTAAATAATATCCACAAAAAATAATAAAATGTCTCCATCATTTTTCATTTTTATTTTTTAAAATATTCTTTCTCATGTTTCTCTCTCTCTCTCTCGGTAACTCTCTCCATTGAAGATTGATACTTACTCTTTAAGTATTTTAACCATGAATTAACAGGCTTCTCGTCTAGTGATAGCCAGCTAGTTACACTTGCAAAAGATCACGAATTCGAAGGTAAAGTAATCGTTATTTTTTGTATTGGAGGCTTATTCAATTCAGTACTGTGATCATACAAACTATAATTTATCATTGTTATTTATAAAGCCCTGCCTAAGAAAAAAAAATCCATGAAAGTGGGAGATGAATATTATAGGGAAATCAATAACCTTATTGAAAGCAATTATTAATTATATACATGCTTTAATTACGAAGTGATTCTTTAGAAAAACGTCCGAGAGCTTTGGAATTCCTTCCTTCTCGAAAGCAATTATTATATGCTTTACAAAGTGATTACTTAACAAAAACTTCGTCCCAGCTTTGAAATTCCCTTCCTTCCCAAAAGCGAAAAGTATCATTTCATAAAACCTAGCTAATCGGAAGATACTTAAAGGTTGATCCTCTAAAACAAAGAATGAATTAATTCTTGGAGTTGATTCTTGACAGTTAGCAGCACAAAGTATGGATTAATGCACGCTGAGCCAATTGTCAAAGATTTTATAATAGTTTTCTACTTTATAATCAGCAGCGAAAAGCTTAACTATTGCCATTCCTCACACTCCTTCTAATGTTTTGTTTTATTGCATGCATGGATAATATTGCCCTGATCTAAATATTTAATAATATCATGCATATATGGCTTGTGTAAAAATTATAGAAAACAAAAACTATAACATATTTTTTATAAATTTATCAATTCAAGATACATTCTTGTTACTTTAAATTATACAAGGAAACGGGAGGATTGGATGGTTTCAAAGTGAGAATCGATGTCCAACAATGGTGAAGTCAATTTGAGGAATTCGATAGAATTGCGTGGATATGTTTGTATTACATGAAATTCATATAAAAACTATGCATGCTTTCTCCAAGATGGTGAAGTCCAACAATGGTGAAGTCACTTTGAGGAATTCGATATAGAATTGGGTGGATATGTTTGTGTTACATGAAATTCATATAAAAACCATGTATGCTTTCTCCGAGATGGTGAAGTCCAACAATGGGGACGTCAATTTGAGGAATTCGATAGAATTGGGTGGATATGTTTTTATTACATGAAATTCATATAAAAACTATATATGCTTTCTTCAAGATGGTGAAGTTCAACAATGGTGAAGTCAAGATGTATGATAACAATTGCGAACAAGATTGATCAAATTGGATGACAATGAACTGGGGCATGGTAATTAAAAAAGAAATCTATTGAAGTTCTTATTAATTTATTTATGTCCCACTTAATCTAAATTATTGAACTGATGAAGACTAATAATAATAATTAGAAAGTGACCGGTGAATCTTTTTCAAGGACATGAGAGGATGTAATCCTGCTCATCAAATTACCTTTATCTTCCGAGAATTGAACATGAAAGAGAGCTCGACAAAACCCGATTATACGGAATGGGAGCTTACCTCAATTTGTTGACAATTTGGCCCACAATAGTATGCTCTAAATCGATTATGTTGCTAACTTACAGGCTACAGCTTACCTAATACAAGAAAAGAGGCGTTTAATTATAGAGGCTTGTCTTTAAAAGGGTGAAATCATTCCTGATTTTTTGGGTTGGATTCATACTTAAGTTTTTTTAAGGCCGTCCCCATTGACTTTGGCACTAAAATTGTCGTGGAACCAGCGCATGGAGTATTTAGAATTTCGTGTACGAATAAGAGTAGCTACAAAATTTTGAGTTTAGAATCTACTCAAAAGATTTGAGCCCTCTTCTGAATTACTATATATATATATATAGAAAGATAGAGAGGTGTATAACAGTAGCTAGAGATGACTCAAAATAGTTGATTAGCTACCACGAGGAACAAACTATATATCCATTGAGTGGACGTTGTTGAGGTTAACTTCCTACCTACCGACCTTGTAGAGCTAATCAAAAGCAAAAAAGGCTGGTTTTACTTCTAAGAAATTAATGTAAAGAGAGGACAACATCCAATAAGACTGGTTGCTTTGATTTCTATGTTGTTGGTGGTCGACAGAACCAATTTCATCACCAGTTGCACAATGTGCTCCTGCCAAATTAATTTACATGAACTATCAAGTGCAATTATTAGATCATAAAAGGTAAAAAATGGAAAGTAAAGAAAACATCAAACTAATTAGTAAGTTGAAAGACTCCATGATTAGATAACATATTTCAAAGATACTAGCCCCCCCCTCTCTGTCTATATATATTATTTAAGATTAATTTTTTATATTTTCAAATTATTTTAATATGTTAATATTAAAAATAAATTTTAAAAAATAACCAATGCTATAATTCTAAACGCCATTTTAATTTCACATCAAAATACTATCTAGCTAGCTAAACGTATAAACATATAAAGAGGATGAAATAGATTAAAAGAAAAAACCATGGTGTCGAAGAACAAGCCAGTTGGTTTATGCATAGCCATGGAAGGAATGAAAACTTTCAAAGTTTTCCATGGACACTGGTCATGTATCAAATAACGTCTTGTCTTCATTAAAATTCGTTGAAATCGTGGCTACATGGAAATTTTGCCATGCTCTCTCCTTGTAATTATCAACTACCTCTTATGACGGCAAGCCATCGAGACCAGATAGCATTATTACTCATAAAGTCAATCCCCAGTTGTATATGCACTCTCATAATTGAAGATATCATCGTCTGTGATGTGTTTGGTATATTAAACAGAGACAAGACAAAACAAATCATCATCAAGTGTTCGATGCATTTATATATATTGGACATGTCACGAGTTGTTGTGAAGTGCATGTTTGGTGCGCATATAGTTTACGAGTAGGGGTTTAATTGCAAAAACTTTTCTGTTTCAGAGACCAGTAAACTATATATTCCATAGAATAAGATGACCAAAAACTCTCAAATCAGAACAAAACATAAAAACTAACATAAATTGTTGAGAGATTTCATTTACTCTTGTTCAGTGCACCAAGGAAGCACAGGATTGTGTAGCTCAGTTAAATTCAGTCCATTTTCATGTCCTGACCTTTACTGTACCAGACGATGCCTGTATATGGATGATGTGCTGACGAAGACGATGATGGATGTGTGATGGATCAAATAGAATTACAAATTTGGCCTTAGCTTACCAGGCAGTGGGGACCCATGCATCACCCATCAATCATGGGAGATGGTCACATTTCTTGCCCTTTCACCACGGAAGGAAGCAGCAGTGTGTTCACTTGGAAGAGAATACGATGCTTTGCTTTCCGTGTGCTCCTTGTAATTACCCTGTTCTTAGTTTCCTGAAAACAATTACTCCTGCTCTACGTACAAAAGTTGCCAAATTTAGTGCCGGTTTATATTCTGTAGCTTTTGCTTTTTTAAAACAGTTTTTAAACTGATTTTTACTTGTAAAAAACATTAATTTATATTATTTTTAGATATTTTTTTTATAATTTTAATATGTTTACCCCAAAAAAATAAAAATATATTATTTTAATATATTTTAATTAAAAAACACCCTTAAAAAATTATCTTAGTATTATTAAGTGATATTTGTTATTGTAATGGCGTCATCCTTCCGAAAAAAATAATTTTTTTAACTCAAATTATTTTTTGTATTAATATTAAAAATAAATTTTAAAAATTTAAAAATATATATTATTTTAATATATTTTCAAATAAAACATACTTTAAAAACCAACCATTATTACACTTTCCACCGCATTCTAAAGTGGCAACACCTGGAGCCACTACGTATTTGAAGTTATTCAAAACTCAAATATGTCAGACTATTGGCCATTTTGCGTGTTGATGTGGGTAACTTTTATAAAATTTATTTAATATTTTGACTAAAACTAGAACTCTAGATCAACAAAAACAAATCGACCAAACAATATGAATTGTGAGAATTTTTTGTTTTTAATTTTTTATTTAAAATATGTGTGTATTTTAAGTTTTGAGGTTATATACATGTTATAAATTATTGTTATTTTTTAAAAGAAAAAAATAAAGCACGCAATCAAATATTTATATGACCTATAAGTGTAATTAACAGAAGAAAGCAAAAATTGACAACGAATTTAACTCTAATTGGACTAATGATTGAAAAAACCCCATTAATTATTGTGTGTGTTTTGTTTTCCATCGAAGTATTCTTATCTTTAATTTTCAATATCCAAAATCCCATTAATTATAAATTTACATGTGAAAATGGAAAGATCAAGTGATAAATTATTTTATGTGCCTAAGCAACTTTAAAAGAATAAGTAATCACACTTGATTTTAACCGATGTTAAAGAATCATGATTAATTCTAAAGTGAGACATATAATAATAAGGTAAAAATCAGTGCAAACTAAACGATGAAAAATAAATCATTACCTATTAAATAAAAAGTCAGAAAAAAGTTTTTTATTCTTATTTTTTATTCACTGTTTAGTTCTATCCGAGTCAAAGAAATATTTCTCGGGGAACCGCCCTAGCGGGAAAAGCCACCACCCCTCCTTCCACCCTTTGATCTCTCTCTCCTTCTATTTTTGTGCGGGCTTCACCTTTCACGATTCTGGAAGCATTTGATTTACAGGAATAAGGCCCCATCACTGAATTAAATATACTGCATTAATGTCCTGGGACAAGACTTTAGCACCCCCTATCAGTTGTAATTAAATCATCAAGAATGTGATTATAAATTAAAAAATAATAGAAAAAAGGTACAAAGTTAAATATTATATTCAAGTTATTTTATATATCAATTAAGATTACGTGTTCTCTGAATAATTTTAAAGTCGTATATATTCTCTATATGCATTTAGAAAAGCTTGTATACAAGCTATATAAAAACTCGAAGGATTGACCTGTTTATTTTTTAATTTTAAATCTTGAGATCATATATTTAAAAGAATTTTCTTAATTTTCTTTTAAATACACCTAGCTACTACCGGGATTGCACTTTTTTAATTGTTCGAAAAGGGACTTGTTTGTAATTGAAATACTTACAATTAGCCAAAAAAAAAAACCTCTATTTCTTTCTTTCTTCTTTTTTTCCCTTTTTTTAATAGAAAACTATATATAAAAAATTCATATATATTGAAAAAGGGTTTCTTTGTAAATACACATAGTCTTAGCAACATCTTTAATATATACTTCCATGTTATGCTGGTGCTTAGTTCCTCAGCAAACGTGTATCGAATTTCGAACCTTCCTTTACATTCACTTTTGCTGAAGCTTCTCCTCCTCTCCCTTTCTTTCCTTTCCTTTTTCTTTCTTCTCCCTTCTTTAGCTAGCCTTGGTGCTGGTTCATGGATATTGCACCCTTGTGGGCTCTTGGGGGTGGTTTCTTTCGTCGATTAACTGCATGGCAACACCAAAAACACAATCAACTACAATCAGTGATCATCAAACCTGCACAAAAGCACACCATTTCCTTTCATTACTTGCACTTCTTTTCATTTTTATTTTACTCACTAGCTCTACCAAACCCCTAAACCCAACAAATATGGTGGCATCGATTTCCATCAAAAGGCTTGTATTAGAATCCTCAGAACCAGCCTCTACTACCATGAACTTGCATCCGAAACAAACGGCACATACTTCTTCTTCTTCTTCTTCTTCCACCTCATCATCAAAATCTACGCGTACCAAGTTTGGAGCTGCTGCTCATGAAGTTCCTAGCGGTCCAAACCCTATTTCAAACAGGTAAATAAGTTGATATATCAATGATCATGCATGATGAAGCACAGAAAACTCGTACTGCCCTTGAGAGCCGGTTGTTGAAGATGATAGATAGAGGGTTGTAATGGTGAAGTTAATTACGAGTTTGTCATCCTTGTTGTTATTGTTTTAGTGCACCATTAAGACTGCTTGTCGTCTGTGAGAGGGTTCTCACCTTCTTGTTATCTCATCATCCTCAGCCTTACTTTTTTCTTTCTTTCTGTTTTCGTGCTTGTTTTAATGGGGGGATAAAAGGGTTCTTTTTTCTCTTTCTAGAAATTAATGTATAGCAAGAGAGATATATAATTAATATAATTATATATTTTGGTATATGTATGTTCCCATCTCTATATATTTGATCCATATACATATATCATGATGCGGTGGTGGTGGTGTTAACGCCCAGTCTTGAGAAATTAGCACGCATGCAGTGAGTCCCGTTTATTTTGAATACAATTCTTAAAGGTTCTCGAAATGATCGATCATCCCGGAGATCTCTTTATTAGGTTGAAAAGGGGTGTCATTGATATTATTAAATAAATTTCAGCCGAGCTGTCTGTTCAAATGTTTCTCATAGCTTGTACGGAGTACTTTAATTTTCTTTCAATTATGTTCGCTACTAAAAGGTTCCCAGATCTTCAATAGCATAGAGAAATGGAAACAATAATGTTTTGGTTATGCTCACATGTGTCTGTTGACCAGTACAGTGTGTTGATCATCGAAAATTTGTCGCAGACAAAAGAAGTAATTATGATAAAAAGAAGATCTAGCTAGGTTGCAAGCTACCTAGCATGGGAATATAACTGTTGCAGGGATTTCCAATTTCAACATCTTGGGTTTTCATCAGACCAGGCGATGAAAGGCAGATAATTAAGAAAGGAATCTGTGGGTACAGTTGTGTCAGAAGTTTTGCACAGTGAGGGACATGGCCATTTTGTTTAGCTTTCCAAGTGATTGATCTTCCGCTTTCATTGTGGACTTGAGCTACTGCCTTGTAAAACACACCATCCAAAAAAGCTGAGATGAGATGCCAAATCAACATCTAAAACGTCATGAGAGGGACAGAGCAAGGTAGCCCATGATTTGATAATGATAACAGTATCATTTGCTATTTTGTTCAATAGTTAAGGTAAATGCCACCAATGATATGCTTTATTACTACTATTAATATAATTTTTTTATATAAAAAAATGGTTACTATGTAGTATTAACATTAGACGGATGTAACTTGTCAAAATTGGATAATATGCATATTATATATAATAGTAGGTGAACAAAACTAAAATATAAATATTTTGGGTTGAGTGACGGGTCAAAATTTTAAAAAACCGATCAACTTGATTCAATTTATGTATTTTATATTTTATATTTTTTTATAGTTTATAAATTAAACATTTATTTTTATTTTATTTAAAAATATTTCAGCTTTAAAATTTTTATTAATGAACTTCATATTATTTTCTCTTACAGTAACAAAAAAATAACTTGTCTCTGTGATGGAGGGAAGAGAAAAATAACTAAAATTGAATAGTTGTGCAAGGTATGAAAATTAGAACCATCACTAAAGACACCATGATAACTACAATCCATACAGCAGGCTTGTCTCGGAATACAGATCCATAAAAATTAATAATACAAGTCTAACCCATGAATATATACAATATTCACAAAAAAATTAGTACAACCTAATATATCCATCACGCTTGGGTCTAAGAAAATTAAACGAGTTAGATTATTTATAATTTTTAAAATATTAAAAATTAAATTAGATATAATTATGAGTTCAAATCCTAATACTCAACTAAACATCCATAAAGAACTCTACCAACAATGGATATTATATCAATTATGATTCATCTAATTGGTAGCGATAGGCTTCTATTTAGGAGTAGTGCGGTCTAAATAAAAGTTTGTAAAAATTTATTTATTTTTCTTAAAATTAATATTTTTATATTTTTAGATTATTTTTAATGTGATGATATTAAAATTAATTTTTTAAAATTAAAAAAATATTATGTTAATATATTTCTGAGTAGAATATGCTTTTAAAAAAAATACTACTATAATTCTAAACCTCTCCTATAAGCTTTATTAATTCAAAAATATTTTCGTGTGAAAGTGCAAAACAGGAAACCATTTCCTTTTGACTTTTGTCAGATTATTTTATGTTATCCAAGAGGCCAAAGGTTTTAATTTCATCTTCACCCGGAAATTATGGCTGTAAAGGGACAAAACTTGCATTGTTGCAGCATTTAGATGCCATACCTTTCTGTTTTTAACATTTGATTTTGACCAAATGTATGATCACTGAAACTTTCCATTGATCTATATCTGTGGTTTTCGAAAGAAAAAACTCAGGCCAGAGTTTGTTTTTTTTCTGCACTTTCTTACTGTCTGGACAAGAAGAGCTCTGCAACCCTCTATCCATTTTTCATATTCATGGGAATTGTTAGCAAATTCTTCTGGATGCTGTTGGAAAGATGATATTTAAAGAAGACGAAGCTCTTTAACTACCAAACCAACCCTTTAGTGTTAAACGATAAATCCAAATTAAAATAAATAGATCTAAAAAGGTGAGAATAAAGGGTTATTCCATGTTTTATAATGTCCCTCAACTTTTTATCTTTTTAGAACAAGAAGAGATCATCCCCATCAAGCAGATGGGAAAGCGAAGACGAGATGCATGGAACTTTAAACCCAAGCAGCAAAGTCATCCTCCCTGTACACTCCTTGGGCACCAAGACCATCGATCTGCGACTTCGTTTCATCGTTCACGTGAGACATGATTGATGAGGGTTATTGATTTGACCTGCTTTATAAAACAGTCGCTAATGCTATTTGACAGCACCATAATCAAGATAAATTCCTAAAATTATATATAAAAAAAGAGATTAATCCGTAAACTTATGCATTCTATGAGTTTAGGTTTAGCACTGAATAATGTATTAATTCTCTTAAGCGCTTTGGAGTTTATTGAGGTGCCTTTTAAGGAATTATAATATCTTTTTCTCTAATCTTGCAATGCCTTGAAATGAATATTTAATTTATAATATAGTCGATAAGGAATAAAAAAACAATAATGTCTTGAAATGAGCATTTAATATTTAATTTATTGGGGTGCGCTTTGTTTTTTTTATTGACTTCCACTAGTCACTTGAGACAGGAAAAAGTTAACGTGGTTGGGATGCATTGACACGTGGCAAAAATAGGCCTTCGTTTATTACTTTATGACAGGATCCAACCTTCTTACTCTATCAATTAAAAGTCCCCTCAGTTACCTTAGAGTGAGAAACACTAACGTCGTCTGGATCTACTGACAAATGGCAGCGTCTGACTGACACGTGATACATACGGGTCCCACTATAAATATATATTAAAAAAGGCGAGAAAAGACACGTGATAAATATGGGTCCCACTATGCATATGTACTAATAAAATAACATTCCATTTGAAAATTAATATATATGTAATATTAATATTTTTTATTTTTGAGAAAATTTTAATTGATGAAAAAAAATTATTTAAAGAACTTATTTTAATGTTTTTTTTTTGACACATGACTTTTCTTCGATAAAAGAAGTATTTTGATCTTTCATTAGGGGATGAAATCAGGGAAGAAGAATTAAAATATTTTTTTTTATTTTTTGGCTGTTTTTTAGCTCTTCCATTTTAGATATCCATTAAAATGGAGGAGCTAAAAAATATATATTTTTATTTTTTTTTCTTTCTCAATTTTAACTAAAATTTATACATTTTTTATGAATAAATTAGTGGAACCCACCTTTTGCCATGTGTCTATTAGAGATAGAGTCACATGTAAATGGAGCCCAACCATGTCAGCATTTTCTTCTCTTAGTTGACTAAGGGAAATCAAATAAAAAAAATTAAAAAAAAATAGATAGAGTAAAAGGTTGAACACTAAAGTAGAGAGATCTCACATATATCAGAGGATGATACTGGCCACGTCACTATTTTGTGATCTCCGAATAAGTAAATTAGTTCGAAGCTTGAACACTGAAATAAATAGAATAAAAAATAAGACACCAAGACAGAACATTAGTCAAAGAGGAGACGGTATCACTGAACACTTGACTATGTATGCACCAATAAAGAATCCCCCCCGCAATGAGGAGGTGTACGTATTGCTAGTTACAAATTAATTTCATTGCAAAAATCTTAATTTTTTAAAAAATACATAATTCGAACGCAAAGAACAAACACTGTCTCTCTCAAATATTAATTTCATTGCCAACTTCTACTAACGTCTAGTTCATTAATTCAACAGTTTTTGATGGTTCATATAATAATGAACCAACCTGCTATGAGCGGAGATGGCTTCAATAATGCTTCCTGGTATGTTGACATCACCAATAGAGGAAAGGGTACCGCTAGCTGGTTTGAATGAAATGATCCTAGCTAGGATGTTAAAGTAGTTTTAGATACAAAAAAATATGTTTTCAAGAAGAATTACAGGCCATTATCTTACTATTCTCATCCTGTTCTAATATAAAAGTGATTTAGAAGGAAGAGATTTCATGAAGAGCCCCCTACTCATCGCATACAAAGAATATGAAATAGCTTGCTGGGATTCTCACTCTAGCCAATTGTCATCTCAGTCTCTCTCTTTTTCAGAGTTTCTTATCCTGCTGCTAGGGTTTCACTAGCTCCTTTTTCAGGGTTCTCATTTCTTCTACTACGTAAAGTTGTATCTGTTAATGTTCTTTCCATGTACACCGTGACCTCGCATGGTCTTCCTTTGTCTAGTCCCACAGTGGATGAAAATTTAGAGGCAGAGGAGAAAATTGTATAATTCTTTGATGACGAAGATATTGCCATTGGTCTCTATAGTTGTCAACTGAGTCTTATTGGTAATGTTTTGTCAGATAAACCTGCTAATAAGGTGCTGCTTCGTGATTTTATATAGATAGTTTGGAGGAAGCCTGCTGAAAAAGGTTTTCAGATACTGCAAGAGTATGGGGATGTTTATTTCATTTTTTTTCTTTGATTATGTGCAGGATCTCGTGACTGTACTCTTAAGGGAGGTACGTTTCTTCTTAAGAATAACTTGCTAGTTTTACAGAGATGGGAACGAGATAAAGCATTAATGGATATGGAGGCCTTTTATCGTGTTCCACTCTGGGTGCAACCATGGGGTCTTCCTGTTTATTTCCATACAGAAGAGATGGGGGATAGGATTGGGTCAAGGCCTGGCACTGTGCTAAAGGTGGCATAGTTAGGTGCAAATTGAATTGGATCTCCAGAAACCACTCGGACAGGATAACTCAGATTTCGAGTTGGACATGATATTTGGTGTTTGATATTCATATCTTATTAATTACTTATATATCTATTTATTAAAATAAAATTTAAATATTCATAAATTATTTATCTTATTTCAAGGATTTTTATCCATATAAGGGAATTTTGGATATACAAAGGAGATTTGTATTCTTTGTATTTGTATACAAAGGGGTTTCTAACAAATATTCAGGATTTTCAATGCCAGGTATAATTATTATATATTAAAGAGATTAATATAATTCATCCCTGCTTTTATTTGCCAAGATAAGATCCCGAGTCTGCTTAAGATAAGGATTCCTAATTAAATTTCAAATTAAATTAAACTATGAGATTCTTTTATTTATATAAAGTTGTAGATGAAAGGAAACTGAAGATATGCATGTGAAAATAGAACTCCTTTTTGTTCTTGTTTTTCCTTAAAACAAAAACTCACGTAAAAATACCTACTATATAAATCCTAGTATACAATGAGAGTTCCGAGGTTCATAAATCCTTGTGCAAACAGTTTTCACTTATCCTGCGAAGAATCTCCGTGAAGTCCTCCTTCATCTCCTAACTCTTGCCTGCCTAGCATAACAAATCCTTCTCAATAAGTTCTTGACCTAGCTTTTGCATATGTTCATGGCCGAGATATCTGAGATTAAGGCCATGGAAATTGAGGCTGATCATGAGGAATGTTCGATAAAGCAAGTAGATCTTACAGTTCCGAAAACCGATGATCCCACCATGTCAGTTTTGACATTCAGAATGTGGGTTCTTGGTCTTGGTTCTTGTATCATTCTATCCTCTGTAAACCAGTTTTTCTGGTACAGGTCGCAGCCATTGACTGTTTCCTCTATTTCTGCACAGATTGCTGTGGTGCCTTTAGGGCATCTAATGGCTAAAAAACTGTCGACTCGTAAGTTCTTTGAGGGTACAAGATGGGAGTTCACATTGAATCCTGGACCCTTTAATATAAAGGAACATGTGTTGATTACAATTTTTGCGAATTCTGGTGCCGGAACTGTCTATGCTGCTCATATTCTTACCTCTGTTAAGATATATTATCAGAGGAAACTTACTTTCATTCCAGCCTTATTTATTATGATCACCACTCAGGTTTGTTCATATTATCAATATTTTTCTTTTTTGGTCAGATTTGGAATGCTTGAATAGCATACTTAATATTACATGATCAGTGAATGTTTGGTTAATCTGTTTAATGTATTACATAATTTTTGTGCATGCTTCTAAATTAATTTGAGAAGAATTCTTACTGGTTAATGAAATCTAAGACTGAGCCTGAGAGTCACAGAAGTTAATTTTACTGTTCATTAGCTGATTTATCAACGATTACTGCAATTTCCTTGCGTTTGTTATCGTCAGTGATCCAAATGATGGAAATTGCACGAGGATTGTGTCAAATTCTGCAAATGCATGTTACTTGGAAGAAAATTCTGAGTGGTTTCTGATCTTTCTATTGACCTTTCTGAATTTTTAGATGCTAGGATTTGGTTGGGCAGGAATTTTCAGGAAATATTTGGTTGAGCCAGGGGAGATGTGGTGGCCATCTAATCTGGTTCAAGTCTCATTGTTCAGGTACATTTGTGTATTTTCTTTCTATATTTTGAACAAACCAACTCTACTGTTTTTTAGCAAGTCTATACCTTCTAACTGGTATGAATCTATGATTAATAAACGCAGGGCTCTACATGAGAGAGAGAAAAGGCCAAAAGGCGGTACAACCCGTACCCAGTACTTCCTGCTAGTCATGATCTCCGCTTTTGCATACTACATCTTGCCTGGCTATCTTTTCACCATGTTATCATCTTTTTCCTGGGTCTGTTGGCTTGGTTCCAAGTCTGTTTTGGTTCAGCAGCTAGGTTCAGGCTTATCGGGATTTGGAATAGGTGCTGTAGGATTTGACTGGGCTACAATTTCATCTTATCTTGGGAGCCCCCTTGCCAGTCCATGGTTTGCTACTGCCAATGTTGCCGTTGGATTTTTCCTGATCATGTATGTGATGACACCCCTCTGTTACTGTCTCAATGTCTACAATGCCAAGAACTTCCCTTTATATTCCAATGACCTATACACAGCTACGGGTCAGGAATACAAGATCCTTGAGATTATCAACTCGAAATTTCATCTCGATAGGGATGCTTATGCAGAGCATGGACCTGTGCATATGAGCACTTTCTTCGCTATGACTTATGGCTTGGGTTTTGCCACACTTTCTGCTACTGTTATGCATGTCTTACTCTTTAGTGGAAGGTATACTCCGTCAAATTTAGTTACTGTAGACTGAAATGACATTGGCTTTTCTGTTCTAATTTTTGTGTTCGTACCTTCCACTTGCAGTGACCTATGGAAGCAAAGCAAGATGGCCTTTGGGGCCAGAAGGAAAATGGATATACATACAAGGCTAATGAAGAAATATAAGTCAGTTCCCATGTGGTGGTTTTTTCTCATTCTTGTTGCAAATATTGCAGCTATAATCTTTGCTTGTGAGCATTACAATGCTGCACTTCAGTTGCGTTGGTGGGGTGTTTTACTAGCTTGTGCCATCGCCTTTTTCTTCACCCTCCCAATTGGTATAATTAGTGCCACTACAAACCAGGTAAAAATTGTCGAAACCTTTGATTCTTATCAAGTCGATTGTCCATCATCATATGCTGAATTTCTTACTCTTGCCGGTGAACAGCAACCAGGATTGAATGTTATCACAGAATATATAATAGGGTGCCTGTATCCAGAGCGGCCTGTTGCTAATATGTGCTTCAAGGTGTGTGGATATATAAGCATGGCTCAAGCTCTAACATACCTAGCAGATTTTAAGCTAGGCCACTACATGAAAATTCCACCTAGATCAATGTTCATGGCGCAGGTCAGTTTTTTGTGCGTTTCAAATCAGTGCATAACATGATGTACAAGGCTCAATAATGAACATAATGACTTTGCAGGTCGTAGGAACACTTGTGGCTGTACTTGTATACCTAGGAACTGCCTGGTGGATGATGGATGCTGTTCCCAATCTTTGCGCAGCAGACAACGGCCCATGGAGATGTCCACAGGACAGTGTGTTCTTTAATGCCTCTGTCATATGGGGGCTGGTTGGGCCTCGCAGAATCTTTGGAAACCTCGGTGAATATGGCAATGTCAACTGGTTTTTTCTGGGAGGTGCTGTAGCTCCTCTCATAGTCTGGATTTTTCACAAGGCATTCCCAAGCAAGACATGGATCGGCCTCATTCACATGCCAATCATGTTAGGTGCCACAGCAATGATGCCTCCAGCTTCTTCTGTGAACTACACCAGTTGGATTATCATAGGATTCCTCTCAGGATATTGTCTTTTCAGACATCGAACAGAATGGTGGAAACGTTATAATTATGTTCTCTCTGGCGGTCTTGATGCCGGGACAGCCTTTATGACTCTGTTGATCTTTTTTGGTCTTGGATTCTGGAATGTTGGTCTGCTATGGTGGGGAAGCAACCCGGACAACCAAGAAGGATGCCCCTTGGCTAGCTGTCCAACTGCCAAAGGGATCCTTGTCGATGGCTGCCCAGTTTTCTGATCAATCTTTCTTTCACTCTCATTTCACTTTTCTACAGTTAATTTTAGTTCTGTAAATATATATCCACGGCTGAATGCTGATGCTGCTCTGACAATTACAGTTTATTTTCTTGATAATCCACATTTTGGCTATGCTAATATGCATTTTCTACTTGAGTGATGTCAACTAATTGTTGTTGTCTCATCTCATTCCGTCTCAATCTAGCTATTTATTTTATTTATATCTGGATCTCCAAAGAATAGATCATGGCTGGATTTGGATCGAACCAACAAAAAATAAAAATAATTATAATTTTAAAATTTATTATTTAAAAAGAAAACTCAATCATAACTAAAGGATGATCAACATAAAAATAAACATGATTATTATTAAAGTCTTAAAACTTAACTCGAGGATCAATCTTGACAGAAATCCAAATCACAGGTCGAGAGAGTTAGCTTGAGATCATCCCCATTAATATAAAAATAAAAATAGTTATTATTATAATTTTTAAACTCGAATTGAGAACCAACCTAGAACAAGACTCGGATCACAGATTGGATAAGTTAACATAGGTTGACTTAGGATAATACAAATACAAAAATTGTTATAATTATATTTTTAAAACTCAACTCGAAAGTCAATTATGACAAGGTACGTAGTTATACGTAAGGAGGGTCAACCCGGGTGGCATAAATTTTTTTTAATAACCAAAATAACCTTGTTTTGAACTAAACAAAAATTCAAAAAAAAAAAGTTAACAAGATTTTGACTCATGTTTATCCTAAGTTAATAAGGGTTTTTGACATGGTCAGATCGAGTCAATCATTCTTTTATTTTTTTAAAACTCGAACTAGTTCAAACCTCGAGTCTCTTGAGTACGAAATTAACTTGCTATGGTAATCTGAGTTTTATAATTTATATTATTATAATATTATTAACTTCATCACTCAATATAAACAAAAACAAAAACAAATCTAATTAGTTTTTAAAATATATAAGTTTCATAATAATTTATATTAATGTTAAAATAAATCTTTTTATATTTTATTATGTTTTATTCATCATAATCAAATAAAATATAAATATAATTATTTTATCTTGTACGTTCATTTCCCTATAGCGTTCTCTTTCCATCTTATCCTTTATATTTCTATTGTCTCCACTTTTTTTTATCATAGAATGCTAACCAAATGCTAGTAAAGTATTCATTGACTTCATTTTTAAACTTATTAGAATTAGACAAGATTGAATACCATTAATTAAATGAGTAATTTAGGCATTTTGTAAAAGTATAGTGTTTTTTTTTTAATAAATATACTTAAATCAGCTTATACATCAACCACATTTTTTTATAATATTAATTAAATCACACTTATATATTGAAAGAAGGGAAAATATATAAAAGATGTCCCAAATTACAAAAACTCTATAAAAGTTTAAAACCTTGCAAGATAGATGTCGCAGGAAATTGAGACTTTTGTTGAACTTTAATATCTTATCTTAACTCCAACTCTTACTAGTTTGATCACCGAGGAACTAGCCAAACCCCTCCTAATCAGCTGGATTTTTTAAATTTATTAATTGAGAGAATAAGAAATTCCTTTTTTATATGTTCTTGATGGATTTCTATAAATTCAATTTCTTTTTGCAAAATAAGCTGAATAATTAATAAGAGAATTTATTTCGCACGTTTTCTTAGCCATAATTGTTTTTATTTAGAGTGTTCTATTTGTTTCCTAGCTAGTTTATTTAGAATTTTGGGAACTTCCATGTTTATTTAATTCTTGGAACTCATGATGTTTAAACTACTAAATTAGGTTGAAAAAAAGATTACGTGAAGTGCAGGTGATTGGCTGAGTTTAGAGTTCACATTCTAATTGATCTGTTACTTTTGAATTATAACTGGAGCTACGTAATTCGATTTTAAGTGTTTCTTATGCTTTTGGAAAGGAGAGACACATGCCTACAATTCTTACGAGGAGTAGAGAGCCTGTTTTGCTGTTTGAAAGCATGTAAAGTCCATATCAATCATGGAGTCTTTGCAGCTGACACTGTCTCGGTTTTTTGGCCTGTATATGAGAGTTATAGAAGTCAAAAAATTGCAAGAACAGATGCGTTGGAAAGATGATTTGAAGGGCTACAATTCTTCCAGGAATAGAAGGTTCGTAATTCACTCGTTTCTCACCCAAAATCAGCCCGCAACCTAAGGCAAAATACATGGCAGATTAGGAGAACGATTCCCTCTCTCTCTGTTTTCTTCTTTTAATGTAAGGCCCAAGGTAAATAAACTCCATTTTAACAGCTGCTAGGGTCGGCGGAGCATTCAGAACATAGACAGGGAGTCAGCGTCTTGACAACGAAAAAAACAGAAAAAAACAAGAGCAGAGCAAGTTTAAGCAAGAGATTGGGCAACGACTTAATTAAGATATGACGACTTCCAATCTATTGAATTTTCAATGCTTAATGTATCATGTTTGTTTCCTTTTCAGTTTGATGATATGCGTGAATAATTTGTTGAGTAAATTAAATTATTTTTTTTGGTCGAGTATTTCATTTTAAATATAATAATTTAATGCTTGTGTAGCTTTTGTTTGGAATACTAGAAGTAATTTATAGAATAAAATAGTGTAAATACTTGCAAGTGATCTTTAAAATATGTTCGGTATTGTAGTAGCAGTTACTTTTTAAATAATTTTTTATATCAAAATATATGTTAATGATATTTTTTTTATTTTTTAAAAATTATTTTTAATATTAGTACATCAAAACAATACAAAACATACAAATCATATTAAATTTAAAAAAAATTAATTTTTTTAAAAAATTTAATATGATTATAAACTATATTATTTCCTATTTAAAAACTTGATTATGAACTATAATTAACATTAATAATCTTTAACTATATTTCTACATACATATATTTATGCTCATGTCTCTATTATTTATTTATTTTTCTAAAATCTCTAAATTCCTCCTCCTCCTCCTTGTTTTCTTCATTCAATTATACACATACTTTATGTAAAGAAATAGGAAATAAAACTGCAAACCTCATCTTCAATGCCGTCTTGGGGGATGGTTATTGGCCGAAATTTTTGAAAAGTAAGTGGATTGAATTATTAATGGAAAGAAGGATAAATAAAAGAGTGACGATAATCAAACTTTAGAGATAAGAAAATCATTACTCCATGATCATCATCACTCTAAGATCAATAATCTTAGTTGATTAAAAAGAAGATAAAAACACAAAATAAATCTGAAAAATATATAAAGACGTATATTTTCTAACTGTCTCCATCCTTTTTACTCAAAAACAATAATCAAATGTCATTTCAAGAATGCATATATGCCACCATCTTAAAATTGAGTTCATAATATCCCACAATTCCGTATAATCCATACTGAAGGAATATATAACAAGCTAAGATAAAATCTTAACTTTATTTTATATATCAACTCAACAATTCTCTCTCCTTCGTAGCGTTACTTAAACTATAAGATACATTTCATATATATATATATATATATATATATATATATATGGACATGCTGTTGGGGAATCCCGACTGGTGATGTACTAATATTTGCTCATAGGAGGGCCAAGCACACTGACACAATATTTAACGTGGTTCGGCAAAATCGCCTACATCCACGGGAGAAGTTAATATATTTAGAGATTGAGAAAGAATTCAAAACAAATACATGGAGGAGGAGGATTACACCCTCTCATACTCAACTCTAGCTCTATTTACTGCACTTGTAGCTGCTGCAATGGCAGCAAGGCTGCTGCCATTGCAGCTCTCTCTTTTTCTCTACTCTCTTCATATTTTCACAATTTTCTTCTCATATTTTGCTCTTTAACATATGCCTCTATTTATAGGCATTCATGGAGGCTCTTCTTCAACAAAGGTGGCTGTCAACTCCAACTCTTCTTCAACAATGGTGGCTGCCAACCTTTGACATTGCACATGGTTGGTGCAATAGTCAATGGTCAATGGTTGTTGCCTTACATGAAATGGCAACCAACCTAACAATCACCCCTTTTGTCATTCATGTGCGGCAACTGTCCTCTTTCTTCTTCAACACATGCTTGCATCTTGCAGCACTTCCAAGCTTTCCATTTTGAGAGCGTTTGTGGCCAAGTTTACAGGTACTTGCCAAACCTTTCAATCATCAGAGTAACCTAAGCACACCTTTTCTCACACAAAAGGATCACTATAACCAGATGGTCTGCCACATCACATCTGAATAGTGTTAACGCTTGTCTCTGGAACAACATTCCCCTTCAACCATGCTCGGTCCGGAATGATTCATCAAGCCTCATATCAAGGCTTACAACACCCCCTCAAATGGATATTTCAAGTGCGACAGTCATTATCTGAGTATCTCAATATGATCACAAGCTCACCACTCTTCTAAGAGTCTACTCATCCAGGAGTTGCGCCTGCCCTCTGTTCCACCTTAGGAACCACGCCTTACTTCTCCATGAGTCTCTCGCTCTTAGTCTCAAGAGTTTAGGTAGCTTTCCACCTTTAACCATGGGGGCAGCCCATAAAAGGTTGATCCATATCTGTCTTCATACTCTGAGTATTACAATGCCATTACCGAGCTCACCACCTTGACAAGAGTCAACTTGTTCCCGGAACCTGCGCATGCCCTTCTGCTCCTTCATAGCAGCCGCGTCTTAATGCTCCACAAGTCATCCACTTATTGTCCAAGGCAAATGTCTTCTAGCTCATTGATCTGTAGCATGGGGGCAATATCCATGAAAGTCAATCCTGCATTTTTCTCCATACTCATCATAACCCTTTCATTGGCTATCCATCTATCCACTCATACCTAGCCATCACATTGGCTCTGGGGCGTTCTGAATTGGGCTCCTTCCACGACCCTCACACCTTCTCCTAAGGTGTCTCCGCTCGTCGTCATGCGGTGGTCTAATCATAGGCTCATCTCATAGCCCTCACACCTTCTCTTTAAGGTGTCTTCGCCTTTCATAGGCGGTCGCATCCTCCTTTAGCTGAGATGCTTCAAAGTGGCTCCATAAATTCTCTACCACCATGTGGACTATAGGAAAGATCAGTGCCACTAATTACATAGAAAGAGAAAGTTGCGGTATACACCTCATAATCCTTCATCTCAATTTCTATGTTTGGAGCTTTTACGCCTTTCTGCTTAACAGCTCCTCCCACACCAACTCCCTTTGATGTATTCGCCTTTCATCATAGGCGAGGCCTTTTATCACAGGCGTTTGCACCCCCTCAATTAGGTGCATTTATAACAGCTCATCTTTCCATCCTTGCATGCATTGAAAGATCCTTACTTGTTGCCTTTATCAAGAGCACAAGAGACTTCTTGTTGTACAACTTTTTCATACAGTCTCTGCTCTGAGCTTCATCTAGGAACTTTTCTTCTCCTTGCACCTGTTGTCTCATTATAGTACCTCGTTGGATCCTTCGGGTACTCCTACACAATCTCCATGTGTCCTCGTGCATTTTCTGTTCTCCAGATTTCTCCCTATTCCTTGCTTATATTTGACAACAACTCACCCTGTCACAACATCTATCCAAGTCAAAATAGGGTGTCAATCTTTATCCCTTTTGCTGTATTTCTCTTCCATTGTTAAGGTCTTCATCAACTCTCCCCTTGAAAAATTACAATCACCGAATCTAACTTCCTTGAAGAAATCACCACTCCATCAGATCCTTGATCATACGGAACCTATTCATTTCTTTATGCCGTCATCCTACTAGTCTTCAATAGTTTCATAACAAACTATTACATATATGAAAATAGTACCGTATGGATAATCCTTCCACTAAGCAAGTTCCCAGGAAAGAATGGAGAGGTCACACCGGTCCCGCTTAAAACCCAATCTCCTAGACAGAACTTCTTATGCCATATCTATCCATCGTACTGTCTTTTTGTATATACAACCATTTGCTAGCTTTGTCGTGGCTTTTCTTTACAAATAATCTGGGATATCTTAGTTTTATACCTGATTTCTCAACATCTGGCGAGACTACCAGTGCTTAGATTCGTCAAGATTGGTCTTCATCAAATTTCACTCTCCACCTCAAAATTGTCCACATGATCGGGTGTCCAGAGTGTCCCCAATTTTGCCTTCTCTCAAGGTAATTAAAGTTCCCCATATAACAGTTCAACACATGTAATTGGACAAACATGTGTGATTTCTTCTTCATCATCTTCAT
Organism: Populus ilicifolia; assembly: GCA_015708895.1. Lineage (NCBI taxonomy): Eukaryota > Viridiplantae > Streptophyta > Magnoliopsida > Malpighiales > Salicaceae > Populus > Populus ilicifolia. The sequence goes on along the minus strand of SRLM01000059.1, from coordinate 368,305 downwards.
CGACCACCATGATGACCATCAGATGCTTCTTGATCGGGCAATCTCTCTTTAATAGTTCATCATCGTCATTTCTGATCTCAATCTTAATGATCAGACCCTACCATTGCATCCGGAACGATCAAATTAGCTGGAAACAAGCCTGAAATCGTCCAAATCGCACTTCAGACGGCTGAGATCTCATCAAAACAATTTTTGCCTGATCAATGGTCCAGATTCAATCTTAGATCCGGTTGCACGTAGACTCCGCCACATAGAATCCTGTCCCTCGGCTCGCGGCTCGGCTCGGCTCACTCTCGGCTCGCGGCTGGTGACATGTCAGTGGGTCCCACCTTTGCTGACGTGGCTGCTGACTGGTGACGACGTGGCATGCCACCTGTGCATGCTGACGAAACTATGACGTCATGATGATGTCATCCTCATCCGGATCTCGAACGTGGGTCGGATCATCTGGTATTTGGGTCGGGTCAGCCCATCCGGGCAAAGAAGATGAGTGTGACACGTGGCACGCGTCTGCGCGTGTGGGCAGTCACCTCCCCGACGCGTGACGGCGCGTGCGGCGGATTCCGACGTTAGATTTCGACGCGGTTTTCACCAGTGGCTTCGTCTCTTCCTCCTCTACACAGTGGTATGGTCAAAACATAATTTTGACAACTTTCATTTTTGAGCAAAATCAAACACCACGTTAAACCATATGCTCTGATACTAGTTGTTGGGGAATCTCGACTGGTGATGTACTAATATTTGCTCATAAGAGGGTCAAGCACACTGACACAATATTTAACGTGGTTTGGCAAAATCGCCTACATCCACAGGAGAAGTTAATATATTTAGAGATTGAGAAAGAATTCAAAACAAATACATGGAGGAGGAGGATTACACCCTCTCATACTCAACTCTAGCTTTGTTTGCTGCACTTGCAGCTGCTGCAATGGTGGCTGCCAACCTTTGACATTGCACATAATTGGTGCAATAGTCAATAGTCAATGGTTGGTGCCTTACATGAAATGGCAGCCAACCTAACACATGCAAGAAAAGACAAATGCAAGTGAGTTTCAACCGACAAATCATAAGCTGCAGAAGAAAAACCTTGTCCTGTATTAAACCACTACTTTGACAAAATTACAAGTAGAATAAATGAATAATGGTCAGGAGAAACAGGTAAGTCGAATAATTTAATTAATATTGTTTTGATTTGCTTGACTTTCATATGCTCTCAATCTTAGTAGCGTTACCTCATTTAAATTTCATGCTGACAGATATCATATGATCTTGTTTCTAGATAGCTTGCGTAATTTTTGAGAGCTTTTTCTTACAAGTCAAAAGGGGAGTTAAGAGTCGATGTCGCAGGAAATTAAACAAGCTCATGAAAAATCAAAGTGTTGGCTTTTCGTTGGAAATGATTTTCGAAATGGGTGACAACTAGATGCTTTTTACTTACCACATTTGCTCAAGATAAGATTACGGGCTGGTCAAAGATAAGGTTACTCTTTTTATATAAAATTTAAAAATATAATTTATATTATGTTTTAATATATTTTTTAAACTTAAAACTTGCATAAATATTAATTATCTTATATTTAATTTATATCAAATAAATAATAATATTAATATTTAAACTTATAATCACTCTCATATCATATTAACAAATTATCTTAACTTAATAATTTATATTTTTAAATAAAATCTTAATATAAAACTTATATTAACATTAACATTCTTGTTAATGTTTTTTTTTAATATTTTCACTGTAAATTCTCGGGAAAAATATCTTTTTGCTGTATCAAAATCATTAACTAGCTAGAACTAAAGGGGTTTGGTCCTTCGGTTTGTTCTTTTGATCAGGGAATTTTGTTCTCTTTTCTTCTCTTTTTTAAATTAAGATCTTGAAGCTAACATAAGGGATCGAGTTCAGGATTTCAATTTGGTGCTTTTGTGATTTTCCCCCTCAATTTATCTGTTTAAAATTGAATTAAACTTAATTCACTTAGTTTTAAAATTTTTATTCAGAGTCAACTAAAACAAATAGCATAAACTAAATAATTCTCCGCGCTACGTTAAAAAAATCTTTTACATGTAAAAGAGTAATACCAAGATCAAGTGAAATGCTTTAATAGTTCATTAAATTTAATTCAACAGGTTGAATCTGAAATCTCTCGACGGTACAAAACATCGGGAATTTAAATAGTATTTTTACCATATTAATTCTCATTCAAAAAAATTCATGGCACGGCTGGTGGGTATATTATTGTTATTTTTTATTCTACTCATTAGTTATTATTAAATTAATTGGATCAAATTAATTTTTTTATTTTTCAAATACAATATAGTTACTAATTTAACCTTGGTTGAGAAAAAAAAAACTCAGGTTCTTTTGATTTTTTACTTAGTTTCAGCATAATTAAATTATTTCATTCCTCTTGGAATTAAAAAAACTTATACTTGGGTTTAGGGTATTTTAATCTTTTTAATCTGATCATTTTGTAATTCTCAGGTTTTTTTTATGGGTGATAGGGTCATTATCTTAAAAAAAAAAAATTAAAAAAACGTTAAGAATGCATAAATAGTCATCACAAGTTTTGGCGCCAGCAGCCCTCCACTACCGGGAAGTGCTCGTGGTCTGAATGATCCTTGTGGGAAGGAGAAAGTACTGATCAAGCGTTGAAAACATGGAAATTATAAGCATTAAGCATCATCAAGAGACAAGAAATTGACAGATTATTTATTCTCATGGGGTCTCCCACAGCAATTACATGGAAGAATAACCACAAACTCAACTGATTGCTATAGCCTATTTTGTCATCTATATACACCGGGTTTTGTGGAATTTTTTTTTTCTGCAGTCCCTTTTAGCTTCAAATTTATTTTTTTTCCTGTTGTTGTATGATCGGAAATTATTCTTCCTCGTAGTTGCTTTTGGAAACAAAACCCTCATATGTAATGTTGCTCAAGTTGATGTCACCACATAAATCCTCTCCAGAGCTAAAATCAAACTCATTTCCTGGACTCTGGCTCTCAAACTTGAATTCTGAACTAAAAATGTCGCCGCTCGAACCATGGCTTAGTGAATTATGATACTCACCACCAAATGCTCTTTCATCCATTAAGCAATCATGCATGAAATTGTCTTGGAAGCTCGTATTATGATCAAATGTATTGTTTGAATCCAGAGGCTCACCTAAACTTGCGAAGCTGTCAAGTGAAAGCCACTCTGCAAACGTAACCTTTGGTGATAAGGAGCTTCCTTTAGGTTCTTTAGGAGACTCAAACATCTGCGGAACTGATCGGTTGATATCAGCTGATGGTTTTTCCGTACTCATTGATGACTCAAGACTTGAAGCTTGCATTTTGAGTCTTTTCGGAGATGGTGAAAGTTCCATAATGTCTGAGTTTGAGCTGTCAGATTGGAGTTCTTTTCAAAGACTACATTCCTTCATCTTTGAGCAACTTTTTCTTCAAGTAGGAATGCCAATGATTCTTTTATCTCATTATCTGTTCTTCCAGAAAAATGATGCGCTATCTGAGACCACGTAGTCAGTTTAAAACAGATTGTCTCCATTAGTTCCGCTTTATTGACACAAAAGACGTGGAATCTCTACTTTGATCAGGAAAAATGCAGTGGTTAGTTAAAGCTAAATGCAGAAACACTAATCCCATAACATTTCCGCGAATTCAGCGCAAAGAATTCCGGGATTTTAAATCGAAATCATATTCTTCTATTTCCTTGCATCATTGTTTAGGTTGCAAAATTCAAGTTGACCTGCAATGGCATGTAATCTGTTCATAAAAAAAGTCCTCTGGCAGCCCTCATAGCGTAATGTGGCTTGATTTGGTGAAGGCAGTTGCCTTGCTAGACAGTTCTGAAAATGCATGCTAGGCTAGCGTTGAGTAATAATCTATATTATTTGACGTAAATGATCATGATCATCCAAGCCCTAACTCCTACCATTTAATTTTCTTTGAAGGGGTCACCCAACTAATTCTATAAGAGTGATGCTTTTTAATAACTATAATTATCTGCCATGAAGGGCCAGGATTGTCTCTTCTTCTTCTTCTGCAGAAGGCATCCCTCTTTGTAATCCCGGTCTCAAGTAATTAATCCATCTTAATCTGCAGCTCTTCCCATTCCTCTGCAAGCCTGCATTAGTACAATATTTAGTGTTTCATGATCATGAAGACCTGGAAAAGTCAACTCATAAGGGCTTTGTAGCTAGTTGTTTTATGAGGAAGCCACCATCAATCCTTCTCTCTTGAAATCTAGAGATTCTACTGCGAATGCTGTCTGGATGATGCAAGCTGACATCTAAATTTCTAACTAGTTAACCAGCTGAATTAGCCAATCGATGATGAGAGGTTGGTAAATCTTAAGCTTGGCTTAACTCAAGAGTAATGAAGACATTTCAGTAATTTTTATGACTTCTTACATAATACTTGGACATTATTTTTTAACAAATTATATGTACAAGAGTATTTAGAAAGAAATTGTAAACAATCATCTTAAAATTTTGATTAATCAAAACTATATAACACTTCTTTGTCGTTAATAAATTAAATCAATTCCATCAACATGAAAACTTTTTTTTAAAATAAATTATTATTTAATATTAAGTTAATTAAACATTAAGTTTTTTGATTGCATTAAAAAGTAGAATTTCACAAATTACATATTTAAAAAATTAACTTGAGTTTGCTTTTTATTCCCTTCTTTTTTTTAAGCTTTTTTTATTTATTTTTCTACATTTTATTTTTGCTTTCCACAAGATTTTTAAGTTATTTTGAAAGTAACACAAGTTAACTCGAGTTTTTTTTTTGTTAAGTTTAGTTTGTATAAAAAAATTATTTTCAAATTAAATTAATTGATAATATAACAATAAAATACTTGCTTCATGATATATTTTTTTTGTTTGCTTTCCTGATAGTTGTTCTAACATCGTATGTAATCCCTTTCAATTACTCAAATCTTAGATTTTTCTTATTTCTTTAAAATTATTGGTTTCAAATGAATATTTTTTTATAATAAAAAAATATTGTTCGTCCCATAACATAGCAAGGACCATTTAACTAATAATTTCTAAATGAGAATGAACCTATTTATGTGATGAGAGGTTCTCATTGCATCAAATTCAAATTTGCTCATTGATTTATAAAGTTTTTGTTTTTATTGTTAAACCTGTTTTTTAGTCATTTTTCACTTGTTAAAATCATCAAATTGATATTTTAAGGTGTTTTTCAGTTATTTCAATGTGATAATGTAAAAAATTTTAAAACATATTATTTTAACTTATTTTTAATTGAAAAATAATTATATATATATATTATCAAAAACACTATTATTCCGAATAGTAAGTAATGTAAAGCAAGTTTTGTTCAAAACTGTAGCTTATTTTTTCCCAAAAAATAAAAAATTTGACAACAAACAAAAATGGATTGGAGAAACACCTCTAGGAATAAAAAGGAAATCTCTCTCTCCTCTACAAGACATTATCCTTCAAACCTTATTTTAGGCTGCCGCCAATGCCATCCTTGTCGAACATGATTTGCATGGATAAGCACAACTACGATGTCTTTTTCCGAGTTAATCAGTACCTTACAGGTTGCCGTTTGTATCAATTCTATTTTTGTTTTATTATGATTAAATTATTTGATTTGAAGTTAATTAATAAATAAATTGCTTTTAAGAGATGTAATATAATTTATTTTTTATATTACATTTATCATATTTCCTGTATTGAAAAGAAGGATAGATTTTTGAAGTATTTTTATAAACTGAATTCCATTTATAATTCAAATATTAATTTTCTTAAAATCTTTGAATGGAATTAAATTTAAAGAATTAAAAACATTTTTTTTATTGTTCTTATTAAAACAGTTGATGGATGAGGGATTGGGACACATGAATGACGCTAATATATGTCCAAGATAAGATCGTTTTCAGGAATCTAAGGGGTGGGAACTGGTGGCCTTTGTCTTCGAGTCGTAAAGATGAGGCTGTACTTAGACTTCATGGAATCTAAGAAAATTTAAACTATGGACTATATGCCTCTATGTCTTCGACTTTCCTAACATTTCTTTTCTTGACCATAAATGCATGTCGAGAGAAAAGCTTCCTTTTAATTACACATAATCTTTATCCAGTACAAGAACAAAAAAAAAAGGGTTAATTTGGACGCTTGTCTTCGTCACAGTTAATTGTAGTTAATCTCTAATCATAATTAATTTCAAAAATTATTCCTAATAAGCGGCCATTTCCAAGAGTCAAACCATGAAAAAAAACTATAGACTAAGATCCCTGCATCGCATGACCACTACAATGAATGTAAATCTTTCTTATTTTTTATGGGGAAAAGTTACAGGAATGCCGAAAACACCCCTGTTACAATTCAAGAAAATATTTTAATAACTAATGATAAATCATTTTCTTTTTATATTGAGAATCCAAGTGGCTGCGACTCCTGAGCAGAGATTTCAGATCCAACCACCACCCCTGCAGGCGTGCATTTGCTGCTCTCATCAATATATGGGACAAATAATCACCTTTATCTTTTAAAAGTATTTTTTAAAAATTTTCTGCTAAAAAAAATGAAGGTAGTGGACCAAGCTGTAAGTGAACAGGTACCAGATAGCAAGGCATGTGACACTGTGCCTTTAATTTCTAAGCTCACATAATGAGGTCTGCAAAATATCCGAATCCAATAAAATTCATCGAATCCTTGTGGTGACCATTTCACTCTTGGCCGGCCCTTGAGCGGAATCTTTCCTTGTATTCTGCTAAGAATCTCTTTAAAATCCTAGAGCTCTTCTAGCGGATACTTACACTACACTACACTACACCCGTTTTTGTACAAGAGCAAAGACATACAGTTCTTGGGGCATTCACTATCTGCGAATCTTGAGATCATGGCTGGGGCAAATGAGGTTCAGGCCTTGGAAATAGACGATGAAGAGGAGTGTCCAGTAAAGCAAGTAGATCTTACTGTTCTGAAAACTGATGACCCCACCTTGCCTGTTTTGACATTCAGAATGTGGGTTCTTGGTCTTGGTTCTTGTGTCCTCTTGTCTTTTGTAAACCAGTTTTTCTGGTACAGGACACAACCGATGTTCATTTCGTCTATTTCTGCACAGATTGCTGTGGTGCCGTTGGGGCATCTAATGGCTAAAAAACTGACCACTCGCAAGTTCTTTGAGGGTACAAGCTGGGAGTTTACCATGAATCCTGGACCTTTTAATATTAAGGAACATGTGTTGATCACAATATTTGCCAATTCGGGTGCTGGAACTGTTTATGCTACGCATATTCTCACTTCTGTTAAGCTATATTACAAGAGGAAACTGACTTTTGTTCCGGCCTTGTTTGTTATGATTACTACCCAGGTTTGTTTCCTTTTCCTTGTCAGATCTTTGCAAGGTTGAATTAACATACTCGTATTTCTGTATGATCTTGAATGCCCTTTAGTAGAAAGTTCATAGAATTGTTTCTGATGATCCTTTAGTTGCTCTATGGATGTATTCCAGGTACTAGGATTTGGTTGGGCTGGTCTTTTCCGGAGATATTTGGTGGAGCCAGGGGAAATGTGGTGGCCATCTAATCTGGTTCAAGTCTCTCTGTTCAGGTAATTATGTGTATTTGCAATATGTATTAATCAATCGGCTGCTGTATTTATAGCACGGCTGTATCTTTAATTGTTTTTCTGAATCTATGATGAATTCAGGGCTCTACATGAGAAAGATAAAAGACTGAGAGGCTACACAACTCGTACCCAGTTCTTTCTCCTAGTCATAATTTGCAGCTTTGCATACTATGTCTTGCCTGGCTATCTTTTCACCATGTTAACATCCTTCTCTTGGGTCTGTTGGCTTGGTTCCAAGTCTGTTCTGGTTCAGCAACTAGGTTCAGGCTTGCAAGGACTTGGAATAGGCGCTGTAGGGTTTGATTGGGCTACGGTTTCTGCCTATCTTGGAAGTCCACTAGCCAGTCCATGGTTTGCTACTGCCAATGTTGCAGTTGGATTTTCCCTGATAATGTATGTGATGACACCCATCTGTTACTGGCTCAATGTCTACAATGCTAAGAACTTTCCATTATATTCAAATGAGCTTTTTACAGAAAAGGGTGAGGAGTACGACATCCTTAACATCATCAATTCAAAGTTTCATCTGGATCGGGATGCTTATGCAAAGTTTGGGCCAGTACACATGAGCACCTTCTTTTCTATGACCTATGGCCTTGGATTTGCCACACTTTCTGCTACTGTTATGCATGTCCTTCTCTTTAATGGAAGGTAATAAGCTCCATCTCATAGATATCAACCTTCAGATGAAGCTATTGTTTTGTGTGTCCTAAGTTTTCTGTTTGTACCTGCCACATGCAGTGACCTATGGAAGCAAAGCAAAAGGGCCTTTGGGGGCAGAAGGAAAATTGATATACATACAAGGCTCATGAAGAAATACAAATCAGTTCCCACATGGTGGTTCTACATCATCCTTGTCATAAACATTGCTGCTATAATCTTTGCTTGTGAGCATTACAATGAATCACTTCAATTGCCTTGGTGGGGTGTTCTGCTAGCTTGTGCCATCGCATTTTTCTTTACTCTGCCAATCGGTATCATCAGTGCCACCACAAATCAGGTAAAAATGTTCAGACTTGTGCTTGCAAGCTAAGTTCAGTTATAGTGCGACCCCATCATAATAATTTTTTGTTCTCTTTGGGGTAAACAGCAACCAGGTCTTAACATCATCACGGAATACATTATAGGGTACATGTATCCAGAGCGGCCGGTTGCTAATATGTGCTTCAAGGTGTATGGATATATAAGCATGACTCAAGCTCTAACGTTTCTAGCAGACTTTAAGCTAGGGCACTACATGAAAATTCCACCTAGATCAATGTTCATGGCACAGGTTAGTTTTTTGTGAGTTTCAAATCAGTGCATAACATGATGTACAAGGTTCAATAGTGAACATAATGACTTTACAGGTGGTAGGAACACTTGTGGCTGTACTCGTATACCTAGGAACTGCCTGGTGGATGATGGATGCCATTCCCAATCTTTGTAGTCAAGACAACGGCCCGTGGAAATGCCCGATGGACAGGGTGTTTTTTGATGCTTCTGTCATATGGGGGTTGGTTGGACCGCGCAGAATCTTCGGCAACCTTGGCGAATATGGAGGTGTCAATTGGTTCTTTCTCGGTGGCGCTGTAGCCCCTCTCATAGTCTGGATTTTTCATAAAGCATTCCCAAGAAAGGAATGGATCAGCCTCATTCACATGCCAGTCCTGTTAGGTGCAACATCAATGATGCCTCCAGCTTCTGCTGTGAACTACACCAGTTGGATTATTGTTGGATTCCTCTCTGGATATGTTCTGTTCAGATATCGAACAGAATGGTGGAAACGTTATAATTACGTGCTCTCTGGTGGCCTTGATGCCGGGACAGCCTTTATGACTCTGTTGATCTTTTTCGCTCTCGGATACTGGGATGTTGGCCTGACATGGTGGGGAAGCAATTCGAACAACCCAGAAGGATGCCTCTTGGCTATCTGTCCAACTGCCAAAGGGATCGTTGTAGATGGCTGCCCAGTTCTCTGATCAAACTGTATATTTTTACTCTCCTCTTGCCCCGTTTTCGAAACAATAATATTTACTTCTGTAAATACTTACAGACAGCTGGTTGTTGCTGTGCTTGATAATGGGTTCCTAGATGAAAAACTTTGTTGAAGATTTCCTTTTAGCATGCAATCAAATGGGTTAAATTCTTCCAGAAGATCACTATCTTTGGAACTACTATAGTTTCAGACCAAGTATTGGAAGGAAAAACCGAAGTGGATGTGGACTTTCATGTTTGAGTTTGAAGTGATTTCAGGACTGGTGTTCACTTGCACAGGAACTCTTTTGGATGGAGACTCTCTATCCATATTTATTTTATTTATTTATTTTAAAAAAACCCTGTAATAGCTCAGATTTTTATTGCGAACCAAGAGTGAATTCATCGGAAATTATGTTTAGGAATAAAGGCTTTAGGTAGTTGGATAATGGGCTTAATAAAGTGTTCTTCCCTAATAAAATAGCATTCAGGAGCTTTTCGATCTTTCACATCATTTTAACAAAGATACAGGGTACACTAGTTCATAGGCCTTCGACGCCCAAATCATTGCTTTCTTGGTTTTCGTTTAGGGATACTTTTGTCTTTTAAATATGGTTGTTTTATAATTATTGAATTTCATTAGGGGTAATATGGTCATTCACTACATAAACAAATTAAAAAAATCCTAGAGGTGCGTGAACAATGCCAAAACCTCTCTTCGAGACAACGAGAACGAGTTGTATAATAGTTTCTGGTTTAACATGTGTAACCTTTTTTAAGCTTTTTTTTTTATTATTATTATTCCTTTAATATTTTGCTAATTTTTTTATTCGTTTTACCAAATTCTTAGATTTTTACTGTTTCTTTTAAGACGTGCATGAATATTTTTTTTTCTAGCATAGCAGCTGCCATCTTACTGGGTATCTCCTATATGTTTGGAGAACCTTCGTTGTACTTATCCGAAGTCGACGAATCTAGCCTTGTCGATGACTGCAAAAGGTTTCTGAATAACAAGTAGGATACAATTTGGAAACATGACAGAAAATATGTGAAAGAATTAAATTCTAATTTCATTAACTTAGTGTAAAGGCAAGTTATCAGAAGGAAATGTGTAAAAAGAACAGAAATCTTTCAGATGAACAATCAGAAATAAGAGGATTGTTCATTAAGAACATTCAATTGAGCAAGTAATTTAGCTGCTTGGGATTTCATGCTACTGCTTCCCCTTTGTGTTATATCAACTAATGACATCTTGGCTGAATTTCCATATTTTTGCTTGAATTCAAATAGTCGAAAGATTCGCTCTAGAGCCCCCAGTGTTTTCTCCTGCACCCTGGCAGAAGGTGAGCTCAACAGCTTTATAATTTGAACAATGGCATTTGCTTCAGCGAGCACCTTACTACCACTTTGTAGCTTTTGTCCATCGATCAATGTCAGGAGTGCATCTAATGAAGCTTCACAGACTCCATGATCAGCTTCTCCAAGCATCCTCACCAGGGGTTCCAGTGCATTAGCCTCTAAAATGCAGAAGGAAGATTCCACTGTACAAATTCCCAGATGTACAGGGCAGCATGTGACTGGTGCAGCCAAGCAGGAGAAAAGACCACGTTTTTTCACCGGGCTGCTTAAGGAACTTGAACTTTCAGAAAGCTGTTTAAGTGAAATGGCAGCACTTCGTTTCATCAAAGCAGTTCCAGAAACCAGTAACTGTACAAGCGCCGGAATAATTCCAACTTTGGCTACTCTCTTCTGCCACTCCTGGCTCTCAGTGAAACGACAAAGAGCTTTAATGGCATTCTCTGTTATCTGCTTTCTGTGTGAGGCATTTCTGCTCTCATCAGTGAGACAGGTAGAAATGACCTGAACTGCCCCAGCATCTCCAAGCCACAAAGTTATATTTGGGTCATCAGGAAGATTAGAAATAATACCCATGGATGCAGCAATCTCCTCCACATCAGTCGATACCATAATGATCTTGACCAAGTTCTCAATGCATCTTTGACCCACATGTTCCAAAATGATGCTGTTATCACCATCTTCTGTCAAGCAGCAGAACAGCTTCACGGCATTTGCCCGTACTATACTATGATCATGCTCACATAATTGAACCAATACTTGGACAGCAGAGAGCTACAAATATCAAAAACATTAAAAAATGAGGGAATAGGCAATTTCATACAAAAATGATTTTTGATCATTTGTTCCAAGATCAGAAAAGAAAATCCGGGTATGCAAAAGAACAATGCATTATCTGAAAGTGCCATGGATATGACAAGGTCAGAGTTCTTTCCCTTGTTACTAAAAGTGCCCATAGGATTGCATACCTGTCTCAGTTTTGCTCTTATTTCTACACCGGAAGGAGATTGGCACATTGCAAGAAAAGTTCGAAGAATGCTCTTCTGAATCTCCGGACCCGTCAAGGAAATTAGACAGAAGAGCTTAAAAATATCTTCCTCAGATTCCAGTAATGAGATCTGCTCATGATCAGCTTCTTGGCAAGTGGTTGCTATGGCAAGGTTCATAATTATGGTTGCAACATGCTCGCGCAAACGTGGTGATGATAAGCCGTGTCGATAAAGAATTTCAAAAAGAGGTCCAACTGCACCTTCTCTGATCATCTGAAGACCATTTTCTGGTACATTTGAAAGGTTCTGAAGAGCTTTAACAGCCACTTTTTTCACTTCTAAATCGTCATTCGAGAGAAACCGAAGAAGAGGCTCTAGTGCCCCATATTTAAACAAGGATAATTTATTGTGATCAGTCAAATCAATTTCTGCTAATGTCCCAGCCATGACCATTCTAACGTTTTCTGGCCCTGCATCATGTGACAAGAAATGAATCGTAGTCATCTTGATAAAAGGTTACTAGATAAGAACATAGACAAACAACCTTAAACACACATCTTAATAATATAAATACCTGAAGAAATATAAATTGCGAAACGCTAAATCAACTGAGTAGCACACCTGTTATTAGATTTCATCATTGAAGAAATATAAATACCATTATAAAAGCATACCTGAAGAAAGAAGTCGCAGTAATGGCTTAAAATAGTTAGCCTTAGCCATCTGTATAACATTTTGATCAAGGAAAGACAGATTCTCCAAAAGCTCTCCTGCATCTCTGGCAGCTTCAATTTCCTTACTGTTTAATGTGGTCACTAGGAGAAAAATACAGGCCTGAATATTTCCGATTAAATCTCGCGCCGCCTTGTTTCTTGATAGTTCAAGTAACAACTGCAAGGCTAACTTACTTTCCTCAATCTGGCGTGCAAGCGACCGAACTATAAATTCAAGTGCATGATCTACTTCAGCAATTTTTTCCTGCCAAAATAGTATGTTCAACTTGATAAAACATCTGAAAATCACACACACACACACATATATAAAGATGAATTATGAGAAAGTTGAGGGCATCCATCTTCTTCGGAATTGATAAAGTATCATCCTCCCTTATGTTGCTAAAAGAACAAAATAAGAAAGTGAGATTATTTACATGCTGACCCATCAAAGAACATTACATGGCTAGTTCAGGTTTTTTTTTTTAATCTTATCAATGATGAACAACTAAATAGAGTGTGTGTGCGTGCGTGCGCACACGAGCAAGAAAATGGTCTTCAGATGTACCTTGTTGTGGTCACTGCCCTTTGCAAGGATGCAAAGGATGGACAGAGTTTGGATTCTTATTTCACGATTTCTCGCACAAAGAAATCCAGTAAGAACTGGCACATAGTCCTCCAACATCATCCATTCTTGGTGAATCTCTCGTTCTGCCATCAGATCTTGCAGCTTGCCCAATGACTGAAGAACTTCTTGCTCTTCATTTGATTGAAGTTTTTGTTTAATGGAAATAACGATAACCAAGTTGTTTCTTTCCTTCCATTCCTCAATCGATCTACGAAGAGTTACGTTAGGTCGTAAAACCGAAGTATCTAAGGTAGTGAAGGTCAAGGGACAAAGGTTGTGCCCTTCCGCAAACCATTTCTCTATTGCACTTCTCTCGAATGTTTTACCGCTGGAAGTTTCCACAGGATCAACCATTACATCATGAGTAATTGGACAAAAGAATGAATGGAAAGGTTCCAAAGTTTGTCTACCCAGAGAATTTCTCTTGTCAAGGTACTTCCTTTCTTGCTCCTCATAAGATGTAGTGGCATCAGCCTTTCCAAGAAACGAACTGATCTGCTCCATCTGTATAGCTTCTGCCATGTCCTTTCTTAGCTTGACATTTTCAATTTCGTTCTTGAATTCTTCAAACTCCTTCTTCAAAGCTGAACGATCACCAGAGATCCCTACAGCTTCAGCAATACTAGCCAATAAATTGTTTGCATAAGATTGATCTACATTTCCCTCATTTATTGCCCACTCAATCTTTCCCAAGACTTCCTCCTCCAATCCTTCTACTCGATATTCTGCATCCAGCATATTCTTGCATAGCTTGCTGATTTCATCACTTAAACCCGATGAAAAATCTAAAGAGGCAAGAGGTATGAGACTCAAGGCACGACCGATCTCTTTCGTGCACGCCTCCAAATGCTTAACAATTTTTCGACAATTCAGAAAGAGATAGACCTTGTTCTTGCTGCTGCACTCAACAGCTAGCCTCTTAGCAACTTTAGTCTCACAATTTAGAATCTCTACAGCATTATGGAAGTTCTCAGAATGTTCTAGGTTGAACCTTGCTAAATCTTTCAAGAAATATGCTGTCTTCTCCAGGTACGTCAAGAATCTCTTGAAATTCTCCTTTTGAATGAGCACTTCTTTGGCTGCATGTACTGTGTCAAATATAGAAACTACAGTATGTGAAAGCAACTCCGATACTGAAACGATTGATGCATTGACAATAACTTCCCTTGCCATCTCATTACTAAGGAAAACCTACAGATAGATCATCAACCCTTATCAAGTTACCTAAAAGTCGCAAAATTAACGAATCAAGAGTCCAACGCTTTCGTGAAATCTTCCGACAGCAATGCCACAAATCCAACTCACATTCAAGAAAGTACCCGTGTCTGCAATCAGTTTCAGAAAATTTTCTAAGACAATAGACGTATTCTTCTACAACCAAACAACACAACTTATGAGAGCAAATGTAAACAGATGAAATGAAAATATACACCAGATGGATTTTTCTTGTTTCACTTGCCAAAAAGAGGGAAACGAAATCAAAATTTCTTCTCAAAATTCAAACAGCTGAACTAATAGTAAGGTTCGAAAACAATCTCATGGATCATCATAGTCTAGTCAAAACTGAAAGATTTTGGCAATGTCATTAACTGATGTTTCTTAAAATATAATTTAAAACTCGAGATTGCTTACATAATGAAATCCTTGTTCCAAAGTCTCAACTAATTTCTCTGGCAAGTGCTCGCACACATACAAACACACACGCATGCATGTTTGCTAAGACTCGAGGATCTAAATCAAGAATACATACCTAAGACAAAATCAATTATTTTCAAAATTTCTTGAATTTTTTTCTCTTGAATTTGTAGTCTTTAAGTGGTAGTATCTATATTTTATTAGATAATAATATAAATTATATATTAAAATTTTATCTAATAATTTAAGTTAAAGGGTTAAAATGATTTTTTAACATGTTATTAAAGTTTTAATGAACAAACGATTATAATTTTAAATTTTATATTTTTTATCTATTTAATAAAATTAAAAAATAAATCAATATAAATAATATATTTAATAAATTATTTAACAATTGAAATTATTGAATTGAAATGAATGTTTAACCTATCTAAATATTCAATATAACATTGAGACTTTGTTTTAGATATAAAGCAGCACATTGGATGTCTAGATAATCAGATTTGGCACACAACGCAGCAAATTTCCTATAATCTTTCACTGATAAATCATTAAGCAAGCACAGAAAAAACCAAAGAAAGAAAAAATAAAAAGAAAAGTGTGTGTATGAAACCTGTCATAATTTGATTAGAAATTTAATCTAATTAATTATTCCTAATCAAAAAATTAAACAGTCCAACTTGAACCAAAACACATATTAATACATTATGTTATGCCAACTTTCTCAGCAACCAAACAAACACCTAAAAACACAGACGGAAAGAAAACTGACCTGATGATCAGAAAGAAAAAACCAGCAGAGTCTCCAATGCAGAGCTAAAGCTTTAGGGTTTGATGAAGATAGGGAGAGGGTAGCAGGCAGTGGAAGAAAATAGGAAGAAATTCTTCTTCATCTTTTATTTTTATTTTTAGCAATTTATCGTTTCTTTATGGTCTAGCACCTAACCGAAGACTTGGAGTCAACGAACACTGTGTGTCACGACACCATGGTTATTGTGCATGTGATCTATAAGGTCTTGCCACGTAATAGAATCAAGATATTTGGTATCTGATGGGACACGTGGAGAATCAAGAGGTGATAGTCTATGAATTGAAGTTAGTCAGTGCGAGTATGGGAATCATGCCAGGAGCACGAGAGACGTTGTCGTAGAAAAGGCGCCAAGTAACTGTAATCGCAAAGGTAATGTTTGTTATTTGTTATTTGTTTTTTTTTTTAAATATATTAGAATAATATTTTTTAAAAATATTAATTTTAATATTAGTATAGAAAATAATTTAAATTATTAAAAAAATAATTTAAAATTTTTTAATTTTTTAAAAACTCAGTTAAGTCATGAAAACAAATGAGGTGTAAGATAAAAAAAAAATTAACCCCAAACTTTTTTTTCTTATAAAATATAATTTCACCATCCCCACCAACCATCCATCTTATTACCACTGACAAATTAATAAAATTAATATAAAATTAGCTAACATAATATATACATATATATAGCGGTTTTAAATTAAATTTATGGTAATATTAATTATCATAAGTTTGGTTCATATCACTTTTACTTTTTATATTAACACAAAATAACAAAGGTTTATGTTTTTACGGCATTACTTGATATTTTATATCTAAGTACTTATATCGAAATAGTTCTTTGATTCACTTTTTTTGTCGCTGTTTGTTGTTGTAGCTGTTTCCCCTTCTTTTTCTTTTTTTTTTTTATTTTAATTCAAGCTCTGCTTGGTTTTGCACGCATGGAGTCCAGACCTACACACACACACATACATATAATGAGATTCCAAGGAACACCCAGCTAGTAGATTTGACCGAGTATTAAATAATTAATATTAAAAAGAAAATTACCTGCTGGTACGGGCATTGGTGGCTATGGTTGCAAAAGCAGCCATGTTCTTTATTGGTTACAATAAAACCCATTAATTTATGAATTAAGAATCTTATCTTCTCACACGATACCATAATGCTTGCCTTAAATTAATGAACAGTTAAACTTTCCTGTTGATGTTTCCATCATTCAAAGTCATCTTTAGATTCTCAGGAAATTTAGCAGAAAGCACATCATTATTTTCTTAATATGTAAATGGCACGGAGTTTTATTTTTTAAATCCGCAATCAGACAATAATCTTAACGAGGGTATCAGCAATGGAGCTTAATATAAGAGCACCAATGGGCTATATGTCTATTAGTCTATAGCTTGGACGGCGAAGTATACTGCTTAGGCATGCTAATCAAGGTCATTTTACCAAATAAATACACTAATTGTAGCTCAACTCTGGTATTAATCAGCGTTATTGCCCATTTGTTGGAAAATTAAGGAGGTAATATCTCACGTATCTTAAATTTGATTAAGAGGGTATAACTTTTACGCAGAGTGACAATCTATCGAAGCAGGTGAGACCATATGATGAAGACTTGGGCAGAAACATGGAATCAGGCATGAAAGAGCAGTGCTTGATGATCAGCTTAGCTAACACGATATATTATAAGAATGGTTATATATTAGTTTCCTGCTGTTGACATGCTCTGTGGCATTGCCCCTTAATTTCTTTGGCAGTTTACAGTAACTCAGAACTTGATTTAGAAAGAATGAAAAAAAAGAGAACAAGACTGTATATATTTTTTTAATTATTAAATAATAGTATAACAAAATCTCATATATACTCTAAACTAATCAGTTGTTAAATATTATTACAAATATAATTTTAATTTTAATTTTAAAATTATAATTAGTACAGGTTAATCAATACAATAAAATATCCATAATAAAGAAGAAGCTCACAATTATAAAATTTAAATTTTTTATAATTGTAATTCTTTTTTGAAACTTTCTTTTTAATTTTTAATATCTGTTAGCTAATTGGAGATATAATAATTATAAAGTGTGAATTTTTATAACTATATTTTTTTCTTAATATTTATTAATTATAAAGTTTGAATATTTATAATTGTAACTTTCTTTTTGATATTCAATAATTGTTATTTCATAACAGATTTTAGTACGAAATTTCGCAAAGGAGATTTTGGGATGCACATCGAAGTAATTATAGCCAATGTGCTTTTCAATGATGCATCCATCAAAGTGGGAAGAAGAAAAGACCTGAGACACCATAAGAAATTAAACTTAATCCAGAAACGAATTTTTTGAACAATGATGTGAAGGAGAACTAGTAGATCCACAAAAACACTTCTCATGAATTTTAACATTGCATTTCATTGGTGTTTCAAATAAAAAAGAAATATACAAAAATTATAGAAATTTGTCTGGTTAAAACAAAAGGATAGTGACATAAAATCAATTATTTTTATTATTTTAAAATATATTTTTGTTGTTTTTATCTTTTTATGTCGAGATATATAATATATATTTTATTTGGGTACTGTAGGATTTTGCTTTTTAAAATATTTTTTATTTTAAATATATTAAAATAATATGTTTTAAAAAATTATTTTTGATATCAACCCATTAAAACAATAAAAAAAACATAATAAAATTATTTTAATAAAAAAAAAATTGTTAGAAAACATGATTTCAAGCATGTTTTCAAATTACTTCTTAACATGATCAAGAAGTCTTTTGAAAAAAAAAAACCCAGAAAGGTATTTTTCAGAGTCAACTAGTTTAATGAAGCGCAAGGCTCATCATTCATTCAAGAGAAAATGAAGAAGAAATCTTAATACAAAAAGGTAGAGGAGGAAAAAAGAGGGTAGGAAAAATATTCAAGAAAGCAACTCCATCAATTAACACCATCAGGCATCATAAATAGTGGCTAAAAGTGTGTTTCTTCCACTCTTGAAACAAATAAAAGATGAGAGAATGAAGCGTACAAGAGTGATATTGATTCGGCTCGTCTTAGCGAAGAACTTCTGATGCAAATACAGAAGATGAGCCGGATCAATACCACGCCATGTCTGCTTCTTCAAAAACAAGCCCATTTCTTGATCTCGATCTCTTCCATGTACACACTACTTCACCTCAATGCTTAGATAGAGGAGCTGGAACCCCCATATATATAGAAGAGGAGGAGGAGCTAGGATCTACAATATTTAGGGTTTTTCGATCTCCATATTGTGGATGCCCCGGCCCCTAGATTTAAGGGATAAGGTCAAGGACTATATAAGCATATTAATTGGAACAATGTTATCATGATCAAGATTTGGGAATCCCACTATCAATCCTCCTCATGTTGTTTAGGAAAAGGACCTGCATAATGGAGGATTTCTTTTTATCTTGGCATGTGAACAAGAAGGACGAGCGAGTCATCTCACATTTGTGTTGTGAATGTGCACATGTGACGGTTGGTTTTAGGGTTATTCATGGGTCGGGTCGGGTTATTATCCATAATTGTGTCCACCCTATATTTGATATTCATATCTCATTTATTTTATATAAAAATAATTAGACTTGAACAAGTTAAATATATATATATAGGGTTATGTTGAATTTTTTTATAAATGTTACAAATATATGTATGCTAAGTATATAAATTTTCTTATTCATTCATTGATTATTTTTTAAAAAAAAAAAACACTTTCAAAGATACATAATTGTTTATTGCCGTGTACTTTATAGTATATAAAAAATGAAGAGCGAGGAGGACAAAAAAAATATTTATACTGAGTATGAGTTATGCAAGATAGATGATTTTTTAAAATCAAAACCCATATTTAACTCATAATTAATATTCATTTATTTGTTTTTTTACTACTTACTATTTGTAATATGCCAATATTCACATTAACCAACATCAACAGGTTGGATCTGATAAAATAATATAAATATTACCAATTATTGGTTTTTTTTCAACACCCCTGGTTAATTTACTGTTGAACCAAAACTTTAATAATTCCATGACAGCCAGCCAACTAGCTCCACAGTCACCTATAAACACCACAGTCGCCTATACATCCAGTAACATATACATGAAAACGCTGCAATACGTATGATGACACCAAGGAGGTAATGGCATGCAATCTCTGTGCAAGTATTTGGCAGGGTCGGAAACAGAAATGGCGTCCTCAGAATTGTAAAGACAAAATTGAAAAGGAGAGATACGAGAGAAAATATGTTATTTTTGCACCAGAGCCATAAAGGATATTTGACATGAAGATAACATTTAGTTGGTTCTTGTTCGATTTGATTAGAGTGATCGAAATTTAAATATAAAAATAAATATATATCTGGAATAATTTTGGATTGAATTTTTACTGTTTTAATATAAAAATTAACAAGCCTATTGATCTTTTTTTTTGTTATAATACTAATAAAAAATTATTAAATAATAATATAATTATCGATAGATAGTATTGTATCAATTATGTCTAATTATATCAGGGGTGAAAAATATATATTGAAAGTTACTAACATCATTAGTGATGAAATATTTTCCCTGGGTTATTACTAATAAAATTGATAATAGAATAAAAAAGTATTTTATCAATAATTTCATCAATAACATTACATATAATAATTTGCTGACAAACTTACCAAGATAAATATTTGTCATTAGTTTCTATAAAAAAAATTATCAATCAATTTAAAAGTGTTATAATAAGAAATAACTTGATGAGTTATTTAATGAGTATAAATAATATTTTATTAATTTTATTGTTAAATTAAAATTTTTAGAAAAAATAATTTTTTTATAAAACTGATAATATTTAAATGATATAAATTTAGATTAAATAAGTTTGAACTAGACAAAACATAAATAAATTAGTTGAGTACCCATTACTTGTTGTTTATTATTTATTAGATTTTGATGCAACATTATTTTTTTGTACAAATGATATGTGGTTATTAGATTGTGAATTTATTTTAATTATTAAAGTTGAATTTTAAATTAATGATTATATTATTAATAAATATTATCATCAATATTCTAAATAAATTTCATAAATAAAGAATAATTATTTTTAAATGTATCGAGATTCATCTTATAAAATTGTATATAGAAGATTATTGTAAAGAAATTGAGCATAAAAAGTTTCAACATGATGCACACTTATATTTATTTGTACAAGTATAACTTTTTATTTCTTATAAAATCATATTAAAAAGAAATTTAGTTGTAGATAATAATAACACTGGTTATTAGAAAGATATAATAATGAATATTATATTTTATTTCTTAGTTATTTAGAAAGAGATTCACGTGTATATTTTATTTTTAATCCATTTCAATTGTGAAAGAAATTAAATTCCATGTATTTTTGTACAGTGAAATCAAATTAATGCCCGAGACAAACATAGAATTGATCACTTAAAATAAAAAAGAAGTGACAAATGCTTCCCCCCGTAGTGACAAAGGTGTCTTTGGGCAAGCAATTGTGCTAATTAATTAACAAGACTCCAAGTCCCTCCTAGCTTTCTAGTGTATTCATGGGCTAAGGTTGTGCTGCCATGGGCAAATTTACAACTCCTGAATATGCACTCAGTTATTGTTAATAGATTTGACCGAGTACTAAATAATATTATCCCTTTACAGGTAATTAAAAAGAAAGTATCTGCATGTACGGACATTGATTGCCATGGTTGCAAAAGCAGCCACAGCTAAGATGTTCTTTATTGGTTACACTAAAAACCCACTAATCTATCAATTAAGAATCCCATTATTCTATCAATTAAGAATCTTATCTTCTCCTATATGAGCTAGTTATAGCGATCGGTTATTAAAATATTAATTTAAAAAATAATAATTTATACCATAATGTTTGCCATACATAAATAGTCAAATCTATCTGTTGATGTTTCCATTATTGAAAGAAAATTATCAAAAAACCGAAAAACAGCCATAGTTTGGGACGCTAGTTAATTACATGTCTCATAAAACATATTTATTTTAATATTTTCATCTCTATTTTTTACATGAAGCGAGTTCATGTCGTTTTTTATATCTATCTATTATTTATTTCTATCGTTAGACTCTAACCAATCACAATCTTAATCATAAGAAGTTTATTTTTTTATACTTTTATTCAAGCAATAATCTAACAAGGGTACGTATCAGTAATGGAGCATAATATGCGAACACCAATGGGTTAAATTAATGTCTATTAGTCTATAGCTAGCTTGGACGGCAAAGTATATATCTAGCTACTTAGGCATGTTAATTAAGGTAATTTTACAAATTAGTAAACTAATTGTAGCTCACCTGATATTAATTAGCAAATGACCATTGTTAGAAAATATGTAATATTTCGGGTATCTTAAATTTGATTAAGATGGTATATAACTTTTACGCAAAATGACAATGTGATGAAAACCTAGGCAGCAGAAACATTAAATATATCAGGCATGAAGGAGCAGTGCTTAATTATCAGCCTAGCTATGACGACATATAAGAATGGCTGTTATCCTGCTGCTGACATACTCTCTGGCATTAATTACCACTTAATTTCTTTGGCAGTATACAGTAACTCAGAACTTGATTTTCAGACCAAATTTCGCAGAGGAGATTTTTGGGATGCACATCGTAGTAATTATAGCCAATGTGTTTCTCAATGATGCAATATCCATCAAAATGGGAAGAAGAGAAGACCTCAGACACCATCAGAAATTAAACTTAATCCATCAACAGATGTTTTGAACAATGATAGGAAGGAGAAATGGTACATCCACAAAAACTCTTCTCTTGAGCTGTAAGATTTTGTTTGATCAGTATTTTTAGGAATATATAAGTAGAAATATATTTGATTGAGGAAAAGGAATAATGATACAACATAAATATATTTCTAAAATAGTTTTGAATTTTTTTTATAATAATTGATTTATTTATTAATGAAACAACCATTGAGATGATGGTTATGAGAAATACAATGAATTTAAAGAAAACTAATAGAAGAAAAGATTGGAAACAATTTAATTAATCCAATTATAATATATCAATAACATTAGAATCTAATCTTTATTCCTTACGCGTTTTCTGCTTGTATTGGTCCAGAGATAAATGTCTTCAACACTATAAATGAAGGTATTTAATTTTCAGAATCAACTGGTTTAATGAAGTGCAAGGCTCATCATTACTATATATGAAGGTATTTTTCAGAATCAGCTAGTTTAATTAATGAAGTGCAAGGCTCATCATTCATTCAAGAGAAAATGAAGAAGAAATCTTAATATAAAAAGTAGAGGAGGAAAAAACAGAGCAGGAAAAATATTCAAGAAAGCAACTCCATCAATTAACACCATTAGGCATCATAAATAGTAGCTGAAAGTGTGTTTCTTCTACTCTTGAAACAGATAAAAGATTAGAGAATGAAGCGTACAAGAGTGATATTGATTCGGCTCGTCTTCAGCGAAGAACTTCTGGTGCAAATACAGAAGATGAGCCGGATCAATACCACGCCATGTCTGCTTCTCCAAAAACATGCCCATTTCTTGATCTCTCTTCCATGGACACACTACTTCACCTCAATGCGTAGATGGACGGGGTGGAACTTCCATATATATAGAAGAGGAGGAGAAGCTAGCTAGGAGCTACAATTTTGAAGGGTTTCTCGGTCTCCATATTGTGGATGCCCCGGCCCCTAGATTCATAGATTTAAGGGATAAGGTAAATTAGAACTATATATATAATTTACTATAAGCATATTGGAACGATGTTATCAAGATCAAGATTTGGGAATCCCACTACCAATCTCTCTCATGTTGCTTAGGAAAAGGACTTCCATAAAGGATGATTTCTTTTAATCTTGGCATGTGAACAAGAAGGAAGGGCGAGTCATGTCGCATTTGTGTCGTAAATATGCACATGTCGTGGTTAATTTATTGTTGAATCAAACCTATAATAATTCCAGGCCAGCTAGCTAGTTCCACAGTCACCTGTAATTCGAGTACATATACATGTTCGAATGTGTTTACGAATAAGATTGCTTCTTTTTTTTTTAATATTAGATTTGTTAACATATTCTGGTAACAACGAGATAACCTTCAAGATTATTCTCACCTCACCTCGTTACTTGAAAATGATATTTAATAAATTAATTAAAATTAATTTGAGTTATTTTTTAATTTTATTTTTTCATATTAGATCGGTTGAAAATTAACTTTATAATCTCTTTTGATTCTTTTTTTATATAAATATCTTAATTTTATGATTAAAGTTATATATTTTAGTATTTTAAGCTCAGTTAACTTGAATTGTTTTTATTTTATCTTTTTTTTAACATGTTATCTCAGTTTCATAAATTATTGGATTGCTCTCGTTTCATGAATCAGGTCATGAATTTAATGAATTAACCTAATTGATTTTATTTTAATTTTAGTATTTAATATTGTGTTTCAATGAAAACTAGACTTTATGATTTATTTCAATTTAATCATTTTTTATTAGGTTATCCCGGCATCGTGATTCGAGTATAATGTTTAATAGATTAATCTGGGTTGACTTACCTTATTTTCATGTTGTTTTTTAATTAAATTTTTTATAAATTTCATCACTCAATATTAGATCCGTAAAGTCAATTAAGAGTTAAAATTCATAATTTATTTTTAGTTGTTCTTTAGAAAATTATCTCATTCTCATAATTAGAGTTACAAATTAATTTGACATGTTAATTTGAAATAAATTAAATTATATTTTTTATATAGTATTATCTTTATATCATAACTCGAGTTATACATTTAAAAGTTTTCATAAATGCCTTGTATTACATAAACATCTATATATATATATATATGTAAACAATAATGTCTGTCAAATTAGAAAACATAGGTTTTTAATAAATAGTTAAGGAAATAAAATCTTACACCTCCACTTCATGGACAAATAAGATTTTTATTAGACATTAGAAAACTATAATTTTAGTAATACTAATTGTATAAATATTTTGTTTACATAGTTCTCTTATTTCAAAGTTATTGATTAGTACACGAGCGCAATTGGCATGTGTATTATTAATATGTATCAATAACTTGATTCGGCCCCTTCAAGATTTTATATCCTAGCTCTATCACCGCATCTTCAGTCCATTCATATATTAGTCGAGGCATAATATTTTTTGGGCAAAAAAAATTAATAGCACGACTCGTACTATGCAATTTGCATTTGAGTGAATCATCCCCGGCCCCCTCTAGCCCTAACTAATTTGAAAATGCAGGGAGAATGTAAGCCACGAAATCTAAAAATATCGTATAATCTTCTTCTTCTTCTTCTTTTTTATATAAATATTTTTAATTTTTAAAGGGTATTTGATAGTATAATAGTAGTTATTTTTTAAAATATTTTTTTGCAGAAATATATTAAAATAATATTTTTTATTTTTAAAAATTATTTTTAACATCATCATTTCAAAACATAAATAAATTAATTTGAAGTAAAGAATTTTTTTTTAAATGCACTTTTAAGATATAAAAATAAATGGAAGGTTCAATTTTAGGATTCAATAAGAAAAATATGATTGTTCTATTTTAGAAAAATTAATATAAAATTTCTTCTTAAGTTGAAAAATTGGGGGATCTCATTAGACCATCGTATCGAACCCTAAAACCAGTAAACAAATCCCTAGTGGCCTTTTCAGTCACGTTTAGCCCTGTCATTTGTATAATCTTGGTCTGCGTTGTTGATTACATAATACTCTTTTTTATCAAATAATATATACTTATATCTTCCAACACTTTTTATTGTTAATATAGAACATATGCTGGATATATAGAACGACATATTTAGCACACCAAGACAGGTCAGAATCTAATTCAACAATTGGTACAGCATATTTAATGCATGCCAGTTAGCATATACCCATAAAAAATTTCAATATATATTTTTATTTTAATACTAATACATTAAAATTATCAAAAAAATATTTTTTAAAAACAAAAAACTTACTCTATATGTATCCATGTGTGTGTAGATCACAAATCATGCTTCCACTTGGAAAACGATCATGGCATTAAATATAAGAGATAAAACAAAAGTCGAGCTAGCAGCCATATGTTACCTTTTGCTATAATATTTGAAAATTGGAGAAAATAAATTAAAGGGTGATTGCTTAGCTTGATCTGTCGTCAATGGTGGAATTTAATCCCGATCTCAGAAGAGGAGAGATTCCTACCACGACCAAGATTGTCCTTTTCAACATTGATTTTAGGCTGCAGACACCAAGACTTTTAACCCACCCCTCTCCACAATTCATGAGATGCTTGACCAGGAGACACCATTGGGTTGTTTTTTATGGAAATGATGCAACTTTTCAGGAGTCCAGACTTTGAAAATCTTGGCATTGCATGTACGAGAGACAGATCCTTGACAAATCATCTGCAATCCTTGACTATACTTTTTAAATACAGTCTGGTGACCAACCCGGTTGAAGGTTCAATTTTTAGGTTTTCACTATGTTTGGGTGTTATTGGAGTTATTTTTTTAAATTAAAATGATATTATTTTAATAAAAAATAAAAAAATTAATTAGTTATAATTAGATTTTTGGTTGGATCTGTCAATTTTTATTTTTTTTAATTTAATATAATTTCAGATTGATTCAAGTTTTAAAATTATGACCAAGATTATTATAATATGGCTACTAACTATCTAGAAAATAACACCAATGTAAAAAAATAAATATTTGATAATGATTGTTTTTTAAAATATTTTTATTTAAAAATATATTAAAATAATATTTTTTATTTTTAAAATTATTTTTAATTTAGTACATCAAAATAATTTAAAAATATAAAAATATTTAATTTTTAACCAGTCTTTTTACATTTTACATTGCAAAGAAGAAAAAAAAAAGGGCAAAATATTAATGATTTTAGCTAGGAATATCTCCCTCTGTTTGCTAATTCTGTTATTGGTATTTGAAATTAGATTAAATATATGGCACGAATGAATCTATGATAGGTTTGATTTTTTTTTTTTATTAGAGTCAAACCGTGAAAAAAGGGAAAATTACTATACAAAGTTTAAGCTTGCTAACACTTTAAACTCAATCAAAATATTCTTATAAATGCTGCTAAAAAAAAAAAAAACACACATTCATCTTGTTCTCTCTTCGACTAGCCACACTACCCATCTAGCCTTTCATTTTTACTCTCAGCCCTCACCATCGTCGACCAAACCCACTTGAACTAACCCTAATCTCGGAAACCACATTCTACTCATCCATCCCTGAGCAGTCTTGCTGCCAACCGCCCCACCGCTTTCAACCCCCTCTTCCCTTTACCAGCCACCACCCAGCATAGCCCATGGTATAGCAACCTTCTCCACTTTACTAGCCCAGCAACCCTATTCTCTCTTCCGCCACTCCAGCGAACCTAACACCTCCACACCCCCACCGCACAAAAGAGTGGCCACCACAACCCAGCATCCACCAGCTCTAATTGAACCATTAGTCACCAGATCTGACCTGTGCACCACCCCACACCACACCACACCACCCAAACCAACACCCTTTATCTTCCTTGCTAGAAAAACAACCTTGCCTGAAACCAACCACCTCACTTCCTTACAACCCTAACCACTAGCCCCAACAAATGCCGCCAATAACCACCGTAACCCATCGTCCAAGTCTTCCGGAAACCATAGCCACAAACCACTAGCTCCGAATCCTCTCTTTTGTCCACCAAAAGCAACATAGAACCAGAGTTATAATGAGCAAGTCAATTAGGGTTTTATCATACATGGCTACACGTCACTACAAAAAGAGAAGATTTTAACAAAAAAATTGAGTCGACAAGATGTGTTTGTTGTCTAGGTAAGTCATATTTGATCAATTTGTGGTTGATTTCTTCTCTACCAAATCGATCCAAAAAAGAAAAGAAAAGGAGATAGAAAAAAGAAAAAGAAAAAAGAAGAAGATGAGAACAAAAAAAATGATATATCATGGAAATTTTATTTTTTTGAATCAAGATTTGAAGCTGGCGTTGATCTGGTAATATGCAAAGTATATATCAAAAGGAAAGTATAAATCTTCAAGATTTCTTTTAAGGTTTTACTATGTTGTAAATTCATCTCAAATCCAATCTTCAAATCTCTCAATATAACATGACAACGATCGTCAAATAACACGTTTGAAAGGAAGCAAAATGAAAGAGTTGCATGTTGTATTTCATGAATGATATCTTTCTTCTATCATTGGGTATATGCTCAAATAAGCTCTCGTGTTGGCAAGATTCTCAGCCATCAGGCAAGATGCTTGGCCGAGGAGAAAGGGATTCCTGATGAGTTACTACAGAAGTTGATGCTGATGATTGAGATTATGATAAAGTTTAAAGATTCTAAGGAACAATTCACCTTATGGGGTCTGCATAGATACACGCACTTGCAAAATTATCATCAAGTTGCTGGTCGGCCCTAACCGGCATCAATTTCAAGCATTTCTTCCTGTCTAACACTCATGGAGAGCTGGCTCAGGTGCAATTATTCTGCATTTAGCCTTTGTGGCACATGCCCCAAATCCATCATAATTCTCAAAATCTTAATTAAAAATAATAAAAAAAAGAGATTGTAAAATAAATCGAGAAACATTTGAGATTTTCAGAAAAAAGTTGGCATTTTAATTAGAATTATTGTAGGGATTTGAGACCTGTAGTTTTGTGACCGATCGACTAGAGGCAAACTGAAAAAGAAAAAAATTGCAAATGTTTTTCAGCTGCAAATAAATTTGTAGCTAAATAAATTTAATAAAAAACCCACCACCTGCCGCTTGTTTCTGGAACTACCAGGGCACCAAGCCGAAGAGTGGCCCAACAAGAAAAATAGGCTTTCAAAGCCCAGTTCTCTCAAGCTAAAATGGGCCTCTCTCTTCTACATACGAATAACGAAAGCAAACCAGTCACTCTGCTTTTTCGAGTGCACCGACCGAAAAGTCTCCTGAAGAATCAACCATCTGCCGTTGTTTCTCCGTCCGGTCAGACAGAAACGGTGTCATATATCATCATCAATGGCGGAAGACGAAGTGCTTTACGAGACGCGTCTTCACATCTCCAGACCTTATACTTCCAATTACCCTCCTCTCCTACACTCCAACAAGGTCTCTCTCGATCGATCTCTCTAATTTCTTCATCTTAATCACAATTAACTGATTAATCACTGTTTTATGTGTATGATTCAGGTCAATCAAGGCGGTTTCTTGTCCATAATCAAGGAGAAATTGAGTGATTATATGAATTATAATTCAAAATCATCAACAGAAATTAGGAGAAATCTATCGCTGTTTATATCTCCACGAGGTGATTACGTTGCTGTAGCCAGTGCTAATCAAATTACGATTTTGTCCAAAGAGAATGATTATCAGCAACCGCACGGAACCTTCACTTGTAAGGCATTTAATTTTAATTTTACAAGCTTAAATATTAGATTATGCAGTTAATCAGTACCAAAATTTATCTATTTTTATTTCATTTTTTGGATTTTTTGATAGGTAGAGGTGGTGGTGTGTTCACGAGCGGGGTGTGGTCTGAATTTCATGGTGTCTTAGGAATAGTAGATGATAGTGATACGGTTTATTTGATCAAAGTGAATGGGGAAGAGATTATGAGAATTAGTAAGCGGCAGTTGAGAGCAAGTTCGTCGATAGTAGGATTGATTCCGCAGGATGCTGATGATAATGATGCGCAGCGGTCTTGTTTGTAAGTGTTGTTGGATTTGCATCGTATGTTAATAACGTGTTAAGTTATGTGATTTTGATGGATGATTAATTGGTTGAAAAAGTTTTCCAGGTGTAGATTTGTTGTTATTACAGCAGATGGATGTCTTCATTTGATTGAGATGAGTAAGGAGCCAAGTGCTTCTGTTTTAAATAGTGGGTTGAAGTCGCTGGGGAAGTTTCCAAAGGATGTTTTCTGCTTTGACTATAGTTCGGAATGTTCCTTGCTTGTTGTTGTTGGTAGTGCAGTTGGTATCTCGCAATCGTCTGTTGAAAATTCTGCTGGTATGTTTTAGTGCTTTGTTATTTTTGTTGTGGTAGTCCAGTGAAAGTTTGAATTTGTTAAGGGGTTTATGTAATTGATATATATGATTTACATTAGACATGTAATTTGGAGGTTGACGTGAAAATGCTAGGATTTTTTTTTTTTTTGAGTCGTATGGGAATAATTTTGAATATCAAGTTGTCTAGTTTTTCTAACTTCAAATGACGGGATGCTTATCAACAATTTTAGTCTCTTATAATTTTTCATCAAATCACACTGACTTTGAATTTCCAACTACTTTCTATATATGCAAGTACTAAAGCTTGTTCTTGTTTGTAGCCTGACTTGCATTTCTCAATGAAAGATCAA
The DNA here is from genome assembly GCA_015708895.1 of Populus ilicifolia. Classification (NCBI taxonomy): domain Eukaryota; kingdom Viridiplantae; phylum Streptophyta; class Magnoliopsida; order Malpighiales; family Salicaceae; genus Populus; species Populus ilicifolia. The sequence continues at coordinate 338,173 of SRLM01000059.1, read as the reverse complement.
ATGCTTGAGTCCTGCTAAGCATATTTGGACTTTAACTCTCGTATTTGAATCTCTGTGTCTAGCCCTCACGGGACAGCTCACACAGGATTTATGGAGTTTCTTCATTTTTTTCCTAAACTCTTTGGAGCATACTTTGAAAAAAAGAATTACAAAAATAATAATACCCGAGTTGACACTTTGGCCCATGAATTTGTAATGCAACTTGCTGTGTAGATGGTGAAATCATACATGTTAAATACCCACCCCAGGCAGCTTGGAAGAACATTTTGTTTTTTTTTTGCCTTTAGGTTTTTGTCTTTTAAAAAAAAAAATTACATTAGACAGTTTTGGAATTTTATATTCTTTTTTTTTTTCAGGATCTTGTCTTCTTTCTCTTTGGTGTAGAAGTCGAAACTTAGATTTGGAACCATTGATTTCTATTCAGTTTGAAGGCTTGTATTCCAAATCAAAAGATGCTGTACTATCATGTCCAAAGGTGCTAATTTCACCACATGGTAAGTTTGTTGCCACTTTAGATATAACAGGATGCTTGCACATTTTCAAGATGGATAAAGAAAGTCGATCACTTGTGAGTTTTGCTTGTGAAGTGCAATTATGTTCACAAGGAACCAGTAACATAACAAATGGACAGAATGAGCTTTTAAATGATATTGTGGATTTTACTTGGTGGTCTGACTGCATCATGACTCTTGCAAAACGGGGAGGCATTTTGGCCATGCTTGATATTGTTACTGGCTTAAAGTTTCAAGAGCACAACCATCTATATTCAATGCTTGTTCTGGATAGGATACAGCAGTTTCAAGGCCGCATATTTGTTTTAGATAGCAAAGTTCTGAGTAAACCTCATAGAGAGTTAGGTAATGTGTACAATGTAGAGCAGGTCACAGGTGGCAGAAGTGATCAACTTGATGTTTCCCAGTTGCACTGGAGCTTGATCTCACTGTCAAAGAGATCTGTTCATGAAATGTATAATATCTTAATTAGTAACTGCAAATATCAAGCTGCCTTGGACTTTGCCAATCATCATGGCTTGGACAGAGATGACATTTTAAAATCTCAGTGGTTGAACTCTAGCCAAGGAAAAGATGGTATTAACATGTTTTTGTCCAATATCAAGGATCGCAGTTTTGTGCTTTCTGAATGTGTTGATAAGGTTGGACCAACAGAAGATGCGGTAAAAGCCCTACTGTCATATGGGCTGCAAGTGACTGATCAGTTCCATTTTTCGGAATCAGAAGCTGATGAAGGGAGCCAGATCTGGGATTTTCGTATGGCTAGACTTCAGCTGTTACAATTCAGGGACAGGCTAGAGACCTATATGGGGATAAACATGGGCAGGTATTGTGTTAGTTGGGAACTCAATCCCCTCTCTCTCATGGCTCACGGGTATTTATCAGAAATACAATGCTTCATCAGGATCTGGACAACCATTTTTGATGTATTTTATGAACTTTTACTTGAGAAACAGGCTGAATTCCTTGATGCATTTGCATACCATGCAAGTTCATATAGATTTTTATAGGGAAAAAAAAAAGACCTGCTATTCTTTCTATGGATATTGAAGCTGTTTATATCAACTACATGCAGAAAAATCTCATGCAAATTTCTCCATTAAGTCCCACTTTCATTTTGTGATTTAATTTGGATCATTGAAGATGCTGCACCCACATAAATGATTTCATTCTTGATAAATAATTTCGGGTTTCTTAATTCATTCTCCTTCACATGCAAAAAAGCTTTAGCATAATGATTTTATGATGCTATGCTTATAATTATTCCACTGCTGTTATTGATATCATTGCTGGAAATTCTTATGCTATTAGAGAAACAGCATAAAATATTCCTGGATTGTGTAATGACTATATAATGCTATGGTTATTATTATACTGCTGTGGTTGTTGCTGTCATTGCTGGAAAATTCTTATGAGATTAAAGAAATATAGCATAAATGTACCTGAATTTACTATCAGATTATTAGTTGTATTGACTGATAGTGTATTGACGTAGTCTTTGTGCAGGTTTTCTGTACAGGAATATCGCAAATTTCGTATTACACCTGTCGGTGAAGCTGCCATAACACTTGCTGAAAGTGGGAAAATTGGGGCCCTAAACCTCCTCTTCAAGCGTCATCCTTATTCACTATCTCCTTCACTTTTGAAAATATTAGCTGCTATTCCTGAAACTGTTCCTCTTCAAACCTATGGTCAGCTTCTTCCTGGGAGATCTCCTCCCCCAAGAATTGCTTTTAGGGAAGAAGATTGGGTAGAATGTGAAGAAATGGTTAACTTTATCAAGAGGCTACCAGAGAATCATGAGATTGGTACCCAGATCCAAACCGAGCCCATTGTCAAGCGGTGCCTTGGTTATCTTTGGCCGTCATCTAGTGAACTCTCTGAGTGGTACAAGAACAGAGCTAGAGATATTGATAGCTTTAGTGGCCAGCTAGACAACTGCATCGACTTGATTGATTTGGCTTGCCGCAAAGGCATCTATGAGTTACAGAAGTTTCATGAGGATATTTTATTGTTGCACCAGCTAATTTATTCTGATGAAAATGATGTTGACGCATGTTCTAATATGAGTCTTATCTCCTGGGAACAGTTATCTGATTACGAAAAATTCAGAATGATGCTTAAGGGAGTGAAAGAGGAAAATGTGGTAAAGAGGTTGCATGATAAGGCTATTCCATTTATGAGAAATAGGTTTCACAACATGACCTATTATACACAAGATCAGGATACAGATTTCCATTTTCCTTCGGTTCATGAAAATGATTCATTTCTGGTAAAATGGCTGAAGGAAATTGCATTGGAGAACAAACTAGACACATGCTTGATGGTTATTGAGGAAGGATGCAGGGAATTGCATATGAATGGTTTCTTCAAGGATGAGATTGAGGCTGTAGATTGTGCGTTGCAGTGCATTTATTTGTGCACTGTTACAGATAGATGGAGTATAATGGCTGCCTTATTGTCAAAACTCCCACAGAAGCAAGGTACATTCTGTGGGGTACAGATTTGATTGAAAAAATATTAATTAGGTTTTATTGGTTGCTATTTCGTTTATAAATTTCTAAATAATATAGGTCTCAACACACGTGTGCACACATCTTGTGCACTTAGAGAGGGATTTGGTGGGGGTGGGGGTGTTTCATTTTGTAAAAAAGAATGAAATTGGAGTCAACATGTATTCACTGTAGCTAGTGAGAGATCTCATGGTACAGAAAATAGTGTCTGCATTTAAATAAGCTCATGGCAGAGCTGATCCTTCTTAGCTGAGAGATGCCAGTTATGAGATTTCAAACTTGAAATAGGAATTGGCATAGAAGATACAGATCATTCCAATTGAGCTCTGCTCTCAAGTTTGAGTTGCTTTTAAAATCTGAAGTTTCGATGAGTTTTCTTTATTGATTTTCCTGAATCTGAAACTTTACCCTTTTTTGAGTTGTTCTAGTATAATTAAGCTCTGCTCTCAAGTTTGAGTTGCTTTTAAAATCTGAAGTTTCGATAACATGAGTTTTCTTTATTGATTTTCCTGAATCTGGAACTTTACCCTTGTTTTAAGTTGTTCTAGTATAATCAAGAGTCTTGGTTATAATGACTATCTATATTCTACTGAAGACTGAAACGTATATAAATATCAGGATACATGAACACAAAGCATATGTACTTTGTGTGCAGTTTTGTCATCTTTGGTTATCGTTGGTATTGGAATTGTTGATGATTAATAGTATTTCACCTTAACAGATGTTGGTATTTCTATTGAGCACCTCAAGAAACGACTGAAGCTTGCTGAAGGTCATATTGAAGCAGGGAGGCTTCTGGCACTGTACCAGGTTTGTCTTTTGTTTTCTATGGTCCATGCTTCTTTTGATCAGGAAATTCATTACAGATGTCAAATAAATGAATCATTAGATATATGCTTCTATTCCGGAATCTTCACTTTCTAGCTTGCTCTTTACTTCTTTGTTTCAGGTTCCCAAGCCAATGAATTTCTTTCTTGAGGCTCATGCAGATGAAAAAGGTGTTAAACAGATTCTTCGTCTTATACTGTCAAAATTTGTTCGCAGACAGCCAGGTCGATCAGATAATGATTGGGCAAACATGTGGCATGATGTGCAATGCTTGCGAGAGAAGGCTTTTCCTTTCCTTGACCCAGAGTATATGCTAGTGGAATTCTGCAGAGGACTGCTGAAAGCTGGGAAATTTTCACTTGCTAGAAATTATCTGAAAGGTACAGGTTCAGTAGCTTTGGCATCAGAGAAAGCAGAAAATCTTGTTATTCAAGCAGCACGGGAGTACTTTTTCTCAGCTTCGAGTTTGTCTTGCTCTGAAGTAAGCACTCGTGCATGTTATGCTCTGTTATGGCTTTGGATACCTGGTAGTAATTTGATTTGTTCATCTCTTTAAATATCCATTAAATATCTGCATGTTCTGAATTTGAATATGGGTTTTAGAATGCCATGCTTTGTATCACTAGGAATTGTTCTGAAGGCACTCTTGTAGTTTAAAACTTTTAATTAGATATTTGTGGAATCTTGAAACTCTTTTGGTTTGATATTTCATTATATGTCATCAAATGCATTTTCTATCTATTAACTTGTTATGATTATCTTTTTGGAGCACCTATGCCATGATGCTATAGTCTAAATCCATCAAAGAGAAGGAACTGTGGGTCAAAGTTAGATTTGTTTCGTGTGCCATTCATCTTCCTCCAATTATCTTTTGGAAAAAATAAAAATACCAGCAATTCCAGCTGCAAAGCTCAATCATGACCAGCATAATCTCCACCAACATGCCTGAACTGCAACAATCCAATTACCACAACCAGTAATCCTAACTGTCACAAATTCTCCAGAACCAATGCTACAGAATCCACTCCATTGCTGTATCACAACCTAAAGGACTGTCCACAGACATGTCATGTCCACCACAAATCCAACTCAAATTGCAGTCACAGGCCCCCCCACCAACAATCAAAACCCTTGCAGTGTCACACAATACATCCCACCGTAATTTCAACAAACCCGTTTCTAACCCATCCTTGTGTGACCAAATATTTATATAAAATCCTTGTATTTCAAATAGACACACATCATTAATAAAAGATTCACGAAACTTTAATTCCTCATAAGTTTTGTGCATATGAAAAAATCTTCTTTCCAGGCAGATGACTATAACCTTATTTGGCCAGCATCTAAGTTTTGAAAAAGAAAGTGTGAAACCCTACAGATGATTGACTCAAAACAGGTTCTGTCTTGTAATGGGTGATTTTATTTTCTGGTACTTGAGTTCCATTTTCCTTTTGAGGCACATGTTTTTGTCTGTCACTGAAAAAAAAAAATGTTTTGCTGTAGTTTCTATGAATTCCTCAAAAATCACAATTATAATTGTGTTTTTGGAGTGTTTTAATTAGATGTTGGTGGAATCCTCCATGAATTCTTGAAAAACACTTTCTCTGTGGTGCATTTAGATTTTTTAACTGCATGTTCTAAAACTGATGGACTTTTTGTTGTATGTCAGAGCCAAGTTTGAAGTATCACCTATAATGTATGATGATGGTGTTTTCTTGATGTATTGTATTATTATGTATATTGGATTATCAAATAATGCTTCAGTTCTCTTTTCTTTTTCCTTTTCTTTTTATGAAATGGAGTAGGTTGGGAGGTGGCTGGGTTTCTTTTAACACACTTATGGAATAAGTAATTGTAACCTGTTGTGTTTTAGGTTCTCTAGTTTTTTTTTTTTTTTTTTTTTTTTTTTTTTATTTTATTTTGTTTTTTTTTTTTTTTTTTTTTTTTTTTTTAAAAAAAAAAAAAACTAGCGACACTATAATATGCAATAATGTTTCCATTGTTTATGACGTTGTTTTGTTTTTTCAAATGGCAGTCTTCCTGTATAAATTGATTGATTTTGCTTCTGCAACTTGTTTCAGATCTGGAAGGCTAAGGAATGCCTTAATTTATTTCCAAGTAGCAGAAATGTTCAGAAAGAGGCTGATTTAATTGATGCTCTCACTGTTAAACTTCCTTACCTTGGGGTGACTTTACTTCCTTTGCAATTTAGACAAATAAAGGATCCTATAGAGATCATCAAAATGGCAATCAATAGCCAAGCTGGAGCTTATCTACATGTTGATGAACTCATTGAGGTTGCCAAACTTCTTGGGTTGAACTCTTCAGAAGATATATCTACAGTTCAGGAAGCTATTGCTAGAGAAGCTGCAGTGGCAGGTGATCTACAATTGGCATTTGATCTCTGTCTTGTTCTGGCCAAAAAAGGGCATGGTCATGTTTGGGATCTATGTGCTGCGATAGCCAGGGGTCCTGCCCTTGAAAATATCGATATAGGCTCTCGAAAGCATTTGCTAGGTTTTGCTTTGAGTCATTGTGATGAGGAATCTATTGGTGAGTTGCTTCATGCGTGGAAAGATCTTGACATGCAAGGCCAGTATGAGACATTGTCAATCTTGACAGGGACAAGTCCTTCAAGCTTCTCAGATCAAGGTTCCTCTATAACATCACCCCCAGCCTATGAAGAAACAATTGATCTTAAGGATTACTCTGAACTGGATGGAGGAGCAAGCAGTGGAGATCAAGAAGTTTGTTTCAGTAACATTAAGAACACACTTTCTTTTGTTACTAAAAACTGTCGTGTGGATAGTGGAACTGATCTGGAATCTTTTTTGTGGGAAAATGGAAAACTTGTATCTTTTGCCACTATTCAACTTCCATGGTTGCTTGAATTGAGTAAGAAAGCAGATAATGGTAAGAAATTTTCTACCTTTATTCCTGGTAAGCATTACGTTAGCATAAAAACACAAGCTGTGGTAACTATCCTGTCCTGGCTGGCAAAAAATGATTATGCTCCCAGAGATGATGTTATCGCCTCACTGGCAAAATCAATCATGGAACCACCTGTTACAGAAGAGGATGATATCATGGGGTGCTCTATCTTATTGAATCTTGTGGATGCCTTTAGTGGAGTTGAAATAATAGAAGAGCAGCTAAGAATACGGGAGAATTACCAAGAAATTTGTAGTATCATGAATGTGGGAATGACATACAGTTTATTACATAACTCTGGAGTTGAATGCAAGGGTCCGGCTCAGAGGAGAGAGCTGCTGCTGAGGAAGTTTAAAGAGAAGCACAAACCACCTAGTTCAGGTGATTGTCCATAATTAGTTATTTATCATAAAAAATCTACCCAGCATACACTTTCGCTGTGATTCTATTTTATACCACTTAATGTTCTTTCCAGGGCAATGAAGGTAATTCTTCTGTCTGTTGTTTTACCTGTTGAATGCAGATGAAATGACCAAAATTGATGTACAGTCCACGTTTTGGAGGGAATGGAAGTTTAAATTGGAAGAAAAAAAACGTGTAGCTGAACAATCTAGAGTGTTGGAGAAAATCATTCCTGGAGTTGAAACTGGGCGTTTTCTGTCTGGTGACCTTGACTACATTAAGAGTGCTATTTTCTCCTTGATTGAATCAGTAAAATTTGAAAAGAAGCACATTATAAAGGATGTGTTAAGACTGGTCGATGCCTACGGCTTAAATCGCACTGAGGTATGTTGGTGTATCCGTTTTTATCTTTGAATACATGGAGGACAACCAACTGATCTTTTGACTTTTTATATAATATATTTTCTCTGTTCTTCAGGTGCTACTAAGGTATCTTAGTTCCATCCTTGTTTCTGAGGTTTGGACTGATGATGATGATGTTAAGGCTGAAATTTCAGAGGTCAAAGGAGAAATAATTAGCTTTGGTTCTGAAACCATCAAAACTATTTCTTTGGTTGTATACCCTACAATTGATGGGTGCAACAAGCAACGCCTTGCTTATATATATGGCCTCCTCTCTGACTGCTACTTGCGGCTGGGAGAATCCAAAGAATCACCGTCAACAACACATCCAAATTCACCAAATTTGTCTGCTCTTGCTGTAGCTCGTTTGTACAAGGTCTTTGAGCAAGAATGTCAAAGAGTTTCTTTTATCAAGAACTTAGACTTCAAGAATGTTGCTGGATTAGATGGTTTGAATTTGCAGTCTTTCAAAAATGAAGTCTTTTCACATGTTAATGAATCTAGCTTGGAAGCCTTGGCAAAAATGGTGCAAACACTGGCCAGCATCTATGCTGATTCACTGCCTGAAGGTCTCATAGTGTGGCAAGATGTCTACAAACATTACACAATGAGTTTATTGACTACTTTGGAAAGTAGAGTTAGAAAAGAGTGTGATGTTCAAAATGCTGAAAGATTTCAGGAATTTATGAGTCAACTGGAGCAAACCTATGATTTTTGCAGAAAATATATGAGGCTTTTGTCACCTTCAGATTCTTTAGATATTATGAAGCGATACTTCAAAGTGATTATACCCCTGCACAGTTCTCATGAGATTATACCTGACAACTCAAAATGGCAGGATTGCGTCATCGTTCTTTTGAACTTCTGGCTTAAATTGACAGAAGAAATGCAGGAGATAGCATTAGATGAGAGCTCAGTAGGAACACTGAGGTTTGATCCAGAGTTCTTATCAAGTTGCCTGAAGGTTTTTATGAGGATGGTGATGGAGGATAGTGTTTCACCAAGTCAGGCCTGGGGCACTGCAATTGGCTATGCAAGTTCTGGTTTAATTGGAGATTTTTCTGTTGAGATACCAATTTTCTGCAGAGCTATGTTATATTCTGGTTGTGGGTTTGGAGCCATTTCAGAAGTATTCTTGGAATCAATGTCAATGTGCGCCATCAGTTCAGCTTCAACTGCTAAGAATGAATCCCTGGATCTTCCTCATCTCTATGTAAATATGTTGGAGCTGATTCTAAGAAATTTGGTTGGTGGATCCCATGAACAGCAGAATCTGTATCATTTGTTATCATCTCTGAGCAAGTTGGAAGGTCAAATGGAGAATTTGCAAAGAGTCAGGCATGTAGTTTGGGAAAGAATGGCCCAATTCTCTGATAATTTGGAGCACCCAAACCATGTTCGGGTATATGTTTTAGAGATTATGCAGTTCATCACAGGTAGAAGCATTAAGGGTTTCTCCACAGAGCTAAATTCTAATCTTTTACCATGGGAAGGATGGGATGGGTTGCTCTCTACTGGTAAAAAGAGCAACCCTTCTGCAAATCAGGGGTCACCTGATCAGACAGATAATTCTAGCAGGTTTACAAGTACATTGGTTGCCCTCAGATCATCTCAGCTCGCATCAGCCATATCCCCAAGTATAGCAGTTACCCCTGATGATCTCTTTAATGTTGAGACTGCAGTCTCTTGCTTCTTGAAATTGTGTGAATCTTCCAGTACAGAGCCTCATTTTGATGCTTTGATAGGCATTTTAGAAGAGTGGGAAGGGTTTTTTATAACTGCTAAAGATGAGGTAGATACCACAGAAGCAACAGAAACAGGAAATGACTGGAATAATGATGACTGGAATGAAGGATGGGAGAGCTTTCAGGAAGTAGAAGCTTTGGAGAAAGAGAAGCCCGAGAATTCCAATCACGTTCATCCTTTACATGTTTGTTGGATGGAAATTTTCAAAAAGCTTATCACATTGTCCAAGTTTAAGGATGTGCTAAGGCTGATTGACTGTTCCCTATCAAAATCCTATGGAATATTGCTCGATGAAGATGATGCCAGGAGCTTGAGTCACACTGTGCTTGAGAAAGATTCTTTTATGGCTCTAAAAATGATGCTTCTTCTGCCTTATGAAGCAATACAGTTGCAGTGTTTGAATGTAGTTGAAGACGAGCTGAAACAAGGAGGGATCTCAGGCATGCTTGGCAGGGACCATGAGGTCTTAATGCTGGTGCTATCTTCTGGGGTTATATCAAATATAATCACCAAACCCTCATATGGCACCACTTTCTCATATCTCTGCTATGTGGTTGGGAATTTCTCACGCCAGAGTCAGGAAGCCCAGTTATCAACAATCACAAACAAGGGAGCAAATGAACGTGTAAACATAGAGAAAGATGTGCTGTTACTTTTCGTAAGAATCATGTTCCCCTGCTTCATATCACAGCTGGTGAAGACAGATCAGCAGATCCTAGCTGGATTTCTCATTACGAAATTTATGCACACAAATCCTTCTTTCAGTCTCATTAACACCACAGAGTCTAGTCTTCATAGGTACTTGGAGAGGCAGCTCCATGCACTACAGCAAGGCGACTACTTTTCTCTTGAGGAGATAAGTTCCTGTGAAATGTTCAGGAATACTGTCTCCAGACTGACGATCAAGTTGGGAGATGAGATTCGATCAGCATTGCCATTGCTTTCTAGTAATGCTAGATGAACTTTCTTATAAACCTAAAGGAGGGGTGAGGGGTGGAGAGGGTCTTATTTTAAGAAACCCATCTAGACCACTCACAGATGTATTTATTGTTGCTTCCCAGTTCCAAACGCGGGACATCAAATAGGAAAGAGGACCGGCAGGTCTCGAAAAGAATCAAGGGATTAGCTTGGTTCTCCAGCACAGGCTTCCCGTTTCCGACTCCAAACCATTCTCAGTAAGAAAATTTTTTTTTTAGCAATTTTGCCTTGGTTCACTTAAGAACATTTTTTACTTTGTGTTTCAAACTGTGGGATATCAATCCCTTTTCTTATTCGTTCCTATGTAGGTTATATGGTTTTCTCCTTGGTTTTTCAAGGAGGCATGTATGTATTCATCAGAAATTTGGTTCGGCTGCTTTCTGTATACACAGAGTGTGCCTAAACCATCGAATGAGTTGCTATATCATCCTTGCATCTGTCTTTTGGTTTTGAAATGCTGATTGAACAACTTAGACACATTTTCATGTATAACAAGATCCATTTCTTGCAATCTCTTGTTGGATTCGGGCATTCCAGTTGATGATAAAATCCTTGGATACTGTAACCTAAGCTATTTGCTCATGACAAACCGACGTCATATTGATGAGATTTTTGTTATAAATATCCCGTTAATCAAGTCAATTAATTGTGTGTGACACTGCCCTTGAAAGTGAATTCTCAAAATATTTTTTGATATGAGATTTTCGATGGTTTTAACGTCGAAGTAAAATAATGAAAAACACTAAAATAAATCACTATGATTAAAGTCATTTTAAGAACACCCCTCAGCATTGAAGTCCCCTGGACCTTCCTCGAAATAAAACGTCCGTTACCTTCAATTATTAGAATAATATCAATTTAATTTGTCTTGCTCGTCGAACTAGGGTGCAAAGCACGTACTTTGAGCCCGGCTTCCTAACTGTAAATCTAAGCCTTTGCATATTTGGCGTTGGGGCTCAAGTGCTTCACACGCTATTTCGTCAAGTTTTATGCCAATTGCATCCAATGAAAGGACTCAATTGCAAATTTTCAAATTGTCTGAGAGTAAAATTCAAGTTTATTCTCACGTTATCTTAGCCTTAAGCAAAAATAAATAAAGCAACCAAACGGACCTTGGCAACACACTTTTACTCGAACCTTCTTCCCTCCCCACGTTTACGCCACGTCATAAACAAAGTCAAAACCCTAACTTAGCGTCTCCTTCGCCTAAACCCATCATCCATCATAGCAAACACTCCCTTCTCTGCTTCAAAAAACCAATCAAACGTCTATAAAATGGCCACGTCATCTCTCCCCTTCTCTCCGTACAGTTCCCTTTTTCAGCCTCATCCGGTCAGCAACATCATCATCGTTAATGGACGCTACTAATAACAAGGTGGTAGAGGTGATTGCTACAGATGAGGAACTGTCAATGTCTCTTGCGAAATACACAGCAGGTTTATCGGACAAGTTTGACAAAATAAAGAGGTTCTTTCACTATCGTTTTGTCAGGTGTTTCTCTCGTCAAGTCCCTCAGGTACCTCGTATTTGTCATTGTCAAGTTTGATCCTTTTTAGTTTTCTTTTTGGATTCGTAATGATGGATTTGTTGTGGGGTTCAGGAAATTAGTGGAACCGCCTTAAGTGGGTTCGATAGATTGGTCGACATGGCATGTCTTTTGGGTGGATGAGAGACTTGTTCCTAAAGATCATCCTTACAGTAACTATAAACTTGCTTTAGATTGTTTTCTGTCCATGGTAAGAACAACCCGTTCTTACATTTGTTGTTGTCTGTTTGATTGTAGAATCTTACACTGTATTTCCTTAATGTTACATTCAAGTTATTGTTTTAGGTAGCTGTTAATGGCGTTCGGGCTCTTTTTTTTGCCTGGTAGGGAAAAGAAAATTGAAATTCACTTCGGTTCATAAAAAAGATCAAGGCATTTAGGCAAATGTATCTGTGGAACTAAGGAGAGTGCTTAATGAATGGATTTTTAAAGAAAATTATGGATTCTGTATGTAATACTCAAAATTTTTAGGTTTTTGTAATTTGTAGAAGGTAATAATTCGATGTAACAAAATTGTTTACTTCTAGAGTATGGGTTAGTTGGAGTATGGATCTTGTTCAACTGTTTGATGGTGAATTTTTTAGTCACTGTAATGTTCATGTTTCTTAGGGTTTTTAGTTAACTGTGTTTATACACGGTTTCTTTTCTTGTGCCTGTGTGAGAACTGGAATTTTTTCTCTGAATTGAAAGAGTAATAATCTATTGTAGGCAATCGTATAGCAATATTTTTAATGTACAGAGATATATGTTTGTGATTTAGGACAAAGTGAGCTTGAATTTTTTCTTTCATGGACAATCAATTTGTAATGCTTAATTATGTCATTATTTGAGGAAATAAACCTTTTTGTTTTTCTCCATAATTGTTTTGGCAGTTACCAATCCTTCCAGGTAATGCTTATGCCATCAACGATGCTCTGTCTGCAGAGGGTGCAACTGATGACTATGAGACCTGTTTCAAACACTTGGTTCATACTGGTGTGTTAGAGAAATCTTCAGTGAGTGGTTTCCCAAAGTTTGATCCAATGCTTATCAGCATGGGTCCAGATGTAGCTTCTCTTTTCCCCGGGCATCCGCTCCTCAAAGAAAATCAGAAATGGGTTCCTCACATCACAGACTCTCCAAAACCACCTCCAAAGAGAATTACCTGTACTTTCTCTGTGATCAATTCTTCTTCATATAAGTCACTTGTGGTGTGTGGTGCGGGTAAAGCTGATGTGATGCAATCAGCAATGGGAAATGGTAAGAATTCTGATATGATGCCTGTACAAACGGTTTCACCTGAAGGGGAGTTTAAGTGGTTTTTTGGACAAAGATGCTGCTTCAAAGCTGTAGCTGTGCAATGTCTTAGCTGACGATTTCATCCAAGCATATAGCATATACTACACAGTACACAGGTATCGGGTTAGTTTTCCCTCGTGTGATTGATCACCCATGGATGTGCTCATCGGTGTTGTAATCTCAGTGATGGGTGTGGATTGGCAAGGTTTTCCACCTCACGCCCGCCAAAAGGATTTGAATGAAGAATAGCTTGGCATTTTCACGTGGATACTTGGAGGATGAATGAAGGATAGCTTTGACTTTCCTGCTTTTTTGTCCTATTTTCTACTCAGCTCTACGTTGTCCCCCTAATTAATCGAAGACTACTATGTAACCATATTACTTTGGTATGGTAGTACCGAGGAGCACTGAGATATACGTGTGATCTGGGGTCGGATGGTTTCGTTGTCTGCATCTCTTCTTTGGAGATCAGTTTCCTGTTGAAGGTTCCGGGGAAACAGGAATGTGCCTTCAGAATACAGAAAGTGGCCTCCCAAGTCCTGATGAACAACCATTGAACGCTCTCTTTCTAATAGTTAGATGATGTAAGAATGGCCGGTGACCATAATTCTTACCAGTTACTGATTTATCACTTGTGTTTTTGACTTAGCTTCATTTAAAGTAGCATGGATAATATATCTAAACCATAATACTAAATATATCCAGCTGCTTAATTATCATACAAAAGCAATTAATGAATCATGAGCATGTTGTTTTGATGAAGGATTCTATCGAAGATCATGTGGGTGAGGATGAAGAAGGAAGTAATGTTCGTGGGGGCAAATGATTTGCATGTGGGCAGGGGCAGAGAGCATTTATCTCATCAGATGTACTCTTTTATGTGTCAAATGACAAATGACAAAAAAGAAAGCAGTGCTTGACAGAAAAGCAAAACAGCAGAAGGTTACGTCTGTACATATATATACGGCGGAGGAATAATATATTGAATAGTTATTTTATCCGCGTGAGTTTTTTTCCATCAAAACAGATCGGGCGTGCAGGTTGTTTTATTATGTTTTTTAATATAAAAAAATTAGAATGTAAATTGAAATTCAAGCATGTAAAAGAGAAATTAAAAAAATTAAGACATATAATTACATAAGACAAAATATTCATTTGATTATATTTATTAAATTTATTTATTTACAACAATAAAAAATAAATATGTATCTTAAAAAACTCATAATTTAAAAGATAAACACTAATAAAAATAATTTAATAAACTTACATCTTATAAAAATTATGCAAGGCCGAATAAATAATAAACATTATTTAAAATGTATAATTTTTTTATTTTGAAAAAAAAACTTCATTTGTATAAATATAAAAAAATTATAATTAAATTAGAACAATATCTTGAAAAATCAAATACAAACACAACAATTAAAATAATATTATATTAAAAATAACATATAAAACTCATGATACAAATCATAAAATTAAAATAAATTTATAAAAAAAATAAAGATAATTACTTACCAATATTTTTATTAAAAAAACAACAGTAAAACCAAATGTTTTTTGACAACTAAAGGAAGGGGGGATCAAAATTAATGTTTTTATATAAAATTCAAAGCCATTATTTTTATATCAAAATTAATCTTATGACTTTCAATCTGATCTTTCCTTCCAAGAAAATATTCAATTGGATGCTAGTTTGGATGTTAATTTGGAGGCTAAATTGTGTCAAAGCTTGACTATTACAATCCACTTGTGAGAGGATGGATAATACTTGCAGCTAAGTGTTTTGACCAGAAGGCTAGTTTCTGCTAATTAATGCAGGAGGAGGTAGAAAGATGCCTCGAAAACCTTTTAGCAGCTGCTTCCACTTTGATAGCTGACACTGATTGCTCACTGGTTCCACTTTTAGTTTGCGTGTTCAAGTTATGACTATAACTAGCTAGGGCTGGTGCACGCATGGCATTGGAAAGCTTCAATATTGATATATCATATCAAATCATCAAATATACATACATATATATATATATATATCAAAACTCAATAAAAACCAGGTATATGTGTATTTGTATGGTACAGTACTTGAGATCTTGATCGATGGCTACATAATTATTCCTTTGAGAATACTCCCTTGATTTGTTAATTTGAGTAATGAAAAGGGCATTAATTATATATCAAGTATAGATATTGATCAGAAGGCCAGCCGCATCATCTGGATCTATAAATAATTAATCATAATGGGTAATTAGTAGTTGTCCTTGACAAAATAAATAACCGTACAGGGCACGAGACTGATCCCTAGCTTGCTTAAATAGCTAGCAGCAGGAGGGTTTTCATGGCCGCCTGCATGGTGCAAGAGGAGGCAAGGTAAGGGCAAGAAGAAGGCCTATGTTGGGAGCTTCGATGATTTTGTTGCTGAGGAGACAAGGGGCAAATATTAGGGCACTTGATTAATGGTGCATATCTGAAAGACAGCAATAGGAATATAAGGGTACTTAGCGCGGAAAACCAGAAGGAAACCTTAGCCCATGCATCCCATCCACCTTGAAAGTTTAAATCGCACCTAGCTTTATATATAACTATTCAACCAAGATAAAGGAGTTTTGCTGAGCAATTGTGAGCTCTCCCCTCCAATTCTCTTCTCATGGTTTGTTTGAAAAAAAAAAAATAATTAGGCTGCCAAATAAACATCTGATTCCTACCATAAAAATCCCCGAGGGTGCTTCAGTTTTAACATAAAGTTTTTGTTTTGGAATTGACATTTAATATTAAAAAATAATATAAATTATATATCAGGTTTTATTAAATAATTTAAAATTAAAAATTAAAATAATTATATAATATGGTTTCAAAGCTTTATAAATGTCATGAGTTTAAATTTATCACCTCTATAATATTAAAAATTAAATATAAATTAACATAAGTTTATATAAATTTTAAATTTAGAAAGCTTTCGAGATGGTTGTTTCACATTCAAAATCAAAATCATTTCATTCTTAATTCATTTCTATATCAAAACTTCAATCAACTAAAAGAATCGGGTTTCAAAAATGATCTATAAATTCACAGTCTCACCATCTCATCATGCACATAGCATAGCTGAACTTATCCTTTCCATAAGGAAGATTTGATCAGTATCTTATACATACACACACACACATATGTGCATTTAAAATTATATATCAATCAAGTGAAGCTAGCATTATTATCATTAAAGACAGAAAGGTAAGCAGCACCCAAATATTGCACTCATATTTAATAAGGTTTTTTTTTTTATGAAATAATAGTTAAGTAATTAACAGACAAACAAGAACACTTTTAGTTAGCTATCTAAGAAAAAGAGAAGATGCTGCAATATTCTTTAACTCGACAGATTTTGTCAGTGGAAACCTTCGCCATCCTCATTATAATATTTATGCTATGATGCTCAATACAAAACATTAATTGGTCTAACGTAATTAACAAAGAAAAAAGTTATTCCTAATCTAAATATAAGACAAATAATTAGTGCTATATGAATGTAGGAGAGCATTTGATGATGTATATGAGGAGACATTAATGATTAAATAGCAAAAAGGCAAGTAATTGAGGGAGCTAGCTAGTTCCAGGAAGAGACAGAGAAGAGGGAATGATTCTGCCAGCCTAAGAAGAAAGAATTGTTGAGAATCCGAAGCTGATAGCCATCAGAAGGATAATGGAGCCTTAGCAAGAGCTTGGCCTGCGAAAGTGCAAAGGGACTCAATGGAACTTTGATAAACCCTACACTCTTCAGCATCATTTCCCAAGTCTCAAATTTCTGATGCCTTTCACTTCTTCCTTCTCCCTCTGCTGCTACTATGTCCATTATCTCTCTCCCGAACCATATCTGCTCAACTGCCAGTCTCTCCCTGCTGTTTGGTGGCAGGGTTGCCTCTAGGGAGTCAAAGAGAGCTGTGTAGTGATCTAGGGCCTCCAGGAATCTCTGCAAGAAGAGAGGGTGGTTGTGGTTGGCTTCCCTTTCAGCAACGGTCACCACCTTAGGGTTCAAGGCCTTGATTTTATGGAGAAAAAGGAGCAGTTCACGAGAATCATCCTTAAGGAACCTGTGAAGATAAGAAACGCAGTTCACGGCCAGAGCTTCATCTGGGAGAAGAGTAATTGCTGAGGGGAGACAGTGGGCAAGTGAGGTAGGGTCATTGTTTAGTAGTAGAAGAGGATGGAAGTGGAATCTGAGGCCCAGAGACTGAGCAAATTTCAAAAGGCGGTCTCCTGTCCTGTGGAGGACGTTCAAATCATGGCCAGTTCCAGTGATTCGAAGCATAGGAGGAGGATGAAGACTGTTGTTAGATCGCTCAGCCAAAGCTTGCATCAATGGAGGCCATTGCACCCCATGCATGATATCAAAGTCTATGATGTGAATGACTTCCTGTCCAACTTGTATTGCTTCCAAAATAGCCTGATTTGCTGTTAGATGGCAGAATCTTATGAATGGGGTGATCTTATTCAAGGACAAATAGCAAGACCGAAGAGTCTCCTGATCCGACTCATAGCTGATCAACATCTTATCATTAGTCCCACAAGGACGAGAAGTAACCATGTTGTGGATATTGAAAGCATGAGCAGCAGGGGCAATACTTGTAGAGATTCCATGGCCATTGAGGAGGAGAGAAAGGGCTCGAATAAACTGATGAACCAACCTCTCGGTGGAGTCACCATAAGGAGAAGAGTTGGAAGACAAAATGGAGAAGAACCGTTTAGCGGCGGAGTAGTCAGATTTAGAGATGAGTTCTGCACAACTGACTAGCAATTGACGCATATGAAATGCTGTTGGTGGCCCAGGAGTCGCTTCTTCTTGATGTCGATCATGGCTATTTGATGAACTCATCAGCTGTGACTGTGTCTGCAACTGTGACCAGGAGCCAAGCATAGTGGTCTATCAATGCTAGAATCCAGCCTGTGAGCTGCCTTAATTAGCTGAAGCTTAAAAAGCATCAGGAAAAGGGTTCAAAGCAGGTGAAAAAGATAAATGACAAAATAAAAAAGGGAAAGACTAAAAAAATTTAAAAAATGCAGCTTATGCTGAACTTGGTGTGAAGAAAAGGCAAACTGACAAAGAAACAAACAGTGTGTGCTGGGTCGGCAGCAAAGGGCATGGCTTCCAACTTGAAGTAATTTATGAGAAACAAAAGAAAGAAGAGAACATTGTTGGTACTTAGCAAAGATGAAGAAAACCAAATAAATACGCTCATTCGTCTGCCTCAAACAGCTTCAACTGCTGGTGATGCTGATGCTGCACGTCCCTATTACTTGTCGTGCAAGTCCTCAGTTCACTCCCACCTCTACAGCCTCAGCATCCACGGACCGTGTCCCCCTATAAACTCCCTAACTAGCTAGCTAGCTAGCTACTTTGACAATAATTAATATACGAGCAACATTATAATACCATTTTCTTGTGTGGTTGCAAAAAATTTTCTAAGGGAAATGAAATCTTCCAAATATACTGGGATTTTGACCAATAAATATATTGGCGATGGGAATATACAAAGACATCAAGGCTAAGAAGTGACATCAGAAATTCCTCCTCCACTACTTTTCAGAATTCTTCTTGAATAATGACACAGCTAGCATAAAATTTAGGAGAATGACATCCTTTGAAAAAACATTTAAAAAATTATATAGTTTAATATAATTACTATTCAGAATTATGATTGTGAATCTAATCATTGTTCTAAATTGTGTATATAAACCACAATTTAAAATAATGGTTACATATTACAACTATAATCCTGAATCGCAATTATAATGAGTACATAATCACCCCTCTATTTTTTACATGGCTACTGTTTATTTAAAAGAAAAAAAAAACCAAAAAACCACTATAAAAAAAACTTTTAATAGCTCGAAATAACCTTTAATTCTCCACCAAAACATCATAATTATTTTTTCCTGGTCTCCACTAGTCTTTCTATTGTTTTTGGTTGTAAGCCCTCGGCCTAAACTTGTGTTGCGGCCTCTTTGCCACAACAAATAGTGGAACCGCCACCCAACCATAAAAATAAAAAATCAAGGTAAAACAGTTATATTATCTCTTACTTTTAATTGTTGCATTATCAAATTAATAAATTTTAAGTTTTGATTAATGTCTATTCGTGTTGTGTTTGATAATAAAATATTTTATGATATTAAGATACTTAATTTGGGTTTTGAGTATTGCAATTATGTATTTTTAATAAAATTGATGTTATTTATGGCATCAATTAGATTTGAATTAGAGAAATTAAGGTTTAAATTGATTATTAGGTTACTTGTTGTATTTAATAATATTTTTTAAATTGAGATAATTTTTTTAATTAATATAATTAGATAATTTTTCAATATTAATAAAATTATGGTTGAAATCATTGCAACTAAAGTTTGCGTTGAATTTTAAAAAAAATTATTGTTACTGAGAAAATTGTTCAATTGAGATAATTTAGGTTTTAATTGATGCAATTAGATATGTTTTTATTAATATTATTCTTAAGGTCAAAGTAATAACAATTAGAGTTTGCATTGAATTATAATATAAATTATTATGAAATGAGTATTTTTATTTTACAAAAACATCTTCAAACTGTTTTTTGTAATGTCATAGTGATACTATTATTGTTTCTAATATGAATAATTGTATCACTTATATTAACAATTGTTTAATACAAATACTAATTAAAATATTTTTATTAGCTATTTATTAATAAAATTGCAATTTTTATATTGAGAATATGCTATTTCTCCCATACTTTTCAATCTTGTACTATATTCTAAAATCTTTTGCCAAACCATGTTAGTGTGGTAAAAGACCACTATGTACTTTCATTTTATTATTGTGCATCTTTTATTTATCTGATATTATTGTACATCTTAAATATCCAGTTCCTGGACACACACCTTAATTAATATAACATTTTCCCATATCTCATCTCACCTTGATCTTTCCTAGTCAGCTAAACAGATACTCCAAATAATTATCTATAATAATTCTACGTATGTAATGCATGGATTAAACTAGATGCTGAATAATTGCTGGCTAGCTATTTCCTAATTAATTAACTAAATGAATAAGCTATTTATAGATGATTAAGAAAGTTTATTCTCTCTGTTATCTCTCTCTCTATATATATATATTGTTTTAAATGTATTAAGTCTATATGATACACTTTTAAAATTATTTATTTAATTTTTAATTACGAATAATAATTCAACCATGCGTGGTAGACATAGTTGTTAGTACGAGTACCTGAAAGAACAGTGAATTCCAATATCAATCTTTTGCTGAACTTTGGAATTTGCTTAGGCCCGGGAAAGGGTTCACTGAACCTTTCATTCATTCATGCACAGAAATATGTGTGTGAATGTTTTCGTTTCCTTCCCTACTGTGCTTGCAAAATTTAGCAATGACATGCATAAACAAGGTGTAATTCTTATTTCAACTCCTCCTGTTTTTTTTTATGAGAAAATAATTATAGATTCACATAGTCATGCTGTTTTAGTATTCCTACACACAATTATATTAAAAAAAAATTAAGTCAACTCTAAATTGTAATTCAATTAGTCAAATTGTAGATTTATTTCTTAATGATTATGAATTTAACTTCTTTTAGATCATTTGAAACTTGCATAATTATAAACTTTAAGAATCATGAATTAGTCAATGTACACACAAATTAATCCAGACATCCATGTTAATCAAAATAAAAAATAAATTGATCTAGTCGATTATCATATTAAAAAAAAGTGCGAGTTGAATTAGTTAAACTAGATAGATATAACTGGTCAACTTGCGATCTAGTTAATAAAGTTAAAATTCAATTTAGTTTTTTTTATTTAAAATAAAGTTCTTTTAGATTAACTAGGTTAACTCACTTCTTCATTATCCCAACTTTGGGTTGGGTCATGAATTAAAATAAGTCTAATAAGGTACTATTTAAAAGTAATTTTTTAAAAAAATATATTGAAATATTTTTTTTATTTTTAACATCAGCATATTAAAATTATTAATAATTTATAAAAAATATCAATTTAATATTTTTTTTCAAGAAAAATATCTTTTAAAAAATATTATAATTAAACACAGTTATATTTATTATGAAAGTATTTAAAAATATAGTTACGGTTGACTTTTAAAGTGTTTTTCGCTTAGAAATAAATTAAAAAAATTATTTTTAATATCATGATATCAAAATAATCTAAAAATACTAAAAAATATTATTTTAAAAAATCAAACAAAATTTAATTTTTTTAAAAATATTTTAAAAATATAAAAATAAATAGCATCCATAAATCACTTGAATTTGTTGGTGACTCCCTTTTCCCAAATACATGCATGGGAAAGCTTTCGAATTGCCACTAATTAATTAATAGGTCCATGGCATGGAGTAAGAGCACTTGCTAGCCACCATTAGTTTTTTCCTGGATTGTCGTATGAGGCCCACTACTAGATCCTTTCAATCTCATGGTCAGCTACTTTAATTTCTTCACACAGTTGGTCTGATAATTAATTTTATACGAGAATGTATTGTTTCTCATGAATCTCTCTTTTTTTTCATAAATTATTTGTTTTCGCTGAATTTATGAGATGGATTTTATTTCTATATATATAGCTAGTTAGCTAGTTAAAGATTATCACATTATTGGGTGTTTGCCCATTCCAGTGTTTTGTTCATATTTGGCTTGTAAAAAAACCGTTTGAATTGGTTAAATTTGCATACAATCCAAGTAGAATTTTTCAAAAAATTGTGATACTCATGTTTGAAAAAAATTGTATGAAATTCTTATTATAATACTGAAATAAGAGTTAATTTACTCAAGTCAACTATATGTGCAGCTAGGTGTTAGATTAAGCCGTCAACCCGAGTAGGATTCATAACAATGTTGCATTTATCGTATGATTAAGTATGTGTTTGATTTTATGTTAGTTTTTGCTATTCTAATTTAAAAAAATAAGAAGTTTAAAATAACTATAAATTATATTTTTTTAATTAAGATATACCTGTAATAAAACAAAGAACACGCCACTGCATCATATAGAGTAATGAGTGCGGGTGCAAAGGAATTAATGTTGGTGTCCGCAAATGATAGAAGCTTTTAACACATCTATGATTGTAATAATTGCACGTGGACTGGGAGTTGAGAGCATTTATTTCATCAATACTATTCTTGTATGTGTGAATGAAATGACGAACTATAAAGAAGTATGGAGTGACAGAAATAGTAAAAGCAGAGATCAGCAGCAGCAGCAGGTTACGTCTGATACAGTGGAAATCTGGATAGATTCATAGATTTTTTTGGCTTGCAATGCCACCGGCCCTAGCTAGATGTAGTCCCAGCTCCGACACGCGTTCTAAGATCTTTTAGCTTTGCTTTCGCCATGCTAGCTATGACCATCTCATCAGTGTCAGCTGTTCACCTGCTAATAAAAATCTGGTTATGAGCATCTTTCTACCTCCTCCTGGCTCTCCAATAAATAAATCAAACCCTTCTCTTCCTTTCATTTAATCTCCAGACGCATGGATCAAGAGGGAATTAATGCTGGTGTATGGATGCTTGGTAGGGGTGGTCCATGGCAAAAACAAATAACCATGCACGTACAGGACACGAGGGAGATCCATCCCTAGTAGGAGAACAAGATGGTTTTTGATCATATGATGTGGTCTGCATGGTGCAAGAGGAGGCAAGTTATGTTGGGAAATTCGATGATATTGCTGTTGAGGGGACAAAGAATAGACATTAGGGTAATTAATGGTTCAAATCTGGAAGACAGCAATACGAATATACGGGTACCTAGTGAGGAAAACGAGAAGATGCTTTGAGACTATTTAATTTGTATTGGAGATTGCTTGATATAATACCATTTTACTAATTAATGAGGTTTTGAAAATAGTTTTTGATGCTACAGTATATTTTATTTTACAGGAATTTTTTAAAAAAATTATTAGAGATAACTCAATATTTTTTTTAACTATATATAAATTTGATAGGCCATCAAACTCATTATTCTTAAATTCAATCAAATATTAAACCTAAATATATATAAATCTAATAAGTTATTTAATACACAATTCCTAAGCTCAAAGTATTTATAAATTCTGAAATTCAATCAAATGTAAAACTTAAATATATATAAATCTAATAAGCTATTTAATACATAATTCCTAAGCTCTATCAAGCTTTTAATTAAGCATTTATAAATTCAGCATGTTGTTTCACCTATTATTTTTTGGCTCAACCAAGCATTAAATTTAAATATATATATATATAAATTCAGTGAGTTACTAGACCCACCATCTCTAGATTTAGTCAAGTACTTTGACTGCAGAAATCTTAAACTTTATGATTAGACCATGAGTTAGTAATATATTATACTCTGACTAGTTAAAAATATTTTACATTAACGAATCAGAGACTATTTTACTCTAATATATTAGAGATATTTTACTTATATTTTTTTCCCTTTCCTTCAAAAAAAAAAACAAATATATGTTAAATGAGCTATAAAAGGGACCATAAAAATCCTTAAAGGGCATGTTTTTTTTTAGTACTTTTTGCATATCTATTCTTAGAATTCTTCTCTAAAATATAATTGTATTTTTTTTTATCAAATGATACATATTTAAGCATTGGAGAGTTCCTAAATTTATTGTTGTTACCTATTTTAGGGCCCCATGTAAACAAAAAAAAATTAAAAAATGTAAAATATAAATTTTTCTGATAAAATGCTGAAAGAAAATCAAAAATATATATCAGTAAGAAGAATATATACCAGGACGCTCAAGAAATTGCTAAAGACTAGTTGGGAAATATCAAAATATACAAGATTGAAAATGTTAACAATGTATTGTTTACTAATGAAGACCTTATTAGCAAAGAAAAATTTAAAATTGCATGTAAAAGGACTCAATTGGAAAATTTCAAGATTTAATTGAATTTAATAAGCGCTTAATTTAAAGAAAAAATTATTTTTGAAGTCAATTTAAAATTTAATTTGAAAAAATTAAATTCTAAGATCGAATTACAATTGACTAAAGATAGAGACTTTAATTATATAAATATTAAAGTTTAATGAATAATTATAGATTTAATTAAAAAACTCTAAAATCAATAACCAAGACATGAATGTAGAGACTGAGATTGACTAAATCATAGGCCAAATTGAAAAAATTAAAAATGTAATAATCAATAGAGGGTAAAAATATATAAATTCACACTCATTGAATAAAATGAAAAGATGGGTCAATGTAGGGGCTTACAATTGAGCTTGACATTGTTGAAATTGTATGAAATTAAAAGTTTACGGGCAATTATAAGTACAAATAAAAGTAATTGGAAGAACAATGACTCAATTAAAATTTTTCAAATCTCAAATTCAAAACCTTAAATGATGTGTCATTTAAATTTAATGAAAAGAATGTAAGTTACATGTCATTTGATTGACTAACCTCTATTTTAACAATTATGACTGATCGAGTTAGCAACTTCCAATAAAAAAAAAAGAGCTATAGACCTTCAAATTGAACAAGGTTGGATCCAATTAAAAATATGCATCCCCTTTACCTACTTCAGATGGTCTCAGGTGATAATGATATTATAATTTCTTTAATGAGATCTCGAAAATGAACAACTCAATCAGCCATGACTAAAACTTAATTATGCAAGATCCGATCTTTTTTTCATGTGTTCATACATAAAGGTTTCTCACTAGGTTCTTATTAAGGATTTATAGTAGTTCCCTTAAAATCAAGAGGTCAGAATTGGATTCATAACCTCTCAAAACTTTATAAATACACCCTCTAAATCAAAAGAGAGAATAGGGGGAAGAAAAAATATAAAATAATATATATATATAAGAAAAAAAAAGAGATATTAATAAAAAACATAAGTATAGAGATTTAAAAGCCTAAACAAAGGTTTTCTTAAGTTTTGCAAGTTTGTGAGATGTAAAAGTTTTTGAACAAAAGTTAAGAGAAAGTGGTTGTTCTAAGTATATCTTATTCATTTAAAAGTAGGTCCTTTATGATCTATTTTTATTTTTATTTTATTTTATATTTATGTTTATAAGCATAAAAAAAAAGGTTTGGAAAGCCTAATAATTGATATTGCATTCACCTTTTTGTTGCTGTGTTTTTTATCTAATAATGTTCTTTTGAAATTTTTTTAATATATTTTTGATATATTAAAGTTGTTATTCAAGTTTTTTTTATATACATAATGTTGTTTTAGTTTTTATTTAGCTTAAGTTATGCTTATTAAAGCAAAGATGTTTATCCTAGGTTTCCTAAACTTGTTCATGCATAAAATAAGTTCAGAAAATCAATTTTAAATCTATATTACATAAACATATAGGTTGTTTTAGGTTGGTAGTTTTTGAATTAGATACCTCATGCTTGATTTTGAATTTTTTTGTTTCTCTAGATTTAAATAGTTTATGTATGGTATTATTACTTGTTGGGATAAAAAAAAAGAGAAGATATGTTTTAGAAGCAAAAAATACCCATTTCTAGGGCTTGGCAATGGCAGAGCATGATTGAATTTTTTTTCTAGGTTTATGGGTAATGTTTTTTGTATTCTTGAGAAGATTTTCTTAGCCCCTTCATTCGAATCAATTTTGATCCATTTCTTTGCACTGAACCTTCTTTATGCATGATTAACCTATAATATAAAAAGTTAAAGTTTGTTTATCATAGCAAATCCGTCATAGTAAGTCGGTAGAGATAGACATTATTAGATCATAAAAAAAAAATTAAAAAAGATAATGTAACATACCTCAGATAAGGTGTATTAAGAGTACTAATACTTTCAATTTATACAACCAATTCCTTACCTAAAATCTCTAAAAAAAATTATAATTTCTAGTAGCAGTCGCTGGCCACCAATAGTTTTAACTAAAAAGAATCAATTAGATTATTAGAATCAAAAAATTATCTAATTATCCAAAATTAACATAAGCCTTGGCTTATAATCTCATAAGGAATATCCAAACCTCGTCAATTTTACATTAAATTTTACAAAAAATTTTAAATATAGAATCTAATTTTGTCTTCCTCTATATAATATTATGTTATGATGGCCAATAAAAAAGGTAAAGTGTTCAAATAAATGAATTAATTAATTAACAAAGAAAGAAAATGGCAACTTCTTATCTATCTATCTATCTATCTATCTATCTATCTATCTATATATATATATATATATAAAGCGCAAGGAAAATATTGTAGTTTTTCCCACATGTTTTTTTTATTCTCTTTTTTTATATATTTTTTATTGTTTTTCTAAAATTGACTTATTCTTTTTTTTTATTATTTTTTTAAATTATCTTTGCTAATTTTTTTAAATATTAAAATGATTAAGAATTTAGCTATGCAATTTTTTAAAAAATACTATGAATTACTATACTATTTCTCTACATAGTTTTTTTATGATTTATTTTTTTTAAAAAAATGATCTTTGTTGATTTTATTTTTTTCACATTAAGTTAGTTGAGAATTTAACTTCGTAGTTTTTTTAAAAATAACATTGTGGATTGCTACAATGTTTCTTCTATATGATTTTTATTTTACTGTAGTATTTCTTCATATATTTTTTTAAATAATATTTGTTGAATTTATATTTTTAATATTAAGCTGGTTGGGAATTGAACTTTAGCTTTCCCCGTGGGTTTTTTTTTCAAAATTATCTTTTTTTGTTTTATTTTCTTTTTTCTTTTTATTTGTTTCAAGAATTTTTTTTTCTGATTTTATTGGTTAAGAATTACAACTTTAGAATTTTTTATGAAACACTATAAATTGCTACAGTGTTTTACTTTTTAATTTTTTGATTTTTTTATTTTTTAAAATTGCATTTTTTATTTTTTTATATTGAGTTAATAAAAAAATTAATTTTTTAATTTTCTTAAAATAATATTATGATTTAAAACAGTTTTTCTCTATATAATTTTTTTCATAAACTTGCAACAGCACACAAGCCCTCGGCAGCCCCCCTAATATCTAGTGTGTGTAACGTGTATTGTACTTAAATTTTCGGTTTAAAATTAAAGAACGAAAGTCTCCATCTACCGCGCATGTTACTATGCATTAGTGGGTGAAATAGTGAGAATCTTCTGTTATTTCCAAGTCCATCATATGAATTCCCTTCAAAAGCATTGGTTTATGGATGAATAACAGAATAAATAGGTGTCTGGCACATGGAACAGGGATCATAATTAATGCATATACCCCTAGTTTATACGTACAGAATAATATATAATTGGAAAAAAAAAATAGTAATGAAACAGCTGAGGAGGAAGAGGGAGAGTGAAGGGTTGGTGTGGGACGAGTTTGACAGCCTCGGTAGAAACACGCAAAGCCATAAATTTGCATAAGAGAGCTGCTTCTCTTCTCTCAGCATACTGGGGATCTGATCAAGTCTCAAAGCTTGCTGACACTTCCTGTTGTGGCCTTGCTTGTCCCGTTTATGGCTGGATTGATTCCTTTTTATTTCAGCATTGATTGATAGATACTCTTCAAGCCATAGGACATGTATGATTGACTCCACAGCCTCTCTTACAAGAGTTAGGGCTGCAGTGAAACTACTGCTGCTTCCTTTGCCCTATCTGTGTGTGTATTCGCATAGCGACAATGGGACCATTTCTTTCCATGCTTTGCTTGGTAATCAATGGTGATGCAACTACTCTCTCACTGATCAAGTCGTACTGCACTGTCCATGATCATATCCATCTTCTTCTTCTTCTTTTTTTTTTTCTTTTTTTTTTCTTGCGGGAATACCAGTCTGGACAGGTGAGGAGACCATCTCCCTTGCCGTGACAAGTTATGATTAACAACACTACACAAGCAAACTTCCTCCTTTCTTCTACGTTCTACTCCTTTTGTCCCCACCCCAGGCACGTGTGCTGTCGTATAACCTGCAGCCTTGCCAGCATAACTTTGCTTCTTTTCTTTTCTTTCTAAATGAAGTAGTAAAAAAATTTAATTTTATAGCTAAAAGTAGAATAGAGCATCTCTAGGCCTCCCCACCAATAAATCTTCCATCAGTACTAGATGGATTGATTCAAAAACTCATTCCTTGAAATTTGATTTAGGCTGTACTTGAGATCAAATTCGTTAAACAGTTAATCTTGCTGAACATGATTAATCTAATCAAAACCTTATTAATTTAGCCCAACCAATAAAAACTAGATTGTTCAACATAAGAATCAAACTATTCTACCTTTTTTTCAATTAAAAAAAAAACTCCCCTAACTTGCTGCCCTAACACAAGAGATACAAATTGATTATATTATTATATAGAGTTTCTATCAAGATAAAATTTTCAAAAACATTTGACATCTTCTCTCTTCACATACACCATTGTCAATTGGTTATGAATGATATATTATTGTTGCACAATATGATAATGAACATGTTTATACAAATTAAATATTTTATTATAATTAGAAGTTGTGTGGTACTGCGTCGGAAATTGTTTTTAATTAAAAATTCTGATTTTTTTTATTTTTAAATTAATTTTTTTATGTTTTTTATATTGTTTTGATATATTAATATATTTTTAATTAAAAAATAATTTTAAAAACACTTTAAAACAAGCATCTAACCTACCCTACCGAGTCAACTAACTAATTCAATAAATTAACCCAGAATCCAAGTGATCCGAAACCTTATTGGAAGAAAGGGATTAAATTTGACAATTATGGTTGAAATTCTAAAGGAAAAAGGCACTCATACACTCTTGCTTACCTTATATGTGATCGTTAATTAATTAATTATGTTACTTGCCATCACATAGAAGAAAAAAAGAAAAGAAAAATCTCCAACTCTCCCTTCACAAATCGCTTACATGTTAACCTAGTCAGTCAACATGTATCCAATAGAAAACTACAGGCCAGCAATCAAAATAAAATCTGTGCCGGATTTTACGAAACGGAGTGATTTAAATGTCTATCCTGTCTTCTTATTATCTGAAGCTTACCATATTTGTGTCTAAATTAGAATTAGAGATTGCATTGCGGAAAGAGAGACCCAAAAGAATGGAAAGAAGCAATTTAGTTAACAAAAACCAAAGAGAAGAGAAAGCTCAAAACTAATTTTTGAATTTGGAGAGAGAAGGTTTATTGTGTTTGACCTCCTAAAAGACCATGGTTTCTTGATCTTGGTGGCACCTTTGGCCCGGAAATTTCTTAGGTATCGTTACTTAGAATTAGAAAATTAAGCAAGGAATGAAACTTCCTTTACCATCAGACAGATCTCTTAAACTGTATATCGTTAGAGAATAGATACAAGCAGAACAACAACAAAAATAAATATATGCAGTCGTCTTTGCGGCACACATATAAACATTGCCCTCAAAGCATCAACATTGCTGCAACCTTTGTAATGTATTTCAAGACAATCGAGCCATCATCAAGTTTCTTGGTTCTTGAAGACATTCGGATCATCAAACTTAATAGTGCTGACACTCAAGTTCTTCGAGCAAAGAAACCACTTGAAGATGGCTCAGATTGCCTTGATATGTGCTTACAAGGTCGCACCAGTACAGATGGTTGGAGAGCATGTTAAGATGTGTGTCTCAATACAATTCCATGTGCAGGGGTCTGGAACTTCGGACTCCATCTCTGTGAATTTTTATTTTGGCCAGGATCGTAGTACTGTACTTAATTAGATCAATGGTCTACAACTCCATAATTAAATATATACTTCTCCTTCATCAAATCAGCATTCTCTATTGTGGGTAGTTACTTGTTGATTGCATGAAATAACTAAATTGTTAGTTAGTTTCAATACGAAATTTGTGATCGAGAGGGGGGGAAAATCGACAGAAGTCATGACTTAATTGCATGTTTTATGATTTTAGTTGCCGACCTCTTTTTGTGAGCGATTACATATACCCGTACATTATCACAACATTTTCAGTACACTGATTTTACTTGTTTTTTTTTTATATATATTTAGTTTTTTATTAAAATGTCTTCTTTTTTTCTCCAGCCCTTGAGCCCCAGCTGCAAGAAAGCATATAAATTTTCTCAATTTTTATTTCGAAAGACAAACAAAATAGACTTCTGTCTTCGTCTTTGCGTGAAAAAACATGTCTGAAATTTATACCATATACATCCCTTGTGTTTCGTACTCCCAAACACTTCCTTATTGTTCATACTGCCCATCACAGTTCACACACCATCAACTCTTCGGTTTGTGCTGTTTTTTTTTTTTTCTCTCATAATATATTTATCATTGTTCTCTAATCGAGCAATGATTAGACATGGGCAATGGAGGTTCATGCTCTATCATGAAAGAATAAAAAAAAAAATATTCGCTTTTATTATTAATCTTGCTGATTTTAAAGATTATTTGTTCTATCGTTTGTTTTGAGCCATAGGTACTTTTAATGAGTTATTTTTTTTAACAATATATAAATATATACAATTTATAAGAAGCATGGATTTGGATGGCATGGTCTTTGGAAAATAAACTGGAAGTGAGTTTTTTTAAGATCAAATTGATAAGGGATTTGATTTTAATATATAAAAACTAAGTTATTGTATACATCAATAGTGGTTGGTTCAAATCATTCCATATTTATTCTTCTTAAATAAAATCTTGAATTCAACTTTTATGTATAAAACACACCATTACTCGAATAGCTTTAATCCTTAATGAACCAACCTGGCTTAACCAAATTAATCGGAATGTAATGATTTTCGAATACCAGGGTTTAGACCCAAAAATAAATAAATGAACACAACAAGAAGGACATTTTCACATTTACTTCTGGTAAAACTAGAGACTTGTTGAGCATCTTCAGATAAATTTAAGGTTTCTAGTGTCGATGCCTTTACTTCATCCTTGAAACCAAATATTGTTGGATTTCCTCTTGATGAACAAGAAAGTAATCAACAATTTCTCTAATATTAATTTACCTTCACCCCTGAACGTTCAAAAGTGAAGCTCTTTCACTCGTATACATCAGTGGCTTGATTGCTTTTTTCCATTACCACAGTTTGAACTGAACATGACATGTAGAATTACATGTATTTCTAGCCATCCAAATATATTACTGCGTGGCATTCCTATTAGATGTAATCTTGCTGGATGCTCAAAAACCTTTTATCAATCGTTGGATACCCAATTAGGTCTGCATGTTGGTGTGATATTGCTTCCGCGACATTAATGGCAGAGTCCCATCTTCTTGATAGCCTCTCTGAAAGCCAAATCAAGCTTCACCATGTAAAGCACCCGATCACCTTCTACCAAGGTGAAAGGCCACCTATAACTATACCCATGTGGTTTCTGCATGGTACCCTAATGACTGCATGAGAGCATCAATTACACTCCACTTGAAGGCTGCACGAACGTTGACTTTCGGAAGTTGGGGTTTGGCCCTGGGATATGTCCATACATATTGAACTGCTTGTTCTTTGAGTAGCATGTTGTCTCTTTTGCACAATAAAATGCCTTGCTCCTTGCCACTCAGCATAAATTCCAAAGACCACATACACAGTTCTTCCAGAATCAACTGGGTCCCTGCTGAACCACATGTATCCCTGGAATTTTCAGATGCTTGGTGTTCATCTCCTATCATCTTTAAAGAGGGGCTGCCCCTAACTCAATTCTCCTCTAAGTCAATATTTCACTCATTCATCAAAGTAAAAATCAATCAATTTAAATGTCAGAACACCGTCAAGATGTAGAATTGAAAATCTATAAAACCCATAAGAGAATTCTACTGATAAATGTCGAAGTGACAGAAATAGAAAGCAACAAAAGGTGTCACCTGACCTTGTTCAGCAGTTGCACGGTTCTGTTGTTCTAACCAGCTAACCAACAGAATATTCAAAGACAGATCTGCTGCCTGCTGGTAATCTTTCCATCTTAATTTTTTGGCGTGCACCTTCTCTGAGCAATCAATTTCTTTCTTCAAATTATGTTCTACAATGTTGGAAAGTAAGATAAATTATACATAAAAAAATTACATGTAAGAATTAAGAAAATGAAAAAAAGTTCTCATATAGCATAAACCAAGGGAATTACATATATTGAGTCACTGTATAAAGGAAACATTTAACCAATGTGTCTCCATTTTTCCATCAACTCTTCAAATATATCTTGAGCTGTTTCCTTTCTTCTTCATTAAATTTGAACCACAGACTTAATCATGAAGTTTGGTGTAGAAGGGCTAACTCTTATAGCTTCATCATTATAATCGTAGCTTTCACTTGCTTTGAGCTTGTTTAGCAGTTAAGGCTGTGGGAAAAAGTTTCGACTTGTTTAGAAAATACTTCATATGTTGAAAGAAACTAAGCTGAGCTTTTGACAACTAAATAGAGAAAGGTGTGTTTACCTGTGATTCTTTGACAGGGTTGGAGTGACAAGGATTCCCTTGATGTTCTTGAAGATTAATTTTCAAAAATTATAACCAAATAAGCATACAGTGAACACATGAATGCATAACTAATCAACACTTCAACATGCAAGTGTATAACTCTCGTGTTTTTGTTGTCCTTCATGTCTTCTAACTCAGTTTCCATGAACAAATACTTACAACCACCATCTCAACTAGGGGTATTGGGATCATCCAAATTAATTCATTCTATTCCTAATGGTTGATTGATGTGATCTTTCAACCAAAATGTGGAAGTTCGCTAAGGATGCCAACAGGGGTCAGGGAGCAAGAAGAAAGGCTTAGTCTAGGCAGTTTGGTACACAAAATGCAGCCAAAGGAGCCAAAACCTACAACAAGAGAGAGAATTACATGGGCCAGTCAAAAGTGTAGGACTTCATAGACTGCCTATAACAAAGTTAAAGCCAGAATCAACTCCTGCAAACTAAATCAGCCAAGTAAGAAACAGCTGTAGCAATGCAGAAACAGTAGTTAAACCCAGAGAAACAAATGTAGTATTGCTGCCTCATATTTTGCATCAACAGATTAGAATCAGGAGGATTAATGCAACAGCAACATCACCACTGAATGCATAGTGAAATAAGATTTCTCACAAAACAAGCATCATCAACCAAAACAGTCAAATACAAGGCACGAGATCAGGGAGGTGTCTGCAGTCCATAACAGAGAAGCAGGAGCAAACTGTCGGTCCTTACATGAAGAACAAACTTATCAGTATTTTGATTCTATTGGAGCTAATTAAACATAGCATCCCAGAGACAATATACTTCCAAGAATGAATTCAATTATAGCAACTTATTGTGAAATAAGCAACATTTTGTGAAACAGTCAATAAGCAAGAAACCAAACTCTATCAAGTTAAGCTAATTATCCACATTCACAATTTTCAAAATGACACCCAGGAAAGGACATGTTTGGCACATATATTAACAGCCACATAAAGCAGATATAAAATCCTGAACAGATCTTTGCTGCATTATTCCATAAATTTGCTTCTTTTCCATTCCTTTTAATACCATGGAAGCGTGCCATCGTCAATCACTCATATGATACAAGTAAAGGAGTAACCAGCACGGCCAGAGAAGAGAGCATGTAAGAGATGTAATTACAGATAGAAAACAGAAAGCACAAAGATTGAATTAAGAAAGTAATATGAAAGATGACAAGTACAAAGAATTTCATACATAAAGGAAAGCATACTGTTTTATCTCTTTGAAACCTCAAAAGTTGAGAACCTATTGGAAAATTATAGGTAAATCTACAGATTTAGTGTCATCCTTGACAGATCCCCAGCAATTCTTTAGAACACCTTAGCAGCTGTTCCATTGCTGAGGTGCAAGTCCTGAGTGCAAGCCTTCATAGAGGAACTTGGGTCCACCATCTGGAATTAACCTCTCATCTAACTTTCTCCTACTATACTTCAGCAGATAGCGGTCATTTTTTCCCTTGCAACTTTTATCATCAGGTGTCATAGACTCATTTCGTTCCCTAAAAGATTGAGAACCAGAGTTCACACTATGGTCATTCCCCCTTGAGTCTATCAATTTGCTGAAAAAGCTCTGTTGTCCCATCTTCAAACACTTGCCCGCATTTCCATCTTTCTTAGCATTAGGTCTGATTTTACCATCACCAATTCCATTCGATTTCCAACACTCCACGTCCACACTTTTACTCAGAAAATCATCACGCTTTCCACAAGCACTGGGATTCCTAAAATCAGAATTTCTAATCCGCGTCTTACCATTACCCTCCCCTCTCCTAGCAACACCCAAACAACTTGAATTAACCAAGCACAAATTACTCGATATCCGGGGCGAGCTATTTATTGCTCGATGCAACCGAAACGCCAATTCAAAATCATCAACATCATTGTTCTCCTTAACAACCCTATTATTAGCCACCATATCCAATGCTTTCCTGGCCACATCCGCCGCATTCCTCTCCTCCAACGCCTTCCTTACAGCCAAATCCCTAGCCCTAACTGCAGCTTCAACCTTCTCCTGTACCACACAATTAGCATCCTCCAAACTTCTACCCAAAACCCTACCGCTATTCCTCTTGCTATCCTTACAAACTCCCCCCCTCTTACTAGCAACCGAATTGGGCACCCAACAATCTATACAAACAAAAAAATCACCACCACCACCACAACTAGAATACGACCAAGGGGTGACAGCCTTACGTTTTGCAAAACAAGATTTATGAACAACCCTCTTACATTGGCAACAACGAAAACACTTAGTCTTATCAGATGATTGTCTGAAACAATAAGAGCAAATCCCGGAAGACTCAACAAGATTAAAACATTTTGTACAAAGAAGGATGATTCGCCACTCACTGTATAAAATTTCGAGTCTTTTATGGGAGGAGATGCGGAGACCACAAGACTGACATTCTGTCAGATTTGGCTGATCCCTTGTCTTCTTGGCTCCGTTGCTGATAATGGGCTGTTCTTGTTTTTCTCTCATTCTCTCTTGATCCATGGAGAATTTCTGATCAAGATTAGCTTTTTATCACCTTCATCCACTTCCCCGCCTGTAAACCTGGCAGGAGGAGGGAACAAAGGAAAATGAGGGGTGGGGTTATTGACCTTTGGAGATCCTCATAGGTTTTATATTTTATACAAGTAGTCCCTCAACAAAATAGTTTCTTAGTTTTACTCCCACACTTTAACTTTCTTTATACGCTTAGTCCATCCTTTTGCAGAGTGTTTTTTGTATATTTCTTGGAATATGCTACGAATACTCGATAAAATCGTGGAGGAAAAAAAAAAGAAATGCTAAAAAAATGAAAATAAAAGGTATAAAATCTTAGATTTATATGAAATGGATGAAAATATTTGAAACTAAAAGGATAAGTATAAGAAAATAAAAAATAAAAAATAAAAAATAAATCTTGAAAGGGGATGATCTTGCGGATTATATATTTTTTGGATTTGATTTATTATTTCTTCATTATCTTTTATATTTATACTTAGCTTTTGTAGGTTTCAATTTTTATATATTTCTTTATTTCATGATTTTTTTCAAATTTACTAGTAATGAGTAATGAGAAAGAGGAATTAACAGTAAAAAAATTACTTTTTTCTTATTTTTTATTTTTAATATAAACACATCAAAACTATCATAAAACATTAAAAAAATATCAATTTTTTTTATGCAGGCAAAGAACATGATCTTAATAAATTAAAATCTAAATACCCAGCTCAACAATTATTTATTTTTTTTAAAATTATTTTTTAAAATATAAAAATAAACAAAACAAAGCTAATCCAGTATTTAAATTGTCATGATCCTTAATCACCAACGTTGAGGCAACCTTTCTCTTCAATTTCTTTCAATGAATTTTATTTCTGTGTAGAATTATA
Source organism: Populus ilicifolia (assembly GCA_015708895.1). Taxonomy (NCBI): domain Eukaryota; kingdom Viridiplantae; phylum Streptophyta; class Magnoliopsida; order Malpighiales; family Salicaceae; genus Populus; species Populus ilicifolia. Next base: position 302,272 of record SRLM01000059.1, on the reverse strand, counting down.
ACTACGTTTTGAATAATAATTTTTTAATATTACTAAAATATTTGGAGATAGAAATAAAATAAAATAAAAATTTTAATTGTTTTTACTAGTATACTGTAAACACAATGAAAAAGAAAACAATCCATGCAAATATTAAAAAAAAAAACTTAACAAATACTAGAAAAAAATTACAAATTTATTTTAATTTTTGTAAAAGGATAAAAATAATTTCATTTTGGATTAAACTCTGTCAAATTAATAAATATTTTTACTAATTAATAAATTGTTTCACTATAATTATAAGCGTTATACAATTATATATAGCTTGTTAGACATAGCTTATCACTAATGTATCCGTAAAAGGTATAACTTAATTAATTAGATTTTAGATTTGTTTTATAAAAGTTATTAATTTAAGTTTTATAATTTTTAAGTTTTCTAAAGATTTATATAATTATTAATTTTAAACTCATGAAATTAATTAATATATATAGATTGTTTAAATATTTATATTAATACAAAAATACAAAAATAAAAATGGAGGAGGAAAGTCTCTGTTAAGCAGGAAACAAATATTTCTAGTTATCTAGCAGCATTGGCAGCCCTTTGTACAAATTCACGGTGGCTACTGAGAAGCAATTTAACATAATCAATGATCTGACAGACAATCCCAAATAGCATCTCCATGTTGATGGGATATTTCTTCAGCTATCATGGCTGAGTCAGTCTCAGAATCACACCCCCATCACTGCCTATCCCAATTTCTCCGATCATCTCGGTGGAAAACCATCACGTGACTTTTGGTTTTTAAGGTGGCGGTGTGGCCCCAGAAGCTCTCCATTTTGCTGAAATGCTTGTTTGAGTGGCGTGTTGACTCTTTTGCTCAAAAGCATGCCTCGCTCCTCGCCGCTGGCCACAAACCCCTTCGCTCATTCTTCTCGCCGTGGTCGGAATCCAGGCCGCAACTTAGTGGGTAGGTATCGTCTGTTACTTTTTTACCATCTTAATAAATGTTTACCAATTTAATTTAAAATCTGAGATAAATAAAAAGGAGTTTTCAAATTTAATTAATTATACTAAATTTAATAATAATATCAAAAAACTTATATATTCTAGATGTTATTTTTTTTAAACCTTCAATTTTTAATTTTTTTAAGCCGCGGTGTGGTATGAGTAATAACCTAATTAACAAAATAACAAAAATATATGGGTTGATTTACTGTTCAGGTGAAGTGCAACTTAACCTTATTTAGCATAATTTAATGGAATTAGATTTTAAATTATCATAAAAATATAAAATTAAAAAAAATGAACCAAAAAGTAAATTACACACTAAATTCATGAAAACTTTATTTTGATATAAAAACTTATCTGGATCATTAATCACTGCCTCTAACCATAATTTGCTTGTGTTTGTTTTATAATTGTTTTCGTGTCTGTGATGAAAAAAAACATAGTAAAATATTTGGTAACTATAAAAACTACAGGATTCATTAAAAAATTAAGTTTAAAATGTAGTTTTTATTAAGAAAATTATACATATTTTTTAATTAAATTTTATAAAATACTGTTTATTTTTGCATTTTAAAAATATTTTGAAAAAAATTTAAATTTTTTAATTTTTTTTTCTTCGAATTAAAACAATTGTTGTATTTTTAAATTATTTTAATGCGTTAATATCAAAAATAATTTTTTAAAAATAAAAATATATTATTTTAATATATTTTCAAGTAAAAAAAATTTTCATGTAAAAAACACTTTACTTTGAAAAACAATTACCATTACATAACTACTAAACATTTTCACATGACTACTAAATATTTTATAAATATTTTTTGTTGTACATAAATTTCAATCATAATTTTTATTAAATATATATCTAAATACAATTAATCTCAGCTAACCATATTTTTTAAAAAACATATTTTTTTATACTATAATGACAAAAATTATCTTAAAAAGAAACATATTTTTTGTCTATCACAATGGTGGTTGGAAATAAGACCTATAAGTTTTACCATGAGAATTGGTTATTTTCATTTGATCTAAAAATACTTAACATTTAAAAAAAATAAAAAAAACCCACATAAAACAAGTTAAAAAAATTAATATCAATTTGAAAATATAAAATAAAATAAAAAAATTACCTCTATTTTTATTATTTTTAGGTAAAATAAAGAATAAAAATAATTATATCAACAAATTTTGTTATTGAAAAATAATTCTACTCTTATGTTATAGATTTTTCTTTTCTCTATTTTCATATTATTAAAACCACATTTGAAAATATAATTGAAACCACGTTACTTTAGATTTAATTTTTTTATTAAATAGTTTTTATATTTATATTTATTTTTAATATGCTAATTTTAAAAATTATTTATAAAATATATAAAAAAATTATTTTAATATATTTATAAATAAAAAACACTTTAAACCACAACATGAAAAAAACACTTTAATCCCAACGTTAAATCTTCCATGAAAAGCTAAAGGTGCCACAAGCATTGATCCACTGACATTCAACAGCCAATCATCCGTTCAAGTCCCAAACGACTCAACTTTCTTTGCTAGTGAAGCGCATGTGTTTTTTAGCAGTTTAGTGATTCCAAATGGCCGGCCATTCTCCTAAAAACATTCAAAGGAATCATTTCAAACCAAAACAATGAAAAAGCAGGCGAGTCTATTAAGAAGCCAGATACACTTGCAGTAGATACAAAATTATAGACCAAGCTTTGAGAAGAATAACATGAATTACTTTATAGACATGTCAAATTCCTAACAAGCAAGGAGGGGGATGAAAGAAAAGACAGCTAATACACTACTCTGTCAAACAGGTGACAGCCAAAAAAGAATGATAATTATAGAAGCTCAAGAGAAATATTTGTATCTCCTTTTTCTTTCAAGGACAGACCACTATAGTCTCCTTGTTAAATTTCAAGGCTAAATCACATCTAGTTGGAAGCACAGCAAATGTATAGAATGACTTGGATGGTTGTTTCCAAAAATCTCCAGTCTACTGTATAGAGATTAATCAGATGTTTAGCGGCTCTGCCTCGGTATCCCTTTCCTTCATCGACCACTCTTCTGTCTCTGTAATGATTCACAACAGGCAAATATTGGAACCATTAGCACCATATTTTCTCCCACCATGCAACAGGCACAATATAATGTAAAATGAACTGAGCACTGCATTTATATCAAAGTTCAACATAAGTAGCAAAGATTAAGGCAAATATTTACTTGGCTTGTCTGCAATCATCATGAGCCTCCTCTGCAAGATAGATGCCACAAAGAGGAAAATCGAGCACATGCCGAACATAATGGTGATAGGGAAAGCATTAACCTTCAAATCAAAAACCAAAGAACGAGTCAGTAACAAAAACAAGGGACCCTCGATGTTTCCAGTCATGGTAGGATGGGTGGGGAGGGGGGAGGTGGTAAGCATGGAGCAAAAAACTACTTCCAGGTTACAGATTGGTCATGCTGAAGATGGCTACCAATGGAGCTGGTCTTAACCAGTCGAATGTTAAACCAGTGCACTTTTTCCACTGAGGGTTATCAAAACTACTGTGCACTGGCATAAATTCATAAATTCCTGGAAATTAATCTGGGTTTTTTCAGCTCCATAAGCAATTCTACATTTGCTACTCCTAATGAGTCATGAAACACAGTAAAGCTAGTAACTTACATTGTACAGCACAATGCACACAAAGATATTGAGTGGAATGCGGAAGAAGTTCATGATGGTGCTCCTGGCCTCCTCTGGAATGTATTGGGACCTCATCTTCATAATGGAAGGCCAGAATATCCCTACACAAGCCTCAAAGGTACAGAAGCCGAGTATCTGGAGACAGCCTGAGAATGAGATGCCTTCACCTTTCTCTTTACGAGGTGGCACTAAGAACTGTTCCATGTCAGAGAAACTGAAGATTAATAAGAGAAATTGAAAGGGGCAAGAAAGGAGTAAAAGAATGGATGGGAAATTATACATACACTGGATACAATAGGAAGCAAAAGAGAGGCTGATGAAACAACAAAAACAATCTGCATGTAGCTCTCTACTCTGGGTGATGAGCGGGCCATCAACCGAGATGCAAGAGAGCTTCCCAACATTGAGGCCAACATGAATGTAGCAAAAATAAATCCGTGAGGAATCTCTTCATCATTTGGGCTCAAAGCTGGTGTCCAAAGGAACACAAAGGTATACATAGAACCTTCAAACAGAGACTGAATGGCACCCAGCAAAGCAATTTTTTCATCTGAACAATATTTAACATAATTCAGAGGAAAAAAAGAAAAAAGGAAAAGGGAAGAAAATGGGGAAGGAATGTTGAAAACAAGGAAGAAACAAACTGAAAATAAAACTAGCTTGCCATACACCACAAGGAACAATGAATGCATCATGCAAAGCAACTAGAGGACTCTACCAGAAGCAATGGCCACAGCAGCACCCCTAAATTGGGCAAGCAAGTCCTTGTTTTCTGAAGGATCTCCATAGTTCTCTGACCATGATGACATGATAATAGCCATTCCAATTGCAAGAAAGCATGCAGCAGCATCAAAAGGAGCCACAGGACCAAGTTGAAATGTATCTACAAGAAGGTTTCCAAACAATCCAGACAAAATTGCCACAAGACCATTTCCCAGAAAAATCGCCTTTGAAAATGTCAGTGATAGCCATTGTTGCTCAAAGCCCCTCTGCACCAGTTAAGCGAAATAAAGAAGAATTAAGATAGGTAGCATTCAAAGGTAATCAAGCAACAGTTACTGATTAGATTGAATTGATTTTAGCTAAGACTAGCACGTAGAAACTGCTATAGCAGAAACATGGTTTGGAAATCTTGAACCAATTAATTTTAGGAGGTTCTTTGATATACCAAGTGATCATTTAATTATTTGTTCTTCTAGACCTAAATGCAGCCTGTAATAACAAATAGCACCACAGCAGAAAACGATCCTTTACCTTATTGTGTTCCGCAACCAGCCATGACTCAAATGATGAAAATAAGAGAGAAGTGGCGATACCTCCCAGGATACGGCCTATCATTAAAATTCTGTACTGAGGAGAATGCTTGGTAATGCAACTCAGTATATAGGTAATGCAATAAGTCACACATGCCCTCCTTCGACCCCTGAAATAAAACCAAGCAGAGCACACTTAGTAAAAGAAAGAGAACTTTTAGAAAACAATAACAAAACTCAGAGGAAACTCTCACTGTTTATCAGCCAACGATCCAACAATTGTCCCAAACAGCATTGAGGACCCGAAACCAGCAATAAACAGCCGCCCAATATCCCCTTTCCCAAAGCCGTACGTAGTGTAAAGGAAGTAAACATATGGACCTTGCAACCAATCACCAGCTGTCACCACAAAAAACAGTAATTTATCATGAACATAATTGTTGAAACAACTGAATTAACAAGCTCTGCTCTGATACTGAAGGCCAAGAATTAAGAAATTTCAAATCCAGCTAAAGCCTTAAAAAACTGCTTAACTAAAATTCAACAAAATAAACAAGATCATTCAAGTATCTAATCAAAATGAAAAATAAATCCCAAATGAAGTCATTATTTTGACATATCAAAGACACCAGATCCAATCTCCGTGATCAGTTTACAAGGCAGACACTTGCCTTTCTGTGCAAAACGCAAAGTAAGCTCAAACCTGTACAGCACCAAATACCGACCCTCCACTAAGTAGTAGACAAAACAAACAAAAGAAGACCTATAAATTTATGAAAAATCTGAATCCAGATCCAACGTCCCCGCCATACAAAAAACACAGCCTAAATCCCACATTCTTACACGACTCATTGTTTTCATAAAGTTTTGAGCTTTCAGCATCAACGAAACCAATCCCACAAAAATGCTAATAAACCCACCTCCAAAAACCAATCAAAAACACATAAATCACATCAGATCCATATAAAGATAATGATAGATCTAAAAAGTTTGAATTTTTAATGAAAGAAAGGGAACACTTACCCATCATAAGAGAGTAAACAACAAGGTAATTGTTCTTGAAAGAATTGAAAGCAGGAGATGTATTGATTCGATCTTTTGTTGTCTTGCTTAGCTCAATTCCTAAAACTACAGCACTTAATGCCCCAAAAACCAGATAGTAAAAAGCTTCCATTTTTTCTGTTTTTCCTCACTGTCCTGTTTTTGAGAGAAAGAAGCCTAGGCAAAAACCAAAAAATATTCTGTGATGTATAATGCTGCGTTGCTATAGGCTTAACAATCTCTACACATAGGGTGCGAGGATCTCTTCTCTTTGAAGCACGCGTCAGAGAGAGGTATATATAGCACAGGTTGAAGAGGAGTGGGCTGTAATCTTCTGCATGCTATGCTATCATCATCTTTTTGGTGCTTCTCATGATTTTTGGACTTTGCTCTATGCGGGTGTTGTACGTTTGACTTTGAAGTGTCACAAAATTATATTATTTCCTTGTGTTTGTTTGATGTTGTATACAAATTATTTAATTAAATTTTTTATTTTTTAATTAGTTTATTAAAATCATAAAAAAATTAATTATATATTTTATCTAAATAAATATACTTATGAAAGCATACAAAAGTAAAAACTATTATATTTTTAAACAGGTATATACAAGTATATAAAAAATTAAAATGAAAGAAATAGTTTTTGTTTTTTCTTTTCAAAGCAATTGTCTTTGACTCTACACGTAATTATGTTCCAAACCAACCTGCTTTCCACCATGAAAATCAAGTTTTATATATTTTTTTACGTGTAAAAATTCACCTCGCAGGAATTTTAATTAAATTTATATTTTTTAAAAAATTTATTTTTTTTAAATCTCAACTATAAATCTTTAGGAAACTGTTTGAAAACACAAATAAAATCATATTCTCTTAAATTTTATTTTTTATTATATTTTTCAAATCGTTTTGACATACTGATTTTAAATTTTCTTAACAATAAAATTTTATTTTAATTTATTTTTAAATAAAATATATTTTAAATCATCATCTCTATCATAATTTGAAAGAAGCTTGAAAACTACATATTCGCCTAAGTGGCAATTGTTATAATATACATATATATATAATTCAATCTTTTTTCATGAAAAGAATAAACAATTCAAAGACAAACAAGTGAAATGTATTAAATGTAATTTTTTTATAAAATAAAATAAAATTATTCTAAAAAAATAAAATTATTCATTTTTCTTTTCTTATGTAAATTTCAAGAAATCCATTATAATTAAGATTGTATTAGTTAGTGTCTCAGGAACAAATAGGTATGTTATTAAAGGATGAAGATATGTACTAAATAAATTTATTTTTGTAGTAACTTTGAAAATAATTTTTATATCTCCAAAATAAAAACAACACAAAAACATGTTTATTATATTTTATCGTCTCAGTTTTTTTCTTTTATCTTGAGATAATAACCATATCCTATTTAAAATATATTTTTATAGATATAATAACACAATTAGTGTGTAATCTCCTTCTCATTTATCACACAAAGCTTCAATTTTAAAGAAAAGATAACAATAAATCGCTAATAGTGACAAATTTAAGATCTGATCAGAGTATAATTTAATCTCAGTACTCGAAAACCGGGAAACACTGAAGAATGTGAAAAAAGTCAAAGTATCTACAGTATATTTTTGTGTTTCCAGATCTTGATAGGGTACAAGCATGAGAAGCGAGTGACATGTTGCAGGGCCCACAAACGCGGTTTTCACTGTAGCTGATTGTACGGAAGTATGAGACGTGGCAAGATCAAGACGAGTGTGATGAATTTTATCGTGGCTTTCAGTGTCGGTGGTTCTGTCGACGAGAGCTAGTACTGGAGACTCGCATGGCATGTCTTGGATCATGTGCTCATGTTAACATTTTGTGTTCCCACTTTCCAATCCTCTGCACCGTCTGATGTAAAGTGGGACATGTGTGCAGAAAGTACTTCACTATTTTTTATCATGTACTCATGTGGGGCCTTGCTCATGAGCGTTGTTCCATTTGTAGAGATGAAGAAATTAATTTAGCATTTGGTGAAGGAAGTACGCCAACCATGATGAATTTTATCGCTGCAATCAATAATGCAATGAGTTTTTGTATATTAAAATTGAATTTTGACATATTTTGTTTAAGATGGTATGTTAGTAATGAAACTCATGCACTTATGAAATCTTATTATTATAATTTTTAGTTTAATTTATTTTTTAAATAAAAACAGTAACGTAAATTTTTTTCATCAAAGATATAGTTTTATAATAATAAATATAAATTTCATTATAATTTTTGGATTATAATGAAATTTTTCTAAAAGATTATAGAACATTTGTGTTTTATAGGGATAAAACTTAATAATCATCTAACTTAGAAAGACTTTTAAATATAACTTAGAAGTTATTGTTAGAGGTTTATCATATTTTATTAATTAGTTCAAGATTTTTTTCCTGTTTGTTTTAATATTTTTATTTTTTAGTTTAATTCAGAATATTTCTCTTAGTATATAAGAAACATAAAGTAGTTCTAATGTAGAGTTTTGATGAGAGAAAATATTAAATAACAAAAAAATAAATTTAAGTTTTTGTGTGGTGATCTTTTTTGATAGAATTATGTTTATATGTTTATATATATATATATATTTGTTGTTCTTTGAAAATACTAGTTGAGAATATTCTTATTATTTTTTTGTGAGTCATGTTTTTTTTTTGTGTCTGTCTCTTTCTTTAAAGTGGGCACATGAAATAGCTAATAGGATAAAACTAATTATTCTCTTAACACCACACAATCTTTTACTATATTAACTAATATTTACACAATCTTTTACTATATTAACTAATATTTTAAAAATCTTACATTAATGTTATATATATATATATGTATGTATGTATATAACTGGTAGAAGAACACATTTCATATCTCACTTTTGCTTCTTTTCTTAATTGGAGTGGAAATAATAATTTTCACTTTCTATTGCTTTATGAAACTAAACGAAAAAAAAGACTATAATACTATATGTGTATCTTCGTCCCTATATATAATTGAGAAAAAACATATTTTATTTATTTTCATCAAATTTGGTTATAAAAATCACTTCTTTATTTTCTTTCATTTTAAACAAAAAAAAAAGGGTTAATCCATTTTTGAAACTAGGATAAATATTTTTATAAAATACCTTGCAATTATGAGTTTGGTGTAGATCCCTCATCTTTGAATGGGGAATTCTTTTGCTTGCATTTATATATATTGGACAAGTATTATAAAGTATAAGTCAGCCAACCTGTAAACCCGTTTAAAATTGTAAGCAAATATAGAAGTTTGTTGTAGATCCCTCATCTTTGAATGGGGATTCATTATTGAAATTTAGAAGAATTGAAAAATCAAGTGTAATTGAAGTAATTAAGATGGAATAAGTTGTGATGGATAAACGAAGTAGGAATCGTGGTGGTAATGAAGGGCTAGGGCCGGCCATGTTTGTTTCTGAATTAGAAGTTGTTTGTTTGAGTTAAATGTTTAGAAATTGCATGAAATTAAGGTGTTGTTGATAATGATGATTACAAATGAATTAAATTATTTTACCAGAATCTAATTGATTTTATTAGTATATTGTGAATTAAGGTATACATGTGATTTTGTAGGGAAATTGTGTTATTGATTTATAATAGATGGATTTAGTTAGAGTAGCTTGTAAATTTATGAACAACCGAAGAATAACCATGATAACGCAATGAATTTTATGATCTGCCAAGAATATGATTTTGAGAACAATTGGATAATTGATAATAAATTTTATTAATTGTGATTAATTTTATAATATTAATAAAATAACGATGGAGGAAAAAGAATACTCATTTTATATATTAAAAGTTTTGTGTTTACCTAGTTGAAATTATATATGAAAGTTTCAAATATGATTTTGAATAGTTATGAATTTGTAGGATTTTATAAGGATAGAATTTATGGATAATATATATATATGATATTTACGGGTTTAGTATTTTGTTAAGAAAAAGTAAAATTAGTTAGTGATAAATAAAAAGTGGTTTGACTTGAATATTAGATAAGTTAATTTGGGGGATGTATTGATTTTATGTTGTATTTTCTTTTTGAAATTAGAAGAAACATCAAGAGTTGAGAAAGCAGCAGGAGCAACTAAGCCTATTGTACTTAACATTTTATTCTATTTATTTATTTTTAAATGTTATATTATTGTTAACAAATTTAGAAATGAAAATCATGGGAGTTATGTTTTGATGTGGACATAATGAATGACTCAATTTTGAACAAGAATTTATAAATCAAATTTAAAAGAGAGATAAATTAAATTAAGTAAAAACACTTCACCGCTTATACTTATTAATTTTATTAACAAACATATAAAATGTTTAAATATTTAATTTACCTTATTGAGGGTAATTAAGAAAATTATTTCATTATTAATTAATTATTTTGATAGACAACGAGATGTTTTGGCATTTGATTTATTGTGTTGATGGTGACTAAAAAAATGATATCGATAGTAATCAATTATATTAATAAACATGTAAGATATTGTGATATTTAGTTTATTATATTTGATAGTAACTAAAGAAATGATATTGATATTATAAATTTTATTAATAAAATATAAAGGGATGTTGTGAAACTTAGGTAAGTGTATTGATGATAATTAAGAAGATTAATTTAAAATACATAGGGATGACAAGTGAGAAAACCAATGAGAATCTTAGTTTGGATAATTTGATTGTAGCTTATTTAATATATACATATTAATAAATTTTTAATGTGGCGGAAAAAATTTAGAATAATTGCAAACATTAAATTGATTGTACTGGTGTAGGAAAATACATTTATGAAATAATAAATTGGTATCTAGTTTTAATTTTAAATGCTATATTCAAGTCCATCTCATTTAGTGAGATTGCGCTGACATTAGTTATTAGTTTATGTTTGGCTTGGTATATAGTTTATGTAATTTAAGTATTGTAAAGATTTCCTTTTTAAGATGTGATTAATTATGCAACGTTACTTAAATATTTAGTAAATTAAACTTTTTTGTGTTAAATTGCTCCATGAATATAAGAATATGAAAATTATTAATCAAAATATAGAGTTCAATGGCATGAAACATATAAATTCATGTTGAAGTAAATACATCAGTGAAAAGAAGTGATAGTGAATACAGCTAGAAAAGAGAATGAATATAATATTTAAAAAGGAATTTTACCTCATTTATGTTTCGAAAAACTTGGTGAAATTCTCTACAAAAATACTCATGGGCAAACTTCAATGCTAGATAAGCTGCTAGCATATACTCATGGGCAAACTTTACTGCTAGATCTTGAACATAGTAGACAAGAATCTTGACAAGAATAGTGAGGAACCAATTTCGAACAGTGCCGGTTGTTCTTGATATTCTTCTTCATCATATCATAGAGTATATAAAATATGAAGAGTTCTGTTTATGCATGACAACGATGGGATGTGGGAAGTTTCAATGTACCAACAACAGCTACCAAAAACAAAAATATTCATCAACTTGTCGAGTGCCAAGTGCAGGTCAATTTCTCTTGTTCTTTTTTTTTCCCCTAAAAAAATACGATCTTATGGAAAACCCCCTAAAAATAGTCGTGCTTTCAAGTCAAATACATGAGGCAGTGCGGTTTGGCTTCAGTGTATTTTGAGACTAGTTTTTGTGTATGGAGATTGACTTCACCATCCTCGGAATCTCTATCTTAGCCAGTGGCCTCCTATACCCTCTTTGAATCTGTGAGCTCCCAAGCTGCCGCACTCCACTCTCTGGACAGGTATTTAATTTGGGAGTAAGTTTCGTGTATGGAGACTAAGTTACATCCATGACAAATTCTAAAGTGAGTTATTTGTGTTTAATTATTGTTGCAGAGAAAAAAGATGTAGAAGAGAGCTGATTGTATTTAATTGAAAAAATAAATAGGAAGATACAAAGTAAATTTATTTATAATCTTGAAGATAATTTTTGTATTTTGAAAATAGAAATATAAGAAGATATGTCCTCATTATTTTCGTTGTTTCATCGACAGATAATTACTAAACACCAAGAATTAAGATTGGTATTTTTTTTATAAAAAATATTTTAAAAAAATTGTTTTTAGGTTACAGGGAACAAGGAAAAAAAATAAAATCTCATATTTTTTATCTATTAATACTTTTCACCCTCTTCCTGATCTCCATGTTCGATATAAATGATTGAGAGGGAGAAACATTGAGGATGCAACGTTTCAACCATGTAAATGGGATTAAATGTCACCCTCCAAGCATGAAAGAGAAACCTCACCTTTTTTTGAAATGAGGGAATAAGTCAATTTCATATTTAATTATTTATTTAATTTATCACTTATTTATAAGCCTCTCATCTTTCATCGTTTATTATATTTAAATTCATAATCTATTAAGGTTTGTGGTGTCCATTAATATCATTTATAAACTCAATTTGTTATAACAATTCTCATCATTATCAAAATTTTCATCAAATATTATAAAAAATCTTTAAACATTTCATCTTTTTAACAGATTTTAGTTCTTTATTTCCTTTTTAATTTTTCTCCTCAACATTTTCTTGAAATTTTTATTAATTTGGTATCAAATATAATATTAAATGTTAAAAAATCAATTTAATCTTAAAATTTAAGCTGTTAAGTTAGATTTTAAATATAATTTATATTATTTTTTAATATACTGCATTAAAAGTTCTTTAAATTTTAAATTTGTATAAATTCGTGGTATCTTATGCTTTATTTTTTATTAAATAAATAAAAATAATAAGATTTAAACTCTTAACTAGTTGATGATCAAAGTTTTAATATCATATAAAATAATTTATTTAACTTGAAAACTTAAAAGATAAATTCAAAAATATAATTTATATTTTTATCTTATATTAATGTTACATGGTAGGCAAGACAAACCTTAAACACGTTCAGGTTAAGTGGTTGGTACAGAAAGCTTGTCAAAGTAACCATTACCTGGAAAATGTGTGCTCTGACAAGCTTTTCGTGACGTGCTTTGGGGTGCTTAATCGGAAAATAGTTTTGCATGAAGTAAGATATCACTAAATTTATGAGACAAGGCACGGGGCAAAACAAAAAGGATCTCATATAATCCATATGCGAAAAACCCTCGGACAAGAGCCACAGGTTCAGATGTTCGAGAGTGAATATGAAAACACATACACAATGCCTATGGCCAATTTACCTATTTGCTAGCATTCAACCAACTCGAAGTGCAGCCCAGCAAGGAGCAGAAGCAGTCTTCTGCTCATTTATGGAACAATTAACGAACTCCACAGCCAAATTTCCGACTTGAAAGTTAAAAGTCCTTCCAAACGGCTGCACTTCCTCCAATCAGTTCACGCTCATCTTCATCTTCTTTGTATCCTTATTATCAATCAACACCACTAATTTTGTCTTCAAAGACTACACAGGAGGCCTAAAAGTCTTCACTATCAGACCAAATCGATCTTTAAGGTAGAGATTATCCTCAAGCACAGTTCCAGGAGGCCTAAAAGTCTTCACTATCAGGATAAGGTCGAGTTTGATGAATCTTATTATGGCCTTCAGTGTCGGTGGTTCTGTCGACGAGAGCTAGTGCTAGAGACTCATATGGCACGTCCTGGATCATGTGCTTCTGTTGAACATATTGTCTTCCCACTTTCCATTTCTCTGCACCGTCGATGTCAAGTGGGACATGTGTGAAGAAAGTACTCACTATTTTTTATCATGTACTTATGGTAGGGATTTGCTCATGATTGTTCCATTTTGTGGAAAAAGAAATTAATTTAGCATTTGGTGAAGGAAATACGCCAAACATAATGAATTTTATTATTGTAATAAATAATAAAATCAGTTTTTTTAAGAGAAAAATCTACAAAATTTATTGGTTTTTTACTGGTTTTTTTTTTGGGGTTTTTTATGGCCAATCCAGTTGATTTTTATAGAATAAAGAATAAAAAATTAAATTTATAAAATGAATAAGATAATTGTAGATACTTAACAATACATACATACATACATACATATATAATTATAAAAGTTTATTGGAAGTAAAACTTATCCAAACACTAAAATTATTCTCTTTTTTATATATTAGAAACAATATCAACTTCATGTTTTAATAAAATGACAAATTTTATGGGTGAGCTACGAATGGAGTCGCGGGGGATATCGAAAGAGGAGGGTGAAGAGGGGGAATGGAGCGTGTGACTATGATAATGAATTTCTGGGTTTGAGTTTTTAGAAGATAATTTTTTATTTATATCCTTGTTAAGTTAACATATATTTTATTTTATTTTTGTTCAATTGATTAGGTTTAATCATTTTCAAAGCTTTAAATTGAAACTGAAACAAATTTATCTTTTTGGTTTTCTAATTATTTAGTATTATTATTTTCCCAGTTCGATGATTTTTGTAGTTTAAACAATTTTTCAGTATTTTTTCTTACCCTACTTACATATAATAATAAAAAAAATGTGCTTATTTATTTATTTGTTTATGTATTTCCATCAAATCTGCTTATAAAAATCATTTCTTTAATTGCTTTCATTTTAAACAAAAAAAGGGGTCAATCCATTTTTGAAACTGGGAAAATTATTCGTATAAAATATCTTTCAATTATGAGTTTGGTGTAGATCTCTATCCTTTAGAAGGGGATTTACAATTGACAAGAACTGCAAGGTATAAATCAGCCAACCTCGTTGAAAAGGATTTGGATTTAAATAATTAGGTCTGGAACGTAGAAGTTTGGACCTAGCTAGCGTATGAAAAGGAAACAACATGGATCCTACCTCCGTTTGCCTAACTTAAGGGAAATGCAAGTTGCTATAATAGACTACTCATGGGAAAACTTTACTGCTAGATCTTGAACAGCGTAGACAGGAATCTTGACAAGAATAGCTTGGAACCAATTTCAAGCAGTGTCGGTTGTTCTTGATATTCTTATTAATATCATGAAATATATAAAATATGATGAGTTTTGTTTGCCATGCATGCTTGGACATGGAAATGATGGGGTATGGATCGTTTCCATGTACCTGCAAAAACAAACAAAACACAGAAGGATCCATCAACTTGTCAAGAACCGAGTATAGATCAATTCCTCTTGTTCTTTTTTATTTTTTTCCTAAAAATATACGAACTTATGGAAAACCCCAAAAACATACGTCGTCCTTTTCCATGACAACATGGTTCAAGTCAAATACATGAGGCATTGCGGTTTGGCTTCGATGGGTTTTTGTCTTTCTAAAAAATGTTTTTGGGGACTGGTTTTTGTGCATGGAGACTGACTTCACTTCCCTCAGCAATCTCTATATTCTTGAAAATTTTAAATTTTTTATTTAAAATAATTTTTTTATATTGTTGTGATGTGCTATATCAAAAATAGTTTTTAAAAATGAAATAATTTATTTTAATATATTTTTAAATAAAAAATATTTTAAAACACTACCACTATTACAATCCCAAGCAAATCCTTACCCAGTGGCCTCCTGTATACCCTCTTTGAATCTGTGAGCTCACAAGCTGCTACACGCCACTCTCTGGACAGGTACTTAATTTGGGAGGTGGGACTAACTTTTGCGTATGGAGACTAATTACGTCCATG
This sequence comes from Populus ilicifolia, assembly GCA_015708895.1. Taxonomy (NCBI): domain Eukaryota; kingdom Viridiplantae; phylum Streptophyta; class Magnoliopsida; order Malpighiales; family Salicaceae; genus Populus; species Populus ilicifolia. Next base: position 286,678 of record SRLM01000059.1, on the reverse strand, counting down.
TATTTAATTAATATTTTAGAATAAAAAAGATATATATATATATATATAAAAAAAACATGCTTGATTGACTGCATAAAATAAAAATATAAAATAAATTTATTTTTATAATATTTTTAGAATAATTTTTTGTATTTTTAAAATAGAAAATATAAGAAGACGTGTCTCCCTTTATCTTCGATTTTCATTTCTTTTACTGCACTATATGAATTAAGATTGGTATTTTCAAGAAAAAAATTCTTTTTTCAAAATTTGTTTTTAGGTTATATCTGGTAAAATAATAATAAAATCTCTCCTTTTTTATCTATTAATTTTTCACCCTCTTCCTCTTCATGTTCGATACAAATTATAGAGGGGGAGAAATATTGAAGATGTAACGTTACAATATATGAAAGAGAAACCTTACCCTTCTTGAAATGAAGCGATTCGCTCTTCATATTTAATTATTTATTTATTTATGTATGTATCTCATCTTTCATCATTTATTATATTTAAAATAAATCTAATTTATTACAAGTCTCATCATTATCTAAATTCTTTTGGATTCTTATCAAACATATTTAAACACTTCATCTTTTTAACTCATTTTAGTTCTTTACACTTCATTTATTATTTTGTCACCTCAACATTTTACTTGAATTAATATTACATGGTACAAGAGACAAACCTAAACATGTTTAGGCTCAATGGTTAGAGTACAAAAAGCTTGTCCAAGTACACATTACTTGGAAAAAGTATACTTCGACAAGCTTTTTGTAAAATTTTTGAGATATCATTGAATTTGTGAGAAAAGGGAAGGGACAAAACAAAAGTATCCAATATAATCCATGTGGAATAAGCCCTCGAACTAGAGCCACATGTTCAGATTTTTTAGAGGGATAATATCAAAATAAAATAAAATCACAATGCCTATGGCCCATTTACCTATTTGCCAGCATTCAATCAACTTCAAGTGGAGCACAGCAAGGAGCAGAAGCTGTCTTCTGCTCATTTATTGAACAATTAACAAACTCCATGGTCAAATTTCCAAATGGCTGCACTTCCTTCAATCAGTTCACATCTTCATCTTCTTTGTATCCTTATTATCAATCATCACCACTAATTTTCTCTACAAAGGCTACACGAGGCCATAGCTTACCTTTCTTCACCATCAGATCAAATGGACCTTTATGGGGCAGATTATTCTCCAGCAATTTATCACACATGTCTGGAGTCATGACGATAGCATCCACTTTTAATGCTGGTATCCTGAAAAAATCAGGAAAAATAGGGACACAAGAATTTCTAATTTTTTTTAATCTATGGATATAAAAAGAGTAGTTATCTAGTAATTTAGTTATTATAAACTTCAATTAATTTCAAAGATCAATATAAAAACTGATTATATAAAAAAATATCAATATTATAAGTACATCCTATCTAAAATAAATTATATTATTTAATTATTTGATATATTTTAAGGTATTCTCTTGTTTTTTTGTCTATTTATTATTTTAAAAAAGCTTTTTTCAATAAAAAAATTCTTATCTTACAAGATAAAATTTAATCATTTTAATCAGTAACAAAAATTAATTTTTAAGTATATTAGAAATACAATTTACATGTAAGTTTACAATCCTAAATATTAAAAAGAAAGATATTTTTTTTTGAAATATTAACTTAGTTTTTATTATTTTAATAAATTTCTTATTAAAACTGCACATGCATACTAAGATATATTTTTTGATTTTTTTATATTATATGAAATTATGATAATATATTTATTTATTTTAGAAAAACTTAGTCATATATATGAAAACAAAGTATTTTTTCTGGATATATATATTTTTGCTGCAATTTTTAAAAAATCAAATATTTTAATATCAAATTTATATTTTTACAAATAAATACAAACCACAAAATAAATATTCAATAAAACAACTAATCTCTCTTTCTGTTTTTTTAAACTGGGTCCAGCTCGATTTATGTAACTAGATTGGATCCAGTGATCCTCACAAGGTCACGAGCACAAGCCGACAAACCGGCTGGGCAAAAACAGCAGGCTTGCGTGCCATCTACACGCACACTTGCTATAGGAAGAAGTCAATTACAAGTACCTTTGTCATTAAAATGCCAAGTGGGAGGAATGTATGAAACTTACCTGTAACTGAGACAGATGAAGACCATGGCGCTGAAACTTTTATGCACAATCGTTGGTAACTGAAACAGACGAAGATGTCAGGTTGTTGGTTGTTAACGCTCCTTTCTTCAATTCTGCATGTCTTTTTGTGGTTTCTCTCTAGCCGTTCTCCTCTCTGGTTCCTCTGTGTTTTTGTGTTCTCCCTTTTGTTCTTCTCGGTGCTTGTTCCTCCTAGTATCCTCAGTGCAACCCTCTGTGTTGTACGTCCTGTTCTCTCTTTTCTGTTCTTCTCTTTGCTTGTTCCTCCGCTCTCTGGTTTAGTTCCTCTCCTTCCTTTTCACTTCCTCCCGTTCTCTGTGTTTTCCTTCTCTTTTTTCCCCTTTCGGTCTCTGGCCTTTATAAGGCCAGAGAATGCCATGCGGTGGTAACAATCGGTTTGGTAACGGCATGCAGAGGGATAGTAGACATGAACCGTGCCCCATAATTGAAGCAATTAAGTGCATTTGCTGTTGAAACGTCTCCACTGCCGAAACAGTTGCTGAGGAAGAAGGCAATGAACAGTTGTCCAGGAAACGGCTCCGTTTATCATTTCAAATGGCTATTTTTTATTTGGTCCTGGGGTTTCACAATCTTATAATCAAGCCCCTGGGTAATTTTTAATTGGACCCCTGAGTTTTAGCACCATTTACAGCACAATCCCTGTTCTTTCTGAACTATTTAATTCTGTCCTCAATTGCCCTAAACTTGGATATCCTCTTCTCATTGCTATTATTTTTTTTTGTCATTTTATGAATATATCTTCTTATTTTTTTTTTTTAATGTAGGGATTCAAAAATAAGTAACAACACACAGTTCCTAGAGGCCTAAAAGCCTTAAACTCAGCAACAAAACCTGCAAAATCACCAGGAAGATTGGAAGACTAAGAGAAGTGCTACTGCAGAATAAGTTCCCTTTTTCCCTGCCATTGTCTCTCAGACTCCATGTGCTTGCACAGAGAGAGAATTGAGAACCGAAATATTTGTTATTTCCAGGTCAGGAGTGCAATGTGAAGGAAGCTTTATGATAAGGTGGATAAGATTCTTCAAATCAAGGTTTACAATACCGTTCTGAAATTCATTCCAAATCTTCGTTTGATACTAAAATTTTCTATATCAGTTCATTTTGGCGTGTCTCAAAACTAGTATTTTCATATAAAATAGTTTTTATACATTTAAAGAAATTTAACTATATTTGTTGTTCTTAATTTCTTTATTGTTTTTGTTCTATTTTTCTCTACTAATTAATATTGATTTGCTAATATAAAGCAAGATTTTATAGTTAACATAAACTACAACATACATTAACTATTACGTTCTTTGACTTTTTTTCATAGAAGTAAAAAAAAAATAAAAAATGAACAACAGAAATCCAGTACTATGAATCTGCCACTTTAGTGTTGTTCCAATATCAACTCTACTTGGTATCTCGTGAGGTAAAACCTTCATTGAAATTGTGCTGCAAAAAAAAAAAAAAAAAACATATAACTATAGTCAATAGTCATGAATACTTATAGTTCTATATTCATAGAATTAGAAATGTTAGACTTATCAAATGAAATGGAAAGAAAAGATAGTCTAGCACAAACTTTGCTAATAAAACCTGAAAATATCAAAAGCTTGCAAAACTTACTTGAATTTACCAAATGCATTTTTTAACTTCTTCTTGCACCATACATGCGAGCATTCTTCTTTGTTCTTCCTGCCTTCAGATTCCATTGACGTTCAACCATCCTATGAAACCATGCAGGTCGTCTTGTTCTAAACACAATATAACCCATTGTGACTCCAAATACGAACCCACATCCATACCCCCATTGCGACAGCTTTCCATCCAAACCCATCTTCAAGCAATGTTGAATCATCTCCTTCATTAAAGTTTGATGGCTGTAATGGCGGCACCACGCCATTGTTGCATTCTATTGGCGTTGGGAATCCACATAAACCCAAGTTTCCTTGAAATGAGCTTGGACCAAACGTGTTGAACTGCTTCCCACCAGGTATGGGCCCCTCGAGTTTGTTATGTGAAAGGTTTAAGACTTGAAGAAATGTTAGATCTGTCAACTGCACAGGAATCCTTCCCGTAAGCATATTTGAAGACATATCTAATGACTGCAGATTGGTTAAAAATCCTAATGATGATTGGATATGGCCTGTAAGGAAATTGTGAGAAAGGTTAAGTTGTTGAAGTCCTTTAAGCTTTCCAATTGGTTTTGGAATCTCACCGGTGAAACTGTTATTTGATATATCAAGTACTCTGAGGATACTTTGGATTTTCGCAAACTCAATTTCCAACCCTTTCCATGTCATTTTTATTGAATAGGTGTAGATAGAGTAATTTCTTGCCGTCATGTAAATCATATCTTGATCGACATTCATCATTCCTTCAAGACTATTGAAAAGCTCTTCTGGCAATGGTCCACTCAAATTATTTTCAGAGATGTCAAGAATCTGTAATTTGGAGAAGGAATTAAAAGTAATCGGACCCTTCATAAAACCTTGGAGTTTATTGGATTTTAGAACAAGAATCTTTAGCTCTGGAAGCATTTCTAGGAAATAGGGGAATGCATCCTCAATCTTATTGTTACCAAGATTAAGAAACTCCAGCATTGTGCAGTTGACGATAGACAACGGTATTTTCCCTTCTAATTCATTGCCATTGAGGTTGAGATATTGCAAGTTACTTCCCTCTGAAAATGTTGATGGAATAGTGCCTCGGAGATTGTTCATGCCTAGATGCAAAATTGAGAGTCTATTGCTGAAGTTTCCCAAACATTGTGGTGCAGAACCACTCAAGTTATTGTTGGAAAGGTCCAGGATTCGAAGGAATTTTAACTTGCAAATTGAAGAAGGAACCTCCCATGTCAATTTGTTGTTGGATGCAAGAATAAGATATCCCAAGTTATCTTGTTTGAAAATTGAACTTGGGATTGGACCATGCAAGGAGTTATTGCTCAAATCAAGGAATTCTAATGAATTGTGTTGGAATTCACTTATATTGCCTATGAATTGATTATTATGAAGGTCCAAATTCCATAAAGAAGGGAGAGCAAATAAAAAGGATGGTATCGTCCCATTGAGTAAGTTACCATATAAAAATAATCGGTGTAGATCTAGAAGGGTACTTAGTTGAGAATGGATTGGGCCTTGGAGTTGGTTGTTTGATAAATCTAAATGTGCGAGAAGGGTTAGGTTAGCGATAGAATCTGGAATATGACCCATCAAGTTATTGGAATTGAGTTTCAAGGTACCGAGCTGCACAAGATTTCCAAGTGATGATGGGATCTGACCAGTAAAATTATTGGAACTGAGATCCAAGTAACCAAGCTGCACAAGGTTTCCAAATGAAGATGGGATATGACCACTAATATTATTGTTTGAGAGGTCTAATTGAAAGATCCGTGTAAGATTACCAAACAGAGCTAGTTTTGACCCAACAATGTTACAATTACTAAGTATCATATACTCTAACGACTGGAGCTTACTGATGGAGTCATTTTCTAAATAAACTGAAATTCTTGTATCAGAAAGGACCAGCAACCAGAGGACATTACTCACATTGGAGGAAGGAAAAGAGCCTGTGAGGCCTTCATTGTATTGCAGAATGAGTAATTCAAGGTTTGGTAGGAGAAAGATATTACCTGGGATTTTCCCTTGCAATCCACAGCCCGAAAGGGAAAGAGATGACAAAGAAGAGGACAGATTGTTCAAGGAATTAGGTACAACCGAAGACATATTTACAGAATCCAAAGCGAGATCTCTTAGCTTTGTGAGGTTTTGAACAATCTTGTCAAAAGAATCTGGTTCTACACTTAGATAGTCGTTTCCAGAGAGAGAAAGTGAAACCAGCTTAGTGAGTTGCCCAAAATCATATGGAATTGAACCAGTAAAATTGTTAGATGCAAGATCCAAATACTGGAGGTGCTTAAGGTTTCCCATTGAGGATGGGAATTTTCCTTGCAGTCTACAATCTTCAAGGGAAAGAAATGACAAAGAAGAAGACAGATTCATCAAGGAACTAGGTACAACCAGTGACATGTCTACCCAACTCAAATCGAGCTGTCTAAGCTTGGTTAGGTTTCGAACAAGCTTGTCAAAAGAAATTGGTCCTACACTTAGATCGAAGTTCCTAGAGAGATCAAGAGAAATCAATTTGGAGAGACGGGAGACTTCTAATGGAACTTGGCCTGCGAAATTGGAATTATTTAGATTAAGATGTGTCAGATTGGAAAACTGCCCAAATCGAGAAGAAATATGGGAGGAGTTGAAATCATTGATAGAGAGATCGAGCTTCTGAAGATGATGAAGAGAGAAGAGAGAATTATTTGAATGGAGGGTGCCATAAAGCATGCTGCAAGAGAGGTTCAGTCCAGTGACTTGCCCGGTTTTCATATCACAAGCGACCCCATCCCACAAGCAGCAATCTGTACCGTCTCTCCATGACTCTGTCTTGGGATATTGGCAAACCTCCCAAGAAGCAGAACTATTAATGGGAAAGGATTGTTTGAATTGAAGGAGAGAAAGACTTTGGTGATGAGCACACAGATGATTAGAAGAGGAGTAATTTGCGGAGAATGATGATGAAATTGTTGTATGGAAATGGAAGAGAAACAAAATGGAACAGAGAAATTGAGTGAGGGATAATGAAAACTTCATGCTGGCTTCTCAGGATTCAAAGTATATTTGGAATGCTGAACGACTGGGGAGAGATGAGAAATAAAGAAAGGCATTATTAGCAGTATTTATAGACAAACCAATCTTAGATTCTTCTGTTCATTCAGTTTCTGTAGGAAAAAAAAAAAAAAACCCAACCTTGAGTGCTAACAACTTGGTCTGTCCTTTTTCTTGACCCCAAAGTCATTTTATATATAAAAAAATTGTGTAAGAAATGAAATTTCTTGAGCACTAACAACTTAGTTCAGAGAAGTTTTTCTAAACTGTATTTAGCAATGGAATTTCTGCGAAGCTTGCCTTGACCATCAACAAGGAAAACGAATGTTCAGGATATATTGTATATGAAACTGAAGGTTGAATTATTCAATTGCAAATATTTCCATACAATTAGGTCCAAAATTAGTTGTATCGAAACACTTTCCTCCAAAATTACTTGCATATTGTTGACTATACAATGCAAGAATGTTGGAAACACGGCAATATTAATTTCCAAAATTAACATTTCTTTTAAGAGTAGATAATATCCTTACATTTGCAGCAAGTCTATGTGCTCATAGATTCAATTTTTGCTCTTACTAGAACTTTCTTTGATTTCTTTAGCAAGGAGGTTGGGTTGGGTTTCAAATTAAGTTGAGTTTGAGTTGATCTAATCACAACTTGGTTTTTATTTTTTCAAGAACATCATTGTTTTCATTTTATTTTTTAAAAAATAGTATTTAAAGAAATTTAGATTTATTAGTTGTTCTTAATTTTTTTATTATTTTTGTTTTATTTCTCTCTGCTAATTATTATTGACTTGCTAATATAAAAACAAGGTTTTTTAGTTAATATTGACCCACATTATGATCTATGATCTAGGTCAAATCAATTTTTTAATATAAAAAAATATTTAAGTATTGTTGATATGTTTTCTAGTAAAAACACATAGTTAAATCATGTGAGAGTTGATTTTATATAATTTTGTCAATTTGACGGATCCAAAAATAATTTGGATAACCGTGAAAAATATAGTTTGACTAAAAACAATTTTAAGACAACATTTTTTTATAAAATATTAAGATAAAAATATTTTGGATCATGATACCAAGATAACTCCATTAAAAAAAATTAAATAATTTATGAAATTCAATTCTTAATTAATACAATGTTAAAAGATGAAATTAAAAAATATCCAATGAAAAAACAAGTAGGTTAAATCAATTTTGACAAATCTGCTAAACTGGTAACTTGGATCATATGACTATGATAACTTTATATAAAATAAATCAAAATAAATTATAAAACTTAATTTTTAATCAATCTTGTGTTAAATGATTAAATTAAATATATATATATATAATTAAATAAAAAATATAAAAAATAACTTAAGTTAATTCAGATTAACTCATCAAACTTATAATCCAGACTAATAAAATTAGGTCATCTAATAAAAAATAAATTAAAAAATTAAAAATTTTAATTTTAAATTAACTAAATATTAAAGTATAAAGTTAATAATACTGATTTTAAAACTAGAAAAAGCAAACCCATTAAAAAATAAAATCAAATTTTTTTTTAAAAAAAAAAAAAGTTCAAGTGAAGGCAACAATGAACTCCTCTCATCTGTTAATTAACTGTTACATACATTACTTCTTTTCATGGAAGTTACACCCAATTAACTAAAAAAAAATGAATAACAGAAATCCAGCACTATGAATCTGCCACGTAAGTGTTGTTCAAATTTCAACTCCACTTGGTATATCACGAAGTTAAACTTTAAACCCGGTCTGGTGATCGAATTAGGATAAAATTGAGGTTACGAGTTTTTATCAAATTACTCGAATTAATTTTTTTTATAAAATTGTAATATTATTTTAATAAAAAAAATTAATAAGTTACAATCTAATTTTTAATCAGTAAGGAGGATCTATCAAATTTTTAATTTTTTTAATAAATTTAACTTGTCTAAATCAACCCATCAGATCAGACAGATCAGACAGACAAAAATTTAAAATTAAAAACAAAATCTTAATTGAAATTGTGCTGTAATAAAAAAAAATCATATAACAATCATAGATTGTTTTATACATACAATTTCTTTAGTAAAAAAAAAAATCTTAAGTAATAACAACTTGGTCTGTCCTTTTTTTACCACAAATCTTCTTATATATAAAAAAAAATATGTGAGAAATGAAATTTCTTGAGCACTAACAACTTACTTTGAATGTTCAGAGATGTTTTTCTATTTTGTATTTGGCAATGAAATTTCTGTGAAGCTTGTTTTGACCATCCACAAGGAAAATAAAAATGAGTGTGTCTGAAGTATCTAGGTGGTGGTCAAATGGTAAGAACTTGGAATCAAGGGGTTTAATTTCTCTGTGGTCTCAGTTTTGAATCCTTAGTTGCTCATATGATGGTTACTGGAGGTTTATATGATCGTTAACTTCAGGGCCCGTAAAATTAGTCGTGGTGCACACAAGCTAGCCCGGACACCCACGTTAATCTTAAAAAATTGAAAATGAGTGTGTCTGTGTTTGTGAAACTGATGATCGAATTATTCAATTACAAATATTTCCATACGAGAGTGGGTCCCTTTCTTGACAATACAGGAGCGTCGGCAAAATTAATTTCCAGAATTGACATTTTTTTTAACAGTAGATAATACTATATAGGTGCACTACGCTTGAGTTGTCCTAGCTTTATTTCAGTATAAAAAAAAGTTAAGGTGACAAAAGCATTTTTAAAAAATGGAAAAAAAAAATTCAAGATTTGAGTAATTGATTTGATAAAATTTAATATGTTTAATAACTTAATAATACAAATAAAGAAATATTACAACAAAAAATAAACCAACCAAAAGAATTATCAAATAAATAAAAGAAAGGTAAGAAAACCAATCCCAGCCCATTTGAATTGGTATAACCTCGTGGAGTTATTGGGGCAATTTTTTTGAAATTAAATTTAATAAAATTATGAAATATAATTATTAAATAATAAGAGCAAAACTTAAAAATAAAATAAAAAAGCAAATAATATATGTATTAAACCGGTTAACTCACTAGCTTTATTATCATAGATACAAGATTAAGATAATCTTATAGACAAAAAACATGATAATCAATTCTCAATTAATTAAATACTTAAAAATAAAATTGAAAATATATTTTAAAAAATCAAATGTTGAAGAATTTTATTTGATAACAAAGAAAATATTAAATGAAAACATAATAATCTTATGAAAAAAATAAAAAGAATTTAAGCTTAATTTATAGAAAATAAAATGCAGAAAGATCAAATTAAAAAAATAATATAATTCAAAAAAGTAAAAAAAAAAAAAAACCAACATCGAACAATGGTGGGCTATGGATTGTTTCAGTCTACCACCAACAACCAGCAAGAACAAAAATATCCATCAACTGCGTGCGAGATTCTAGTCCAGCAGTGGGAGGGACTTGTTCCCTTCTTCCGTACCCGGGTTCAAGTTTTACCGCGCACGCCTGTCATCCCCGCAGTGCCTTACCTGTTCAGTGGGCTTGCAGGATGTTCAGTGGGCCGTGGAAATTAGTCGTGGTGCGCGCAAACTGGCCCGGATACCCCACGTAAATCAAAATATATATATATATATATCCATCAACTAACTATTTTAACGGGTATAATTTACTCTAGGTTTAAGGTCACTACACCCATACATACATGCATACATATATATATATATCAACTAGTCAAGTGGCCAGTGCTGATCAACTTCTCCATTCCTTTTTTTTTTTTTTTGCCATAAAGAACATGAACCTGTGAAAACCCCCCAAAAAAAATTAGCCATACTTCTCCAGGTGCAAGTCAAATACACGAGGCGACTGCGGTTTGGCTTCAATTGTTTTTTTCTTTTCTTTTTCTGAAGATAGGTTCTTGGGACTAATGTTTTGTATGGAGACTAAGTTACATCCATGAGAAATTTTAGGTAAATCACTCATAGATCAACAATGGTGCTTTCAAGAAAAAAAAATCTTTTTTCTAATTTGTGTTTGGTGCGAGGGAAAAAAATAAAATTTCACCATTTTTTATCTAGTAATTTTCACCCTCTTCCTTCTTATTTAATTTATCACTTATTGCTTTATGTACCCCATCTTACATCATTTATTATACTTAAACTCTTAATGTATTCAATTTAAAGTGTGCGGTATCCATAAATATTATTTATAAATTTAATTTAGTATGAGTCCGATTACTATCTAAATTCATTTCAAACTTCTTTAAGCACTTCACCTCTTTAACCCTTTTTTACTTCTTTACACTTCATCTTTGATTTTATCACCCAACATTTTCCTTCAAATTTCTAACCTGATATGAAACGTAATGTTAAGACGACATGGAATACGAGACAAACCTTAAACTCATAATTGAGGCTAAATGGTTAGTGCAAATTTTTTTGTTATTATATCTAGATTAATTTGTATATATCCGGTTAATTTGATAGGTTCTAGAATTAATAATCATGTAAGTTTTTAATAATTCTAAAATTTATAAGACTCAAACTAATAATTTCTACAAAGCAAACTTAAAAACTCATCTTTCATATTATATAAAAACCTTTTTATATCGTGCTTAATTGGAAAATAGTTTTGCATGAAGGAAGATATCACTAAATTTCTGTAGTAAACAAGAACCAATCTTGATTGAGCAAGAACAACTTGGCCTGTCCTTTTTCCAGACCCCGAATTCTTTGTATATAAAAACATTGTGTAAGAAATGAAGTTTCTTGAGCACTGACAACTTAGTTTGAATGTTCATAGATGTTTTTCTATACTGTATATGGCAATGAAATTTCTGCTAAGCTTGCTTTGACCATCAACAAAGAAAATCAACGTTCAGCATATGTTGTCTATGAAACTGAAGGTTGAGTCATTCAGTGGCAATTATTTTCATGCAAGTAGCTCCCTTAATATTGACTATACAATGGTGTTGGAAGCACGGCAATATTAATTTCCAAAATTGACATTTTTTGTCTGATGAGAAGTGTTCCTGGGGACATCTACCGCTCTGTGCCTAGTTGGCTTATCATCTCAATACTGATTTGATCTTCCTTCGCATGTATTGATAAATTATTGCTGTTATTATTCACAGGAACAAAGGACTGCATGCCTACTTGAAGGGTTAAACAATTTATATGTTTCTAGAAAGAGAAGCATTTTATAGTTTAAAAAATAGTAATGCACTGGGCAATTCTAGTCGCGAATTCAGGCAACTGCAGATATTACGCATCAAGAACATTGCAAAAACAATTCATTGACAAATTAATGGAACTTCTCAGGAAAACAAAGTTCATACTTATTTCTTGGTTCTTGCACTTAAGATTCCCAAGTTACTGTTGGATTAGCAGTCCTAAACGATCTTCTTTCTCACCATCAACAGGGAAACCAGTCTTCATCTGGTCTGTCCTCAACCTCCAAGTACGGCAACTCCCAGAGGCAAAAAATAACCTTCTTAGTGATTTTGTTTTTAGATTAATATGGGTGTCCAGACTAGCTTTCGTGCACCACAAATAAATTCACAAATCCTGAAGTTAATGACCATGTAAGTCTTCAGTGGCCATCATATAATCAACCAAGTACTCGAACCTGAAACTACAGAGAAAGCAAACCCCTTGATCTCAAGTTATTATCATTTGACCATTATCTAGATGATTTTTCTTGGTGATTTTTGATTTGTCATGATAAGGTCTACCTCCCTCCACGGTGTGTGTTCCACAATTTCTTTTAGTTTCAAGCTTATTTGCTTCTTCTTTTTTTATCTCTTTTCTTTGATTTTTGCATTTGACTTTTGAAAATTTTATAGCAGTCCTTCAATTATTATTTTTTCTTTGGACTTGATTCTTATTTATTCAATTGATATATATTTTTATTTTTTTATAGAATTCAAATTGGTTTCAATACCATCATCCTTTAATTATTTTAATATATTACATTTGATATCTATTCTTTTGATTTTCTATTTAATTTATTTGAGATTATTTTAAAAATTATTTTTTTTATTTTATTTTTTTATTGCTATTTTCTTTATTTTAGTAAGATTTTTAAATTTTTTTATTTCATCTTTCAATGTTGAATTAAAATTTTTAATTAAGCCAAGCTCTACAATTTAACAAGTTGTAAGTTGGGAGATTCACCTAGGTATAAGACATTCACCCATGTTTATTTTTTTTAAGCTCATATTTTTTTTTCTTATACATCTTTCAATATTTGATTTAATTAGAGAATGGGCTCCATTATATTTTTTTATTTACTTTTATAGGATTTTAACTAATTTTGAAAATGACATGAGTTATCTCTAGTATTTTTATTTGTTTTTTTGTTAAATTTAGATTTTAAAAAAGTAAAATTTTGTTTTCAATTAAGTTAAATCAATTGCTTAAATATAAACATGTTATGTTCGCTTCATAATATTTTATTTTATTTTTTTAAATATAGCTTTTTGTGTTTTTTTAATTGAATGTCTTTTTCACCTTCAAAATTTTTCACCTATTTTGTTTCAATTGCATTTCATTAAATTATCATTATCATGATCTCATATTTTTTATTATGAGTTTAACGGATTAACCATAGTTGAACTGGGTCTAGCAAACACGTAGCTGTTTCAATATTTTTTTTGAAAAAATGTCACCATCTCAATATTTTTAAAATATTTCATCTAATATGCATTGAATTTTTTTATTTTTTAACATCTTTACAAAAAAAATTACAGGTCAAATAAAATAATCTGACTTGGAGTATAGCAAGAGCAAAAAATCTAGTTGAAACTAAGTTAATTCAATGAAAATTCCTAAGTGAATTGTTATGTTGTGTTTAGTCAATGTCTCAACATAAAAAAAAAAGATAAATATAGAAAAAATAAAAATATATTGGATTGAAGGAACAAAGATAAAAAAAATTGTCTCTAAAAAAATTTTAAAATTATTTTTTATACTTTTAAAACATGGAATTAAAGAAAACATGTCCTCCCTATCCTTAATATCTTCGTCTCTTTTATCTTCAAACAATAACTAAACATTATACATCAAGATTGTTGTTTTCATGTTTCTTTTTCATAATCTTTTTTAGGTTGTGTTTGATAAGGGGAAACTAATGTTTCACCCTTTTTATGTAATAATTTTTCACCCTCTTCTTTCCTTCATGTTCGACACATGGTGATTGAGAGAGAAAAAAATATTGTTGACTATATAAAAGGGCTCAAATGGTACTCTTCAAGCTTGAAGGGTTAACCGCCTTACCTTTCTTTAAAATGAAGCAATGAGTCTCCCTACATATTTAATTATTTATTTAATTTATTGCTTATTTATAGATGTATCCCATCTTACATCATTTATTATATTTAAATTATTAATCTATCCAATTTATATTGTATGGTATTCATTAATATTATTTATAAATCTAATTTATAATAGATCTCATTATTACCCAAATTCTTTTCAATTCTTATCAAACATTTTTAAACACCATCCTTTTAACACCTTTTACTTCTTTACACTTCATCATTAATTTTATCACTTCAACATTTTCCTTTAAATTTTTAACTTTATATCAAACACATTAACAATTTTAATGTTCCTATTTTCAATGTTCATTAATTACTGTGTACCATCTCATAAATCTCTACAAATTGAAACAATGAGTTTTTTTGATATTTTTAATTTAATCATCAAATTTTATTTTACATATTTGAGCTCAAATTAGCACACAATTGCGTTTTATTAGGGAGGGATGAATTGAAAGAAAGATGACTAAAGTGAAAAACACGAGTAAAATAGATAACAACTTTAAAATTAGTTTGAAAATTTCATTTAGTGCCCTATCTTTTTTAGTGATTAGGTAACCCGTCCCTTTAATTTTTAAAATTTTAATTTTGACACCACACTTTATTTTCTTTATTTTTTGGTTTTTTTTTTGTGAGAGGAGAAAGAGAGCCCATTAAATTCCGATGTAGAAAGAGAAAGCTCGTCTTGACACATTTTTTGATTACAAAACATGTTAAAATCAACGTCAACTAGTTTCATCAAATAAGGGTAGTTTTATGGTAGTTGTTTTAAGTCTTAATATATCTTTAAAAAGTAAATTTAAGTTGAGGATGAAATATTTTTTATTTAATTTTGTGGTTTTGGCTGTTTTTTTTTAGTTTATTAGGCTCATATGTTGGTTCCTTAGTGTTCGAGAAGTGATTATAGGGTGTTTAATGGTTGAAATAAAATGAAAAATTTGTTTTTTGAGATATAAAACTCAAAACCTTGATTTTTTTCTCCACTATAATACATTATATATCACCATGGATGACATGTTTGTCTATTTGTTTTCAAAAAAATAAAAATGAGTGAGCCTCTTTGAATAAAAAAATAACAAATATAGGTAGGTAGACTTGAGCTTCAAGGTGCTTGCTTTTGGGCTTTTCTTTTTTGATGTTTTTTTTTTCATTCTTCTAATTAATATCTGTTTTATATTTTTTTTAAATAATTTTAAATTTATTTTTTAATTAATACCCTTCTCCGTTTAAGTTCTCCTCCTTAATCGTTATTCCTGAAGAATGTGTACTTCTACAGGCTTTTTGTAGCATGCTTTGGGTGCTTAATCGGAAAATAGTTTTGCATTAGAAAGACATCACTAAATTTGTGAGAAAAGGGAAGGGACAAAACAAAAGGATTCCGTATAATCCAAATGGCAAAAGCCCTCGAACAAGAGCCACAGGTTCAGATTTCAGGGAGAGATATTGTCAAAAAAATCCACAACGCCTATGGCCCATTTACGTATTTCCTAGCATTCAACCACCTCCCAAGGAGAAGAAAGCCAATCAAGCAACTCCTGCTCGTTCGTCGAGCATCTACAGCCAAATTTCTGACTTAAAAGTCCTGCCAAATGGCTGCACTTCCTTCAATCAGCTCACGCTCATCTTCATCTTCTTTGTATCCTAATTATCAGTCATCACCACTAATTTTCTCTTCAAAGACTACACAGGACCATTGCTCACCCTTCTTCACTATCAGATCAAATGGATCTTTAAGGGGGAGATTATACTCAAGCACATTTCCAAGAGGCCTAAAAGTCTTAAATGCAGCAACAAAACCTGCAAAATCACCAGGTACTTTGCTTTAACCTAGACTTTATTAATAAGATTGCCCGTGGTTTTTTTAACAGAAACAAGATCACTGATCCCCTAATGATTGTTTCCAACAAGTCATAGTCTTTGCTGTGTTTATCCTTAATCTTGACTCTGAGTGAGTTCTTTTTCGTATCTTTCTTTGGAGATATTAGCTGAGGAAGATTGGAAGACTAAGAGAGAAGTTCTTCTCAAGAATAAGGTCCCTTTTTCCCTACCATTGTCTCTCAGACTCGCACGTGCACGCAAAGAGAGAGAACTAAGAACCAAAATATTTGTTATTTCCAGGTCAGGAGTGTGGATGTGAAGGAAGCTCTGCGCCTTCAGAAAGAAAACAAGTTTGTGATTCTTGACGTGAGACCAGAAGCAGAATTCAAAGAGGTTAGGGAGCTTATCATCATGTCTGAATAAGCAACATCAATCATAACTGACAGCTTATGAACAGAGCTCAAAAGAGTTAACTGCATAACAGAAGTTATCTTTCCTGTTTTGATCTCAGGCTCATCCATCAGGAGCTATCAATGTACAAGTATATAGGCTTATAAAGGAATGGACAGCATGGGACATTGCAAGGCGTGCTGCGTTTGCATTTTTTGGCATCTTTGCTGGCACAGAAGAAAATCCTGAGTTTATGCAGAGTGAGAAATATCTAACAAAGATGCTAAATTGCTGTGATTCTCAATTTATGTGACCAAGAAAAAGCTAACAAGTTAAAACATGCTAGCAGCTGTGGAATCAAAGATCAATAAAAATGCGAAGATAATAGTGGCTTGCTCAGCTGGGGGTACAATGAAGCCATCCCAAAATCTTCCTGAAGGACAACAGTCAAGGTCTGTCAACTTCTCTGATTCTAATGTTACAGCTAATATTCTCTATCTTTCAGCTCTACCAGGGATGATTTTTTATTTTTTTTTATGCAGGTCACTGATAGCAGCTTACCTATTAGTCCTAAACGGTTACAAGAATGTCTTCCACTTAGAAGGGGGTCTCTACACATGGTTCAAAGAGGATTTGCCAGCGGAGTCTGAAGAGTGAAGCATCAGCAGTATTACAAATGGTGCTTCCAGAGAAACTCAAGTTTTGTCTTCGTTAGAGATGGTAATGTACTTGTATCATGACTGACTCTATTTTGTCCACCCACGGATGGAAGATCTATTTATTGAAACTGAGTTTAATCGCATTGAGAGGCATACATGGATCTTCAGTGTATATGAAATTATAATACTAAAACTATCTAGCAGTATACTGACAGTAAAGAGTGATGGACTTCGATCTACAGAACAAATTTCCTCTCAACTATAGTAAATTAACAAGTCCAGAAGAGCATACCTCTTCAAAATAAAGGAGAGGCATGGCATTCTCTGTATGTGCTGATTTAAAAAACCGGAAGCACGCATGATAAGCTGCTCCATTTATGGTTCCAACAATTGTCCACGCAAACATGTATGGAATGTGCATGTCCAATAACTAGATTCTTCATAACATTAACTGGAGGTGCAGCAGACTTCGGCATTTAAGGATTCGAGAATATGAACATAGGATCTCCCCTGATGAAACTCCTATATATTTGGTTAAGCCTTTAAAGAAGCTCTAGCCTTCATAACTTCGATTTCCACCTATAAATCCACTCAAGGGGACAAACACACAGCCAGGAATCCCTGCTGCCTCAGAGAGCTCATTATCTACCTCTCCAAGGCAATGGAAGAGGTTTCCGGCTCGCAAACCTATCAGGCAGCACTGCCACTGCCTATATTCGCCAATTTCCACTCCCATATTCGCCAACATAAGCATTCCATACTCCGATTATGCATGACATATAGCACACGGACAACAAACAACAGCTCCTCCAATTAAACCTCAATTAAATCTATATCAGAATTTCAGTTTGAGATAGTAAGTAATAGATGGGCTTTTATATGACCGTATTTGGTACTTCATTAATTAGTGTCCTCGTCCACACGTGATAGCAGCTAAATGACAGACTATATTATTAGTACCTGGAAAATAACATAATTGATGGAAGGATTGATGTTAACATTAATGTGAAAAAACTTGTAATCACTTGGTTACAAACTTGAAATTAAGATTGAAATTTGATCTTAAAAAATTAAAAAATATTTGATAAAAGAGTAACACAATAAAAAAATATATTTTAAAGCATCAATACTTTTGAAATAAAGTTAAATGATGCTACAAAACCAGTTAATTTTTGATAAATTATATAATTTATTCAAAAATCAAAGAATGCAATTAATTTTTGATAAGTCATACATTTTATTCAAGAATCAAAAAATACAAGAATCTTTCTCACTCGTTAAACTAAAAAGTTCAAAAGTATTATTCATCAAAGCTGTCAAAATTTAATTTAAACTTAACATGTGTTTATATGATTCTAAAAAATTAATTATAATGGATATCCTCATGGGTTGAATTAATCCACTTACAAAAACTTATTCACAACCTTTACTACTAAATTTAAATCATGATCCAAACAAGCCTTAGATGTTAGCTAAAATTTAAAGTATTAATTAAACTCAAGTATAGAAATAATAATGAAAATAACTAGTTTAAACAATAGCTTATTGATGCCGTATATAATAAAAACAAAAAAATAAAATGTCTTAATTTCATAATTTAAATAACCACTGGTCGAGATCCACCTTCTTAGATATTATAAAATTACTTAGCAAACTTTTAAAGTCATTTACTTATCTTAATAAAAATTTAATTATTGAACTTTTCTTATAAAACTAGGATTTCTCTTTAGAATATAGAAAACAACCTTATAAATTAATTTCTCTTATATCCTCCCATCATTTTCCTTACTTGATTAGAAGAGTCAAATTTTTAGCATTAAATAATCCTTCCAACTTTTAGGATTTGAATGTGATAGCTCATTTAGTTTCCTTACATGACTATGAAACTTTCTTCTTTATTTCTAAATATTTTCTTAAATAATAGAAATAATAATGAATGAATTTCCTTATAGTTTTAAAAAATTATTTTATTGATCTTTGTAAGAAAAGGATCCCAGTATCTTAATTAGTTCAAACTAACTTTAAATTCCATGTAGTCCAAACTCATTAATATAATCACAATCAAACTTGATACAAGCTCTCAACAAGCCTATTTTGTTACCCAAATCAAACTTATACATGAGTTGACTTGATTAGATTAAATAAACTATTAAAGAGATTGGATTGAACTCATTATCATGCACCAACCAAGACAAGCTAAAACTATTTCATGTTAAAAAATCATCATAACTGAATAGAACACAAGCTAAATTTTAATGAAAATTCAATCTTGACTAAATAATAACCCTTATCAAATCCAAACACAAAATCAAAGATCCATCATGAAAAAATCATGGTTTACCTATATCATATATCTCCTCTAGCTCAAATACGTGGAGCTTCCACTGTCAGGAAGATAAAATACAATTTAAGTTCTAGCAATGGCTAGATGTATCAAGTAACCTATATCCAACTTATGATTAGTGTATTACTTACTAGCTAGACACTAAAATAAAGTGGTCAAATTCAACCTCTCATTGTTCTCTTCCAAGGAATAAGCAATGACATACAAGGAAGAAGATTTAAGAATCCCGTAATGAAAGATGTTTTTTCATGACATGGCAAATACTTTATAAATCTGCTCATCCATCTTTTTACATGCTAGAAAAAGTGATCAAATTAAACGGATACAAGTCATATACAAATCTCATAAATAAATAATTAGGCTGTTAAACATTAATATAACTACCCACTGATAATGGCTAAGGACTCGGGAGGTGTGGATGCTCTAATGACTTTGTGAGGGAGGTCTTTATTGTTGTGAGCCCAAAGAAAATGTTCTTTCAAGAAACTATTGGGCTTCTACTTTAATCTAAATAATTCAACCTAAGAGGCCCACTGAGCTTACCTCATCTTGAAAATTATATCACTAATCAAATTCAAGCAACCTTAAATTTCCAATTAATTGCAATGAATACCAGGATTAATCTTGAAGGATTGGTATTTTTTTCAAAACGGTTTGCTTTCACTTTTACCCTTTTAAGTTAGAATCTCAATTGAGCGTTTGGCTATGCGTGTGAAATGTATTTTTTAGAAATTTAATTTTTTTCTTTAAATTAATATATTTTTTATATTTTTAAATTTTTTTAATATATTATTTTTTAAAATAATTTGTAAAACATAAAAAAGATATTATTAATATATTTTTTAAATAAAAATATTTTAAATAACAAACATAACCAAAATCTACGTTTTTAAACACAAGAATTGCTGCCTCGTGCTTTGCAGTCACTTTGATTTGAAATAAAGCCGAAGGCCAAAGATTATTTGCAGTCTCTATCATGTATTTATTTTCTGTGTTGTATGTGCGCTTGTAACCTTATTTGCATCTATTATATTAAGATTTCTTTGTTTAAGTTTTCCATGTTGAAATTAATGTTTGTTATCGTGAATGTAATTGTTTTTAAAATATTTTTTTTATAAAAACACAGCTACCCCTGACAGCAGATGAACTTTTCAACACAGCAACTTAGACAAACGGGCTAAAGCTAGATTGGAAAAGCCGAAGGGACAATTGGTGAAAGGCCACAAAAAAAAGGCTGGACTTAAATCCAAGGAAGCAAACATGGAAAGGCTATGCCACAATGGCAACTTGAAAAGGGCAGCTTCTTTGCCATCAAACTTATGCAGCTAAAAGATGCAGGGAATAGTCAAGGCATTGACAAAAATAAAGCATATGATTCCTTTAATCAAACTGAATTGACCATCCAGAATGTTAGCATAGGTTGTCTGCAACATTCTTTTGCCGTCAAATCTCGAGGATGAGCTAAGAATGCTAGAAACTTTATGAAGTCGTGGAAGACTGCTCAAAATGTATTTGCTGTAGGCATTTGGGGTGTTCATCAACATTAAGCTTCAGGCGGAGTCAATTATTGACTGCCATTAAACAAAAAAGAGAAACCGTTCCTTTACCACTATGATGTGTACCCTTTTACAAGAGGGTGTCTTTCTACTTTGCAACCAAAAGAAAAGGAAAGGAAAATTAACATTATGATCTACATTTCTAAGTTGAAGATTAATTAAGCTGCTTGCTGTGATTCTTCCTTCTCTGCTGAAGAGCTTAAATCCATTGATTCCTTTCTTCTACTTCCCATCCTCCATAATCCATACAATGTCTTGAATTCCCTCACAGCATGAACACTACTTTCTTGGTAAAACGCACCTCCAGTTTCACCTGTCTCATCCCTGCTGGACCGAGCTGACCTACTGCCAGTCATTCTTTGGCCAAGCTTGCTTGGCCCTCTTAAATCACCGCTATTGGTTTGTGATTGCAAGGCTGAAATGACTGATTTCAAAGCCCGGGTCGGCGAATTTCTGTTAGAGATCATTATTTCACCAATCTCAGCTGGACTTAAACTCGATCCACCATATTGTAAAATTTCTTCAACTTGTGAGAAAAGCTTGTGCTCCTTCACTCCCAAGTAATTATTGGCTAAACTCTTAAATGCTGAGAAATTACATAATGGGAACTGAATATGAACATCAACCCTGCCAGGCCTTAAAACTGCTTGATCAATTTGATCCTTACAGTTCATGGTGAACACCATCACACGCTCCTCGCCGCAACACGAAACGATTCCATCCATGAAATTCAGGACCCCAGACAAGCTCACATCCCTTGATTTCTCAGTCAAGAACCTATCAAAATCCTCAATTACAATCATGGACCGACTTGTGGTTTGCAGCAGGAGCATTTTGAGATCAGAATCACCGGAAACCTTGGAGATGTTTATGTCATAGACATCAAAATTGAGGAATCTAGCCATGGCTGCAATGAAGCTGGATTTGCCTGTCCCAGACGCGCCATAAAGAAGATAACTTCTTTTCCATACATGGCCTAATCTGTGATAATACTGCTTAGACTTCAAAAACAATTCAAGATCAGCTTTTACCTTGTTCTTCAAGTCTCCATCCATGATCATTGTATCCATGGTGGCTGGATGTGTGAAAGGAACTGATCTCCACCTTCCATTCTCGTAAGGGTTCTTCTCTAGATTCATAAACAGTTTGATTTCTTTGCTTTTCTGCTCAACCTGATCAGCAACCGAAAGAATGTGCTGCATGTAAGGACGTAGAATCATTCTCTTGTCTTTCTTTCTCAACTTCAACACCAATGTTCTCTTACCATTTCCTTCACAATATTTCTCATTGCTCCAATGCACTCTAGCCCCAAGAAAACTATCATGAATCACTTGATTCTTGTCAAGATGGAGGATGATGTCATTCGCTTTCGAACCCGAAAACAGATTGGTGAAATCAGAATCTTCGATGGCAGGCAGCGAGGTTAGATAAGTGGAGACCTTGTGGTAGAGTTGATTTTCTAGGAAAAGATCATTGAATTGTGGAACCTTGAAGATTTGGTAAACATAAAACTTGTCTTCAAATGATCTCCAGCATCTAACAAGAATATGTAGAAATGATGTTTTTGCCAGAAATCTAATTATGACTAAAAAGACAACGATTGTAATGAAATGACCAAGAATTGGGCTGCTAAGATTCATGATAAGCATGTTAGAAAGGTTATAAGATCAAAAGGGATTGAAGCAAAGTAGAAATAATGGTCGAGTATGGAAAGTGAGGGATGATGATTTTAATGGTGGAGGGAGATGTATGGCTTGTGTAGTTTGGAGTTATAGTCAACTTGTGCCGGCAAATTTACTGGGTCAAAGACACGAGATTGGAAGGAGGGAGGTGGGTTATTGCCCCTAGCTGTTAATGAATGACCATAAAGACTTGAGGTCTATTATGATTTGTGAAGGGCTTCGTTAATATTAATGTTAAAAAATATTTTTTTTTCATTTTTGTCTTGACTAAAGGCAAAGCTGGATTTGTACGACCTACTTTATTCACATTGCTTGATTGATCCATTGAATATTCAATTATTTGAGTATTCTATGAACACCCAGAAAATGAAGGCATTTACTTTTATTTTCCTGATATATAAAAAAAAAAAAAGATGTTCTCTGTCATACTTAAGGGATGAGTGGGTTTTATTAAAATTTAATTTGGATTTGATTTTATTTGGAATCAAAATGGATGTTGACATGGTTAAATTTAAGTGATTTAACTAAATTCATGTAAGATTTAATCAAGTCATATCTAAAATAGTACTATTGTAAGATATATTCGATTGACTTGCAGATTAATTTAATAAATTAACAAGCCATGCTAGTAAGAAAAAGGTAACAACTATGACACACAATTTGACGGGCATCAGTTTGCATGCAATAAAGAGGCAGAGCAGCCATATATGGACCAGTTTGGGAAGATGAGAAAGTGTCAACATGCCAGTCTAACTTAATTTCTTTGAATTTTTCAATCTTTTTGAAGTTTTCTTACCTTGAAAAACACACAATTATTCCATCAGAAGTTGATGGTTTTTCCACCAAACTGATAACACTTGCAGGCCTACCTAATTAGTAACCCAACCCATGCAAATCCCACCTCTTCCGCTTTCAATCCTGTTTCCTGCCGGATGCCACAGTTGCCTGATCGCATAAAAACAAAACATGTCCACATTGTTTTTGGAGTTTGAACTTCAAATTAAGCTGCTAAGAATGGAACAAGTCAACCTATATTTTTCAAGGATTGCAGCACAAGGTATCTCAAGCACCTTTTTCTTTTTGTGCCTGAGAGTATGGTAGGTCAAGCCTAATCCCCCTGTACAAATAAATTGTTTTTGAAAAGTTTCTGCAGCGTCTCAACCTGTGAGTCACGTAGGATAACATGAACAAAATTAATATTCTATCATTATATTATTACCAATACAGAATATTATAGCTTATAGTTTTGGTTTTGTACATAAAAAATAATTATAATTTTGATGTATTTTGTTTTGTATTTGAAGAAAACTTGCCTTCGTTCCCAATAAATGACACATGTTCTAATTCTTTTATTAAGAAAATCTAATAATGAAAAAAAAAGATTCTCTTAATGATTAGCGAACAGACCCCTAGTCTTTATAATGCTCAATACTTGCAGATATCACCTCCATTGCTTTGTTTTCTTCTGTGATTTTGGCCTGTTTCAAGCTAGCTAGTACCAAAAGCATCTACATCATGAGCACTTTAATCATTCGACATCGAGTGGTCAAAGCTTGCACTCATGAAAGAAGGCTGTGCTATACTGGACTAAAGGCTTGCAGATTTCGAGGAGTACGTGTTTTGCTTTGAAGGCTGGACCTGTCTGCTTTAGACAAACCAGTGCCAGCTCTTATCTTAACGAACTTAATCATTGATGGATGTTGCTGTTTGCAAATCATAGAAATCCTAAAAAGAAACAAAAGGGTAATGAGCGTCGTAATGGACTTAGATTAATGCCCGACCAAATGATCCCAGTCATCCTCTATGGTCATTTGTTGCCTTCACTCTGGTAGAAAATGAACAAATACATGTTAGGACTGAAACCCGGCTTGAATCCGAGGAAATATCATAGGGATAGAAACATAAATCAAGAAATATCAACGAAAAATAACTTAATTCCAGAAATATCGTAGAAAGAATTCTTATAAGCCTAAACATACATTCAATGCAAGCTAGGAATAATATTATAGTTATTAAACTTGATTCAACTTAAAAAATCAATTCAGTTATTTAAACTTGATTTAATTTGATTAATCAATTTAATGACTCGTTAATTTAAAGTTTGGCTCGAGTTAAATTTATTTTTTAATTAGATTGAGAATTAACTTAACCAAAACTTGAGTAATTTAATTGATTAGCCTGTGATCTAGTTAATTAGGGTAAATTCAGTTAAAATTTAACCCGGTTAGCTTTAATATATATTTTTAATTTTTATTATGTTGTGATACGTCTAAGTTAACGAATTGATTCACTGGAACGAACATTGAATTTTGAATTATCCTACATTGCTATCAGAACGGTCCCCTGAAATAAATGCCCACAATTTAACCTCACTCCCATTCCATATTTTATAAATCAAACTGCATGTACAAGAAGACAATCTTGTTTCTAGCAGAAAACAAATCTCAACATCGAGCTCGTAGATTACCTTAGAATAAGCTGATGTTTTTCAGTGAAGCCTAAACCACAGACATTCCAAGAAAAAATCTTCACATGCATTAACAATACAAATCCCACTAGCTATATAGACTCAAATCTATTACTGTATACATAGCTTTCCCATCCTCGACTCCCTTTCCATTTGATCTCTTATCTCCTCTCTGAAATTTCTCAGATTAGAGCCACATCCAATATCCAAAATTGTCCCCTTTGTTATCATATGATAAACCTCAGTCTCTGCAGCTGTTGTATCTGCAATCTGCAAATTCCTTTCCTGTAGCCATCTTTTGTTTCCCACTAGAATTGCAGTATCCATTGAAGACTCCTCTACTTCCTCAGCTGTGTTTTGTAAACTTCCTGTATTAAAAAGAAATCTTTCCTTGCGGTATCTGCTCCTTTGAGTTAAATAAGAATTATGAGTCTGACGGTCCATATCACACTGTCTATTGGAATCCGTCACTCAGTTATGAGTCCATAGGACTGAGACCCAATTCCTGAGAAGCTTCCATGTATATTTGAGTCCAAATAGTCAGAAGAGTTTGTGTTTGTATTGGAAATGGAAGCGGTAGGATATCCCAAAATCTCAGGAAATAAAATATTGTACTCCATTATTCTCTCGTGTTCAAAAGTAACTTGCCTCCTGAACTAATCCAATGAAGAATTATATTGCAACTGCATTCCAGGGCTTGGCCTAGCGGTGAAAGGGGCTTGTCTCTTTCCACTGCACCTGGGTTTGAGCCCTGGCATGCACGTTTGTCACCCCCGCGGTGTCTTACATGCCTACTGGGTTTGCAGGGTATTCAGTGGGCCGTGGGGTCTTTTCGTATGATTTTGCTTACTATACCCGCTGCTGTGGCATTATAAACCGTATTGTTACTCTTGCTCCCGTCGGGATAAATCTGACCCCTTCCCCTGTTCCCGCCTACGTATATGGGATATTTTAAGAAGTGAGCATCCTTCTTAGCAGCAGGGTCCGGAGAAAGAATAGGAAAGGTGATTTCACTATATTTTTGACCAGGAACGGGACCTATCACAAGAATATTTTTTTTAGTGGGGCGATAACTCTGAAAAGAGAGATTACCTATCTTTTCTTTCATCTCTGGCGAAATACGATCAGGAGGGGCTAATTCAAACCCCTCATGTAAAATAAGAACAGCCCCCACATTCAAAGCTCCCTTTTTACCGTTAGCAAGAACTTGTTTTAGTTGCATATCATAAGGAATTCGAACAACTGCTTCAAATACAGTATCAGGAAGTACCGCTTGTGGAACCTCAATACCCACAGGCTTATTAGCTAAATGACAATTCGCGCATACAATACGACCAGTTGCTTCGCGCGGATTTTCATAACCCTGCCCCACGTAAATAAAAAAAAAAATTATATTGCAACTCAAAATTGTCCCTATCAGCATCATCAACTGAAGTACTAATCTCCACATCAATTATTGTCTACATCAGCATCTGCGGACTCTAAATCACCCGACTCATTATCTTCTTCCTGATTGAGCAATATTTCCAAGAAGCTATCCACGGTATAATGAAATTTGCATACTAGTGCACACCCCTTCACATCCTCCCCAGGACACAACGGTTCATATAACTATTATAACATTTAAAAAATATGTGATGGCTAATCACACCAATTATATAATTTGCACACACATCAAATACATCATCTACGTATAACTCATGCACAAATCAAACGCACCCCATCCAAATGATACACTGTCATAAAATAATAAAATAGCAGTAGAGTTATGGATATAATATTTTTCAATGATAATTTTCAATTTTAATAATAACAAAAAAATATTTTTATTCACAATTTCCAATGTAGTTACATATGGAAAGTATTCCATCAGTAATTATAAGAGCAATTTCTGACAAAATAAAAATAATTAAAAAAATATTACATGATTGATATTATTGATAAGATGACACTTTATTATTTTTCAATAATTTTACTAGCAATAATATTTCATCAATATATTTCATTGAAAATTCTATCAATAGATTTAATAGTGTTATAGCCGACAGTATCCTCATCATTCCCTTCCTTCTTCTTCTTCCTCCTTTTCCCCTTTCTCTTTACCTGTAAACCAAAATATCATTCCTTACCCTCTATTTTGCCACAAATCTATGTCATGTCATCACAAATTCAACCATTAAATATTCAATGTGTCAGCATCATTATGTTGGTTTAATTTTTTCAAAATATTTCCTACACCAAGTAAGTGTATTCATTAATGTTTTAAGTTAATTTATTGAGTTTTTTATAGTATTTATAATTTAGTTTTATATTTAAGTATTTTACTGTGTGAATAATAAAAGTTTGAATTGTTTGTTAAGGTTTGCCTGTAATTTGAAAATTTTTAAATTTATTTATAATTTAATAAAATTAAATTTTATTTTGTAATTTAAACGTGTTACACTGAAAGTAATTAAACTCTAATTTTCACAAATCAAGATCAAAATGAGATTTGGTTACCTTCAACTTTATAACTATACTTTCTAGAATTTTCAAAAAACATCTATAAAATTTCTTAATTCTTCCGTTAAAAATAAAAAATTTTATTGATATAATATGAAATTACAATCAACCAATTACAATTTATACATAGGAATATAACCAAACAATCATGGAATTATAGTCTTCATTATTCAAAATCATTAGTTTTATCCTTTAATGTAGTACATGATTTTCTCCATAATTAATATTTGTATTGATTGGATTTTAATCCAAAATATATTATTTTGATTGATTTTCTTAACATACCTCTTGTGGAGATTTTAAATAAGAATCTCCATGAATTTAAAATCTATATTTAAAGATAATATAGAAATCATGATAAATATTTTAAAAAATAATTTAAATAAACTAATGTTATTATTATTGTTTTATAACTTGGATGTTTAGACCAATTTATATATATTACAATTAATTTTTGAATCTACTAAATACTTTATAAGTTTAATAAATAAATAAAATATCACAAGAGTAACAATCATGGAAGCACCAAGCTATTAGGTCATGATTCTAATTGGAATCCAATATTATTAAAGCTAAGATAATATCTAACTCTCGTGTATCATTAAAAAATCCAAGATTTTCAAGGGAAAAAATAAAAATAAAAATAAAAAATTAGAATGTAATTCATTTAAATTTAAACAAATATAAGTTGATAGCAATACGATTTTTTTTAAAAAGATGTACGGTGATGGTAGAAATAAAATGATAAAAACAAAAAAAAAAGTTAAGAAAATAAAGAAAATAAAGACTGACTTATGGTCGGCATGTTATTGTCTGCTAAGTCCCTCAAGTTGTTCATGTCTTTCTCACTGCTGCTCTGTTTCTCTAGCTACCTTCTCTGCTCTCATTTGCATTCTTTTTCTGCTAAGACCTCTCAGATTTTCAAGTGATTGGTTGTTTAGAAAAGAGAAGATTTCCATTTATATAGTTCTAAATCTTTTTTATTTTATCCATTTAGCCCCCAAAGCAAGTTTTTTTTTAAAAAAAAAAATGGTTTGCAAAGATGCAAAACACTTCCTTACTATTGGTTACTAACAACGAACTCATTATCAATTTACTGATAAAGTTTATCATTAACATTACTTAGCGTTTTCAATGTCATTATTTCATATTGTTCTCTTCTCTGTATACCATAACTCTTGTCTTGTACTGTAGCTTCAGAACGCTTCCTTTCGAGTTCACCAGAGCTGGACCTGAATTGCTCCGACACACTGAGTCATGGTCGCCAAGTTGGGGGGTTTTTTGAAGGTATTTCTCTCACTTGTTCTCTTCTCTCATTTCTTGAGTTGTTCATGGGCTTTTTTGGTTTGGTCAAAAACTCTCTCTATACACATCTCTCGGATTCGGTGGGTCTTAGTTTTTTACTGTTCACTTAACTCAATCTTCGAACCTCATTAATCTACACTCTGAAAGTTCACTTTTTTCTTGATTTGCTAACATACTCATCTCTCTCAATTAGTTCTGTTGGTGATTTTTGAAGATGGGGTTTGATTTATTATGTTATTGGATCAATTGTTGGAATAAAGTTTAATTTCTATTATGTGCGATGTAGTATAGTTGCCAGTTCACATCTTTGGTGAAAGTTGGAATTTTTCTTGTTTTGATTCTATTTGCAGTGTACTTGAAATGTGACTATGGAATAAATGGAGTGGCTGATTTTTCAATCATTTTCTACCAAAATAAGGATGAATGGAATGATGCATGAGAAACAGCGTTGCTGCCGGAGAATCTGATGGTCAAGAACAGAGCTCCATAGGAAAAGGATGTGAATTTCTCTTCATTCACAGGGATAGAGAACAAAAAATAAAAATCGAGAACAAAATCGCATACATGACCATGAAGTAATAAGGCTATGTTTCCTTCCCATTCAAGAATCCAACACAGCTCCCTAGAAGCTGTGTTTGAATTTGAATGGACTAAGAATTTGGTGCATTTTGTATGTAGTAAGTGTGATAAAATGTTTTCTGCTAGATTATTCAGGCAGTCTCATGTTATAGGTCCTCTATGAAGTTTAAAAAATTAGAGAACAAATTTGCTGGCCTTTTTAGCCCTACTGAATTCCAGGATCTTTTAAGCTTGTGCAGGATTACTGGCAAGTTTGGAATATAACGTAGATTCCTTTTGTCAAACTTACAAATTCTAATGGATATCTTATCACGTAATTTTGACTCTGCCATTAATGACTTGGACAACACAAATATCCCAAGCTCTTACGAATTTAAAAGCAAGCCTGATGGTTGGGAAACAACAACGAAGGCACAAGACGGAGATATATGGGAAATGTCACAGAGAGAGGAAGATACTCTCTTCCAAGAATTTGATTATCGAGTAGCATACAGCAAATTTCAGGTGAATTGATGTTGTCATGCCATTATGTAATTTTTATTTTTTTTCTTAGGCTAGTTTTAGCAATGAATCTACTATTCAGCCTAGTCATCATCTCCTTTATGCTAAACTAGCAAGTTTTTCTGTGACTACTTGCAGATAGCTAGTTTTATCAAGGATCGCATATCTAGCAGGAGAAGACCTATTGATGGTTGGAAATACATGATAGAGGTGTTGGGACCAAATGCCAAGAAAGGGAGGGGTAGTGTTTCAAGAATACCGAGTTTATCAGATCCATCTACACAACCATTCAAGGGGGACAGGAAACTGATTTCCCACAAAGGGGGTACTTCAGCTCCAGACTCTGCTGAACTTTCCTTACTTTGTTCTTGGCCATTGTATGTGCTTGGTGATCAAGCAGCATGCTTCCATGTTTTCTTGATAGAGTGTTATAGAAAAGACGTCCAATAGGTTAAGCTACTCGTAGCTGTGAGGAATATAAAGCTCTGTCAATCAAGAAAATGGCAATCGAAATTTGTAAACCATCGATTCATTGTGACTGTAAATGTTGTATATGTAAAGATCTCTACGCTAGAAGATTGGTAGGGGTTTGAGAGGCTAAATGTTGTCTGGTTATTCATTTGTGACCCCCAAACTGCTCTAAAAAAATGAAAGCTACAACAGTTTTTTGACATAATGTTCATCAAACAACTTTGTTTGCCAGGACTCTTCAAAGCTCATAGGAAATTCCTTTTAGAACAGCTATTTTCTGAATGATATTAATTCCAATCTGCAAGCATTAGTCCGAAACATCATCATCATAAGTTGCTATCATGGCAATGATCAATGGCAAAACATGACTTCTTAACTTCCAGATTCTCAATGCGACTTCATTTCTATCCAATTAAGGTTTCTGAATATTCAAAAGAAGTATTTGAGAAGAAGATGCAGCTTGACCAAGAGCACTAAGGCTTTCAAACCCAGATGCAACAGTAGCAACATTGCAACCTAGCTTCTCAAGCAGCGTCGGTGTCCGAGTCATAGCTTTGTTGAAATCATCAACATCAGCTAATAGAACTTGCAAGCCTCTGAAAAGAGAGTTGGAATATGAGTGCTCTGAAGATTCTCTGGATTCAGAGATTGACTGCAATGGATGGTCAAAGTTCAAACCCAAGAACAAATCTCACGCATTCAGGAAAACCTTGAGAGTTGGGCACTATCTAGATCTTGGCTCGCATCAACTACCAAATATAACGAGGTGGGCTTCATCATTTTAGGGAGAATGCCTGCTTCTGAAATTCATATGTCTTCCATCAACGACCTTTTTCTTCTGATCTTGTGCTCCATGGAATCTACTGCAACTTTTGAGCACTGTCTATGTTTTTTTCCACTGTAAGTTCTGTTTACTTTAACTAGCTAATCGTTTCATTACCTAGATTAGATGTTTCTTCTATATGAAAAAAACCAATGCCTTTTCCTGGGAAATTTCATATGTCAATGAATCGATTTTGCAATGTTTTTTATTTGTAATGCCTGCAGTTGCGTGAATTGCCAGCCTGCCCAATGCGTTCCTATTCTTTGAACCATGAAATACTTCTTTTTTCCGAGAAACACAAATTGTATAACCCTTCAACTAAGCAGTCCCTTGTTCTTGTTAATGATAACCGTAATAATTTATCAGTGCATGCAAAGGAAGATCTAATTAGTATTAAGATTAAAAGCCAACAAGATAGAGGGCTGGATGTTCTCAAGAACTGTTCCCATCAGACGAGCTGCAAAGGAAGTTCCAGTTAGAGCACAAACTGTATTTATTAGCACGTAGACTTCCTGCAAATGTAGTGGATATTATCTGCTCTCAACAAAAATGTCAACTTTGGAAATTAATATTGCCGGGTTTCCAACACTCACTCTTGTTTAGTCATCAACTAAGGGACCTACTTCTGTGGAAATATTTGCAATTGAATAATTCAACCTTCAGTTCCATATTCAGCACCACTTGCTAGACAATATATTTAAGTTCCCATGACTTGGAGGTGAAGGAGGAAAGGACACGCCAAACGAAGATTGGTTTTTCTTGTTGACGGTGAAAAAGAAAGATCTTTTAGGGCTAACAATCCAACAGCAACTTGGGAATCTTGAGTGCGAGAACCTTAGAACTCCAATTGCCATTAGTAAGTTACTTCGTTTCTGGTAGGGGTTCCGCAATGTGACTGCAAGAACACGTTGACTGGTGCGCAACTGAATTTATTGGTTACTTAATTCTTGGTGTGCAACTGTAGATTGGATTGGATTGAAGTGGACATAAGAAGGTGAAGATGACTTTCTTGATCAGTTTTTTATTTCACTTAACTGGTTTGAAAAAATTTTCCTTGCAGATTTTTCTTCTCACGTACTAATTGGACATATCTGATTTGCTCGGTGGTCACGCAATTTGTGGACATCGATCATAAATGTGATGAGATTTATATACATGAGCATTGCTAAAATGAGAAAAGTTGATGATATATTCATAAGAACGGATATATAATCTCATATTTAAGATTTTGAGCTCCAAAACATATCTACGACTCAAGAAAAAGAAAATTTAAACACAGATTTTAGATTGAATAAAATGGTATGAAATTACTGTTTTAGAGACGCAGCTTGAGTGATTCGAGTGCACAATGTCTATGCGCCTTCAGCTACAACCTATCAGTTTTTCATCGAGGCATGAACAACCTTTAAAGCATTATCGCTTCAACATTTTTAGAGGGGAATCGCTTGGGATATTTCTACCTCAATGACATTTAATTTCAAGGGAAATTCCATTGTTTTTCATCAACTGCACAGTAAAGGAAGTTCTTGATCTTGACAACAATAAGATTGAAGATACATTTTCTAATTTCTAGGAACGTTTTTAGAGATATAAGTTCTTGTTCTAAAATCCAATAAACTCCAGGGTTTTGTGAGGGTCCGACTACTTATAATTCTTTCTTCATAGTACAGATTTTTGACATCTCCAAAAATAATTTAAGTGGATTTTTTTCAATAATCTTGAAGCAATGATGGGTGTTGATTAAAATATAATTTACATAACATCAAAAAATTACTCTAGCTATATCTATTCCATAAAAATCACTTGTAAAGAGTCAAAAATTGAGTTTGTGAAAATCCAAAGTATCCTCATAATACTTGATTATCAAGTAACAGTTTCAACAATAAGATTTCAAAGATAGTTGGAAAGTTACCTCTCTCATAATTTCCTTACAGATCATATCATAATTTCCTCACGGATCATATTTAATCATCATTAGGATTTTTATGAGAGAGGTAACTTTCCAACTATCTTTGAAATCTTATTGTTGAAACTGTTACTTGACTAATTTACAATCATTAAATTTGTATTTAAATTCCTGTGCAGTTGACAAATCTAACATTTCTTGAAGTCTTCAAATGTATTACATACTATCATGAGAGACCCATAACTTGTGGAAAGTAGTTCAACACATCTGATCATAGTTCACTTGAAGAAAACCTGGGTTTTTATGGATTTCCAACGCCAAAAGAATGCAACAGTGGTGTGGCACCACCATTGCGGCCATCAAACTTCATTTAAGTAGATGATTCCACATTGTTTGGAGATGGATTTGGATGGAAAGCTGTTGCAATGGGGTATGGATGTGGGTTTATGTTTGGAGTCATCATGGGATATGTTGTGTTTAGAACAAGAAGACCTGCATGATTTCTAAAAATGGTTGAAGATCAAGCCTTGGACAAATTCACATTGTTTTCTCGAGTAATTCCACGATCAATCAACAGCTTAGCTTTTTCATCAAAACCAGCCAAGAACCTTGGCACAGTGGCAATCAAAAGGAGCCTAAGCTACGCTGGCTCGACCTTTCCTTCTAATTCGTTAAGCACAAAATATATCAACGGATCAATTTCATCAGCTATTAAACACATCCGGCCACTTCACAATTAAGCGATATAGTTCAACGACTAATCTAAAGGTGAAACATGGTCTCGTATAGAATCTAAGGATGCAAACTTTAGACCTGGGATCTGCTTAACAGTAACCCATTTTCTCATTAAAACCCAGTACTTCAAATATGTGTATCTGAACATAATATGCACAGCATGTTTGACAAAAGGTCTCTGAGAATGAAAACAGCTCACCAACTTCAATCTACAAAACAGCAGGCAAGTCGAGGCAGCTGTACTGGACTAGAAGGTGTTTAGTGAGTGAAAAACCCACAGGGCCTAAGAATCTTGATGCTTTAGATAAATTTACTAGAGTTGGCTTTTAAGGGTCGAGAGGGTTGCAAATGAAGTAGCTAAAGATTGAAGCTTTGTTGGTGATGTGTTTGTTGTTTGCAATAGAAAGGAAGAACTTGAAGAAGAAAATAATGGGTTTGCTCTTACAAGCATGGTTGTCTTCGTTCAAATGTTCCCTTTGGATGAGCTTGTGGCCGTGGAAGTTGAAGGTTTTGATAGTGGCTTCAGCTTCACTGCTCTAAGTTTGCCTCTATTACTACTTTGGTGAATTGGGTATAAGCACATAGTTGTAAGCAATTAGGTTTCAAGTATTGGCAGTCATGAGCATGAGAAACCTAATCAATGGTAAAATCCACACTGCTCTAAGTTGAACTGGGGAATTTGGAACAGGTTCACATTGATGAAAAGATGGAATAATACACTGTAGTTTCCTGTAACGAAATATTTAATGTTACTAAAGGATGTTATAACTACTAGAGATACAAATAATAATGATTTCGCTCCATGTCCAATCAATCAGGGGTTAGAATCAGGGTTTGAGGTAATTATGAGCTTGAGTTTCAAACCCCAAGTTCTGTTACCTCTTTCATGGGGGAGTGTGGCAGATGAAACCATTTCAGATCCAAGAGCTTCAGCAGTAGGTGTTGTAGACAAATGCAAAGGGTTTGGTCTTGCAGCCAACTTGCAGCTATCAATTCAGGAGTTTAGAACAAATCCATCAAGTCTTGTTCTTTCTTTGAGTGTCCTTGAGACGATTCTTGGTAATATTCTTCCCACTTTTGTTGCTCGTAGGTATAGTTTTTATAAGAATAACAGATGAGCCACTCTTTATAGATTTCTTGGGCGATCTTGAAAAATGGCGCCTGCAAGACATTCAAAAAGAGAAAAATGCATCTCTCATGTGAATTCAAGCATCAAACAATGTGAAAAATTATGAGAAGCAGCACAAGGCCTGAAATTATATTTGCCTCTTTTTGGGAACTTGGCTAAGATCCTCTGGCATTTGTTTACGTTCCTCTTCCCTTCTCTCATCCTCTCGTTTCTGAAACTACACAAGGAAGGATAAACATAATATTAACACCTCTCCGGTCATAACTTGAAGACTGATCAAAGCTTCCCCTTCCATAGCATGATTTGGCACGCTGTTGTAGTCAGCATTACCAGCTGAGGCACCAAACATCTCAAAATGAAATGAATACAAGTAATGCAGAGAAAGACAGATGACACAGTTGGTCAACTCTTGCTTGCCATGCTTTGATTCAGGAAAAACCCATGCAAAATACTATTACTTTCACACTGTTGGACTGAACTCAGTCCAAGCCAAATGCCACAAGCATAGCCATAACATTGCTGAACATGGAGGTCAGCAAATAAGCAGAAAGAAACGGGATACTTCAATGGGTGTTTGCTATAGCAATCTTTAGCATCCTAACAGCTTTAAGAAAGGTATGCTGCGTATGCAGTTCTCAAATAAGTCCAAACAAACAGAAAGAAAAGGGATACTTCGACCCATTTGCAGATGCAGATTACAATGTCACCATAACCATAACAATGTCACCATAACCATAACAATGTCAAACAAAGAAAACTGAAAACTTAATCAGTACTATACTGAGTGGAGAATGGTAAAGTGCAAGGCAGTGTGATACTATTAAAATGCCATAACTACTTATTCCAGTAAAAAGAACCGAGATGGTGGCAGATATTTATGATCATAATTTATAATATCCTATGCTTATTTACTTCACACATGAGAAAATCTGTACCGCAAAGAACTAGTTGCTGAAAAATTGTTAGCCTCTGCATCTTTGGGAAAAGATTTGTCAATAAATGGATGTATCTAACCTACATGACTGCTTCGATAGGAAAAAATAGCCCCTGTTCCAAATTAATACAAAGAGGCAGCCAGTAGACGAATCATAAGGTGAGTAAATCATTTCAAGGAAATAAGTCTGCACCCGTAATTAGGTTAGGATTTGCATTCCCAAATGAATACAACTGATCTCAGCGCATTGTAACCTTCATGTGATGCAAACACCAACTAATTAGGAAAGCCAAATAGATCATTGCATTTGTTGAACATGATCTATCAGGCAAAGGCCTGAAAATGTACACCCGATCAAGTTTCTCCAGAACATAACCTTCTAAGTTCAGAAAATTAGAAAATTGAAGAATATAAAATTTCTTCCTTACAATATGCCTCTAGAAACATAGAACGATTTTCTAAATCGTAGAGGTAAATCAGACAGATAAACCTAATTCCAACAAGGAAGACCACTTAATTGGAAACTTTAAAACCATTGCAGACATATAAGCATAAAATAAAGGCAACATCTTTATCATACAAACATCAAGTTTTTTAGAGGAAGCAGTGGCAACATTAGAATCAATAACAAGCTAGGAGTGTATATACAGTCATTGACAATCAAAAGTTGATATTCAGACATCAAAGCCACACTCAAGGGTTTCTACTTTATCAGCACTGCAATATTTTGAAAGAGAGGAACTTTCGTGCTAAGAGGCATGGTTATCTTTCTAGAACTGATGAAATAAAGATGGGGATTTGTGCTTTAGCACAAATCAAACTATTCAAGTTTGACGGGTGAATATTTTATGTAATATGAGAGGCTAAACTGTGGCAAAATGCATAAGCTCTTTTGCGATATGTGATAGCACAGTTTACTCGATCCATTGCAATGATAGGAATGAATGTAAATAAGCTGACCAAGGCAGTTTCAACGCCATAGTCCACGACAATTTATACTGATGCTAGACTCAACAATATCAACTTATCTTACACATGCAATACTGAAAGACCATGTCAAGAAAACAGAAAGGAGCTCAAATGCTGCACAAGTTAAGACCTTGCAAAATTAAGTCACTATATATTTATCTGAAACAAGTTATGCAGTCATAAAACATAAAACCCGTATGTAAAATTTTCCTACCCCACACAAACAAATAAACTCACATCATTGACATCCTTAGACGATCCAACCTCCAAGTTTGAAACTTTAGCTTTCTTCTTAGCACCATTTCCATTAGCAGATTCCAAGTCATTTCCTTTCCTCTTCTTGCTCCCAAACACCCAAGATTTTCCCTTCTTATCTCTAACTTTCCACACATTCTTCTTTCTAAACACCAACTTATCAAACTTCCACACTTGACAACTTGTATCAATTACAGTCACTTCACTTCTTGAATACCCTTTTAGCTCTTTATCACCACCAACACCAAAACCCTTCTCCTCCTCAACATCCTCCTCATCGTCATCGTCATCATCAACCGCACAATCCACATTATTAGAATTCT
This sequence comes from Populus ilicifolia, assembly GCA_015708895.1. Taxonomy (NCBI): domain Eukaryota; kingdom Viridiplantae; phylum Streptophyta; class Magnoliopsida; order Malpighiales; family Salicaceae; genus Populus; species Populus ilicifolia. The sequence continues at coordinate 249,218 of SRLM01000059.1, read as the reverse complement.
TATCAGAATTCAATGACCCTGTTGCAGCAAGGACATTCCGGTCTTTTCGCACACAATCTAAAGAATCATTACCACTATTATTCCCTGAAATGAAACAAAACTTGGGTTTTGTTTGTTTCCTAGGAACCTTCTCCTTTTTCCTGGAAAGTCTTGAACTTTCCTCAACTGGGTCACTGACACCACCCATGTTGAAGAGGTCTGAAAGAACATTGTTCATTATAAAGAACAAGTCTTTATTGTCACTTGAAGAAATCTCCCTGGTTGTTGCTGTCGCTGTTGTTGCTGTAACTTTGATTTGATCTGAGTCAGAGTGAGTTGACTCAGAGTTTGAGTTGATAACAGAGTTTGAGGCATTGGTAGTTGGAGAACTTGATGGGTTTGGAACAGAAGGGTCATTATCACTGTTGTTGTTGAAGCCTCTGTTGGACCAGAGCCGGTCTAACCAGTTTGAACTGGACTTGCTGGTTTGAACTGAACACAGCATTGATTGATTGGCTTGGTTTAATGGGATTTGAGGAGATTCTCGATCTGCAATGATCTTGACGGGAATGAGAGAGAGATGAGAGCTTTTTGAGACTGAACTACAATAAGTTTGGTGGGTGGTGTTGATGGCGGTGGCTGCCACTGATGGGAAGAAAGAGTTCTTGTAGATTTGCCCATGGGATAAACCATAAGAATAGTTTTGTTGGTTGCCACTTGGTGCATTTTTGGTAGCCAATGAGAAAATAAAATGTAACCAAGAACTGTTTGAATTGGTTTTGGCAAAAGCAAAAGGTATCGCTTTGAAGATTTATTTCGTAAAATATATTTGTGATTTTTATCGTTTTGAATTTGTGCTTTGAAGATTTCTTTTGACAATAATGTTTGTAAATATTTTTAAAAAAAATTTTGATATTTTTAAATAATTTTAATGTATTTATATAAAAAAATTATTTTAACATATTATTATTTAAAAAATATTTTTGAAAAATATTTTATATCACAATATTAAATATTAAATCAATAATATAATGCCTTTTAATCTTTTTAAAAAAATCTTAAAATGTTATTGGTTTGGATTGTTGTTTATCAATTTAAATGATATTTGGTATCGAAATTTAAATGTATTTTAAAAAAAAGTTAGCTTCAGATTAATTTTTAATTTGTTAATATAAAAAATAAAAAATATATTATTTTAACATATTTTAAAATAAAAAATACTTTGAAAAGCAATATAAAATATAGTTATGAACAAATTCATAAACTAACATATCTAGTTGCTACTCAAGGGTCAAGGACTAGACCAAGTTTGATAATTTTAGCATGGACATGTTGCTTCTAACATGGATATTAATTTTAATCTAGTTAGACAGGTTAAATAAACCCTTAAATTAACTTATTGGTTTGTTACTAGAATTATGGACTAGTTCAAGGGCTAGACCAAGTTTGATAATTTTAGTGTGGATATATTGCTTCTAACAACGATACTAATTTTAATCTAACTTAACAGGTGGACTTAACTTTTGACTTAAACAAACTCTTAAATTAATTTATGTAGCTTATTGCTCAAGTCGTGAATCAGGTTTAGGGCTAGATTAACTTTAATAATTTTAGTATGAATATGTTGCATTTAACACGAGTATTAATTTTAATTTAGATCGACAAGTCTACCTAGTTTTAGGTTTGGTTTTTAAAAGATTTAATTTAAAATTGACTGGATTGATTTTACAAGTAAACTTATAATCAATATAGTTAAAATCTATTTTGATATTTTTTTTTAAAATAATATCATTTTTAATTTTTTAAAAAAATTAAAAAAATAATTTTAAATTTATTTGAGTTACCCAAAGTAATTTGTTTAACTCGTAAGTCAAGTTTTGAATTGAGTGATGCATTAAACTAAATTTAATAATTTAAATTTTTATTTAAATATGTGCAACAACACACTAAAAAAAATACTAACATGACATAAAGTATAAAGATTTCTAATCAATTATGAAAAAAAAAACCACTTTGTTATTGATGTAATTGTCACAGCTGCAAACCAAAAGTTGCAATTTGGTCACGATGATTCATGGGCTTGCAACAAACTATGCATGGATTGCATAATGTAATGATGTTAAGATCCTGTGTGTGATAGGAAATGGTGAGTCGCATTATTTCAAGCATAAACATTTTTATCTTTAGTTGTATTCTATGAAAAAGCAATTAATGTGATAATTAATGTCAATGTGCTTTCATGGATCCACACTCGATAATTAGGAAGACACCACTCTTTTGCATTGGATGGCACAAAATTAATTATAGCAAATTCTAAAAATAGGCAAAACTTGAAGAAAAAGAGGTGATCACATCACATCACTTGTGAGCAGATGACCTAAACAAAACTAGGAAATACTTTTATATATATATATATATCAATGTGTATTGAAATTGAAGTTAACAAAAAGGCATCGTGTCTCATTGTGCCATGTGAGAGTTTTTTTTTAAGGTATTTTTATCAATTTAGTCTCTTAATTTTATTTTATTTTTCTCTAACATTGCATTGATTTCATATTAATATAAGTGATTTGTTTTTATGTTTATGTATGAAGACCTAATAGTGTCAAGAAATATTTCTCCACATGATTGATGTTTAATTTGAAATAATAAGATTTAATTTTATTAATTTGAAAGAATTAGAGTTTCAAGAACTGAATTTTAAGCTTAAATAACTGTTCAATCATTTTTTTTTCTTTTGCTAACATCAAAGATTTATTTTTAAAGTCAAGGAAAGAATTTTTTTATCACTCAACCTTTTTTTTCTAATTTAATTATTTCATATTAACTTTATTTAGAATCTCACTTGAGAATTCATTTTAATTTTCTAAATATATGATTCTTGCACTGTCAAGAAAATTTTTTGACATTTGAATAATCCTAAGTAGGAAAAATAAAATAATATTATATTGATGTGGAGCAATTAAGTGTTGATGAATCAAAATTAAAACTCAAATAAATATATATAGTGTGTTAGGGTAAAAGGGTAGGGCAACTTAGATGGTAGCATTTACACAACTACCTTTGGTGATGAAAATTCATTGTTCATAGTTGCATTAAAAGCATCACAGAGAATATTTTTTTAGTGGTGTGACATGTGCCCTAATTAAAAAAACATGGTAACCCATGTTCTTTTTTCCCTTCCTCTTTTTTTATTTTTTTTTTCCTAGAGTTTCATGTTGCTCTACCAAAAAAAAGATGTCCTATTATTTTATTTTTATTTTAAATTTGATCTTATTTTTTCATTGTTATTTTTTTTAGATTTTTAAAAAATATTTTTTTATTTTATTTATTGTTATTGAATTTATTAAAAATTAAGATTCATGATTTTTTTTATGAGATTGTTTTTGTCTCATGACTCAAATCACAGATTTAAAATGTTAATCTGAGTTGATATTAATTATTATTTTTTTAATTTGAACATTTAAAATTCTATTGGTTAGAAATTTAGCTATTTGATTTTCTTTACTTTTTTTTAAATAATTATCATAGTATCATGAATTAAATCGTAAGTTTAACTGCTTAACTTGAGTGAGTTTGATCCTTTTTAGGTTGTTTTTTAAGATTGATTTTTTTTTTTATCCTTTAGAATTGGATTAGTTTGATAATTGATTTCTATAAATGGCTTTATATTAGGTTATTCCTGGCTTGTAAGGTTTGGCAACCTCACGTAGGTTTGTTGGGTTTTCTTCTTTTTCTTTTTGTTAATTGGTTTTATTTTTGATTTTATAATTCTATATTTATATTATTAAGAATTGAGCATTGTAATTTTTTAATTTATTTTTTATAGGATTATTATGACCTCACAACTTACATCATGGGTTTGACATGATAATTCTAGTTCACTCGAGTTATTTTTTTTAGTTTTATTGTTAAATATTAGATTGTTTAGAAATTGAGATTCATTATTTAATTTTATTTTTGTAAAAATTCTTTTTATGCTGGTTATCATGATCGCTTTTTATTTTTTAATTTAATCTATTTATTGTTATTGGTTTTTTATCATATTATTAGATGAAGTAGTTTTAATGGATCCAATTAGGTTTATAATTCAAATCATAGATTTTTTTTGATTATTTTTTGAAGTTTATTTTTTTGGTATAACTCATAATATAATATAGGTAACCTATCTAGTGTAAAATAAAACTGAATTATCTTTCATTCATAAATGAAGATATTTTGATTTATAACAAGGATAAACCAAATTAGTTTTTTTTATTTTTTTAAAAAAATTATGAGATAACAGAGAATTTGTTTAGTTATTAACAAAAAAAAAACTTTTAAAAAACACAACATTATTANTTTTTTTTATTTTTTAAAAAAAATTATGAGATAACAGAGAATTTGTTTAGTTATTAACAAAAAAAAACTTTTAAAAAACACAACATTATTAGTGTTACATTCTCTTCAAGATACTGAGAGGTTTTTATTTATAACAAGGATAAAGAAATTTATTTATTTATTTATTCTTCTTCTTTAGGACACTTTTCCTAAAATAATTAAAAAAAATAACATGCTTATTAACCAAAAAAAACAACTGACAGGAATTCCACAATCTTAACGTCAATAATTATGGAATACAAGAATGAACTTTAGTAAAGGGACTAGACTTAAAAATGATAAGAATATAGGAACTCATATAGAATTAGCCACAGGAACATGTGAACAAGGTACACTATTACACAACACAACTGAGGCCTCTCTGTTAGAACATCTAAAGATACATATATATTAAGACAAATCTAGGTGAGGAGGAGTTGGTAGACGAGTACTTAACTAAAGTCAGTCTCCACCAATCCTTTCTCTCTCTCTCTCTCTGTATTTTTCCCAAACTGGGCCCCCCCTCCTCTATGCACACAGATCCTTTTAGAAGATTTCTCCTCCACCGAACAAGATTGCTTTGCGAAGTTCTCAAAAACAGCATGGTGACGTGAACCCAGCCAACCTCTTCTCTTATCCACTCACAGAATCTTTTCTTGCCACCACTCATGTCTCAATCATCTTCACACATAAAAACAAACACAGACACCCTCTTTGTTTTCTTCTTACCAAATTCTTGTGATATTTCTTTTCAGGGTTTGGTATTTCTCTATATTTCTTGAAACCCTTTGTTGTCTATCTCTTGAGGTATCAATTTCCTTGATTACTTGATTCAAAGATTGAAACTTTTGTTACCAAAGACAACGAAGATTACAAATTTAGAGGTTTATTGATTGACCATTTAGGTTTTGTGAGTTTATATGATGCTATGGCCTTGATTGAAGCTTTATATGATATTTTAGAGCATCCCTCTTCAATGATAGGTTTATGTACAGAAACGGTGGGTTTTTTAGGTCCGCTGTGGATATCTTTTCTTATTGGCTTAATTATCGGATGGTCATGGAAGCCTGAATGGGTGACCAGGGAAAGTGACAAATTGACTTCTTGTGTATCAAAGATATTGGAGTCATCGTTGCCATCTTCACCTTGTCGATCTTTGATGTCTGTATTGAAGAGTTTTGGTTCTTTCTCGCAGTGGAATTCGTTCTTGGTGAGGTCTTCGAATTGCGAAGCTTCTTGGGTTGTGGACACCACCAACAACAACAACAATTTAGAGCATCAGAATCTATCTCATGTGCCACCTACAGAATATGAAGATTGCAGGTACGAGCCCTTATCACAAAGTGTCTAGTTTTCTGCATCAATAGAAGATTAAATGAAATGAGCCTTTCAATCTTTGAATGAATTTAGAAGTTTGTCAGTAGTATTTGTTTTGTCTATTGTTAAATAACGGGTAAAGTTCTCAATAATTTTGTGGAGTTGAGATTCGTAATCAGTTTGATTGACTGAGGGTTGCTTGTGCCATCATGACACCTTATGGTATGATTGTATGGTATCTAATGGGAAACTTGAATCTGTGCAAATACTAGAATTGGACGGGGCAAGAAACAGAAAATCTTTGATTCCTTGGAGTAATCGTTTCCAGTTTAGCAAAGATCTCGTGCTTTATGATTAATTTGTTTAGAATTATCAATTGTTGGGTTTGACACACAATGGGAAACTTTGTCTCTATGGGATGACCATAAAATGGTTTTGGATAATATCAAAGAAAATTATGAATGAGCTTAATTTGGGGCAAGTGAATAATTTCTTCTTTGTACTTGACTAGTAGATCCCAGCTGAATGAAGAGCAGTCTAATATTGCTAGTCTAGTCACGGAGGAGGATTTAAAGCATTTGAACCAGCTTGTTGAGGTTAAAGATGGAGGTTCTACTTGGATACATATGATGGATCGTTCCACCCCAACTATGAGATACCAAGCATGGAGGAGAGATCCCAAGGTAGGCTTTTCTCTCTTATTCAAACAGTAATTTAATACAGGCCAACAGTTTTATCAGTTCTTCTGCTACTTTCTTTCATGCAATTGGATGATGTGTGGAATATAGACATCTTTTTTATCAGTTTTTGTTTTAATGGGTTGTTAGACTGGTCCTCCTCAATATCGGAGCAGTACTGTCTTTGAGGATGCCTCACCAGAGATAGTGAGAGACTTCTTTTGGGATGATGACTTCCGGACAAAGTGGGATGACATGCTTGCTTATTCTGCAATATTAGATGAATGTTCCATCACAGGGACCATGCTAGTGCACTGGATACGAACAGTGAGTCTTCATTTCATATGTTCTAAATCATAGTTTGTCCTGGTTTTATGTGCTCATCTCCTACCAATGCTTTGTGCTGCAGTTTCCCTTTTTCTGTAGTGACAGAGAATACATAATAGGTCGACGAATATGGGAGTCAGGCAGATCTTATTTCTGTGTGACGAAGGTATGAATCAGGAGTTTATAATTCTGTGTTTATAAATGACGGACAATAATAATAATATTAAGCAGCATCTACTTGGTACCTAACTCAGCTTATGTTGGGACAAACATGGAAACTGAGTTCAGCTATATGTAAGGTAACAGAGGTCTAACAAGCCAATCAGCTAGGGCTGCTGATGCTAACTAAGTTGAACTGGTCTTCTGAAACCTTCCATTTTGAATATCCCCAACCGTAGGGTACAAATAATAATTGATTCTCACTGGCTTAAAATTGGGATGGCTTAAAGTGCTTCTCAGAGTGTAATTCTTATTAGTTCCAGTTCCTATTGAATTGACTCGGGTGAATTGAAAAATTAGTAACTTGTGTCTAAGAAAATGTTTGAAACGATACACAATGATAGGGATGGAAAAGACTCGTTCCTTTTGGATATGAGGGAGGCCCTCTCTGTGTAATTACAGTTCCCAAACTAACCCAGTTTTCTTCTAGAACTACATCTTTCTATTGATCAAACTCATAATCACTTCCCACTAGTGGGAGAGAGATAGCAATGGACCACAAGGTCCTGTGGAAAAAGACTCTCTTTATTAACAAATGGGAGCATTCTGCAATCTCATCTATCAGCTTTTTATCATGTCTGCTTGTTTTCTTTTGCAATCATCGCTGAGATTTTGGACCTCCAATCTAATTGACTGCTTCTAACTAATTTCAGGGAGTACCATGCTCATCTGTCCCAAGGCGAGATAAGCCAAAACGGGTTGACCTATACTACTCAAGTTGGTGTATCCGAGCAGGTATATCATATCTTCTTCCTTCCTGCCATCCAATTGAATAAATCCTTTTTCACCTTGAAACATTTCTTCAGGTTCTCACTACCCCAGAACATTGGGCAACTGCTTTGTCCCGTGAAGACCTAGTCTGTAAATTATTTGTCATGAGACTTAGAATAGTGACTAACAGCTAAATCCGCTTGAATTACACTTGATCAGTGGAATCAAAGAGAGGTGATGGCCAGCTGACTGCTTGTGAGGTGTTGCTCTTCCATTATGAAGACATGGGCATCCCATGGGAAATCGCTAAGCTTGGAGTGAGGCAGGGCATGTGGGGAACTGTCAAGAAGATTGAACCTGGTTTACGTGCCTACCAAAAAGCAAGAGCATCAGGGGCAGAACTTTCTCGGCCTGCTTTCATGGCTCAGATTAACACCAAAATAAATCCAGTGTTGCTGAGATCCTTGGGAGGCGATGAGAATTTGTCAGAGAATGAAGCAGCTACCACTACTTCTGAGAAGTCTTTGGGCCAGAACATACCAAAGCTTCTAATTTTTGGTGGGGCTATTATCCTTGCCTGCAGCTTTGATCGAACACTCTTGACGAAGGCATTTATATTCAATGTGGGAAGAAGGTTTGGAAACATGGGAAGGAATGCAAGATTTAATGCTGGAACTACTTGAAAGTTGAAAACCCAATATGAGAGATGCTATACTTCTTAACTACAACCAGTGCCACTCTTCCCTTTTCAGTGGGAGTGGGAGGTTGTATAATTTTGTATCATACTTCAGAAACATGTTGATAATGCGATATGATAAGGATGCTTTTACTCAAAGCAGAAGTTTTCTTTTCAATCAGTTAAACCACAGATACTTTGAGGTCCATATATCGTCTGCTCTACATGTTGTCATTGTTTATGTTCATCAGTCTCATTTCAGCCCGCTTGTTGCAGAAATACTTGTCAACATGATGTCCTGCGCTTTGATGGCATAGCATCTCCCATATTATCAATTAAAAACACCCATTAAGGTTTTAATCTTCCTTCTGTGCATGCTCTGCTCAAGTACAATATCTAATTTTAATTTTCCTTCTGTCCATGCTCTGCTCAAGTACAATATCTAATCTTGATAGAATGAGAAGTTTCATAGCAGACATCCCCCTCCTGATTTCCTCCAATTCAACCTCTTTGATTTCATGCCATAGGAATTAACAAATAGATCATAATCAGAGAAAGTTTAGACTAAAAATTGTAGCATTTTCCCCTAGTAATGTCCAATCGATGCAATGCATGACTAGCAACAACAGAAGCATTAAGTAATGTTTTGGATAAAGAAGGAGATGTCCATGGTTTATCATTAACAACAACCTCTGCAAGGCAGTGTTGGAGATAATTAACCACGGAGACCAAGCAGAATCAATGACATATTAATGTTTCAAAACAGTTTAATCCATCCAGTTGGGGTGCTAATTTTGGCATCTCACTGGTCTTCTTCACTTTTTCCACCATGTTTTCACTAGATGATCTCATTCTGCTTCCCAGCTCCTGAACACAAACAAAGTTAAGTTTGATTCTTCCACATAAACAAGAGACTAAAACTAAAAGTTGACAGAAAGCACAGAAATTTATCGAGGGACCTAGTTTATCACCTGAGCTTTGGAGTGGCTTTTGTCGAAGAAACAAATCCCAGCTGCAGCAACAACAACTGTTACTGTCACAGACATTGCACCCATTGCCATTCTTCTATGTTATTCTTGGAGACAATGGCCTCTAATGAAATAACTCGACTTTATATGGAGAAACGCTACGGAGGGGGTAAAGCAATAGCAAAGGAATTTGAGATACCTTGCTAGTGAAGAGAAGCAAAGAGTGACAAAGAGAGGAAAGAAGTGCAAGAAAAGTAGGGCAAGAAAGAAAGGAATGCAAAGACTATCTCTAATGGTACTATCATGACTAGGAAAAACTAAAAAACAAAAAAACCTAAACTGGAAATTTCCATGTGACAAAGGACCTAGCCTGCCTTCCCTCTTCACCTTCTTGAATTTATAGCCCGTTAGGCTCTATTTATGGCTTTGATTTCATGAGCATTCATTTGGGGTAGAGATGAAAAGGATAATCCTATCCAATTTCCAAGTTACCTATTCCATTGGACATAGTTTCCTCCTGAGAATAGAAGGAGAGTCCACGTCAAGAGGGAGTGAGCCGACCACACAAGTACATAGCACTCTGCTAATCTCTTATCCTGCAAGCAACTTGCCCTCATGAAAAAAGAGTATGCATCTTGTCTATTTTCATGACGTCAAGACTCACCCAAATTCAATTAATTGATCTAATATATAGTTGTAATAATTTTCTAAACATAAGTTTTTCAATAACATTGAGGTCATGATTACTTGTTAGAAACATGCATGTAAAAAAACAAAAAGAAAAAAACAGATAAATGTATTTCTTACCCTCACGTGTGACTTGGGTTTGAATCACACTCGTGCCCATTTAATGGTCAATATCTTATGTTTATAAATGTATCTTAATGCATCCAAATAAAGATCAAAGACTTGGTCTCAAATCAAAGGTTTCTTCACTAATATTAAACTTGGTTCGGACTTATGACTTCCTAGTATAATATGAGTTCTATATAAATTAAACTAGGGTTCTGTTTATTTTATGAAAAATAGTTTCTTGAGAATTATTTTTTAAAATTTTTATATTTATTTATCATTTAAAAAGTTAGTTAATGAACAATATTTTATTTTCAAGAAGTTGCAAAAAAAATTAAAAATATCAAGTTATTTTTCAATTATATCAAATTTGATTCTTAATTTTTTAATTGCTATATTTTTTTTGAATATTTTTTTTTAATTTTATCATTTGAAAGTTGATTTAATTTATATTTTATATTAATTTTGATCTTTATTTTTTTTTATTGTTATTTTTTTAATTAAAATTTTTTTATCTATTAGATTTAACCCCTATTCTTTTGATTGCTATTTATTTATTTGAAATAATTTATAAAATTATTTTTTTCAATTTCATCCTATTTCAACTTCCTCAATTATTTTTTAACTACTATTTTTAATTTAAAATAATTTATAAAATTAATTTTTTTTAATTTAATATAGTTTAGGTCCTCATTTTTTTAAATAAAATTAAAAAATTAAAAATTAAAAAATTATTTCCTAATTTATTTATTATAGCATAATAAACATTAAAAAAATATTTTTTATAATATTATTAAATATAATAAAATAATTTACTTTTTATAAAAAAATTTAAAAATAATAATTCTTCAATGAACAAACAAGGATAAAAGTCGACATAGTCTCACTAGTCACACTGCCCCTAGTTTAACTTAAAAAAAAATGTGATTTTATGATCTATAGAAAATTTGGCAAGCTATGGCCTTTTTTATTTTTGAGAAAAATTAAACAACATTAGAAATATGAAAAACATGAGATATTATAGACGGTCAATGTCTTGAATGCCATAAGGAATATTATGCCAGAAAGATTTTTAATTAGAAATATGAGATAAGAACAAGAGACGTGCCGCTTGGTAAACAAGAAAGATACGTCAAGAAAGCATAGGTACGTGTGCTGATGGCATTTAAAACATGATAGTTTCTTGCAAGTATTGAAAACTTCAATCTTCTTCCCTTCATCTAACTTTTTTCAGTGTTCAAAGTAATTGATGAAATGGAAATCGGAATTAATAGCCAGAGATTCTTATGGTTCCGGTAAGTTCTTTGACGAAAATAGCAGTGGACAGCTGCTTGCATATGACCTTATCATGCAAGAAATTAAAGGTATTTGTTCAAGTGGATGGACTTTCAGGCACTATACCAAATTATTCCTTACTTGGCGTCCTAAGTTTCATCGGAGGGTGGAGGCCATCATCAGAGCAATCAATAAGCTATCACAGTAATTCCATTTTTTATTTTTATTCTTAACCTTCTTGGCTAGTGAAGTATCCATTCATATGAAAAACAAATACGACACTTGGTTGCGGTTTTGCCTATAAAGAAACTTGAATTTAATTAAGTTAATGATGTGAAATCGACTACTTAAGAGGGAAAAATGAGTCTTATAACTGCAAAATGTTGATTACATCACATGAATTACCTGCTATAAATAAATAAATAAAGATACACGCAAACAAAATTAGTTAGTGAAAAACTGAAAGAAAAGCTCAGTAAGTAATCATGGTCTCAAAACAGTGCACTCCATCTAACTCCGGAGCAAACCTTATTCTCCTCTTTTGTTGCTGTAATGGCTTGTTAATGTTTACAGGAGATGATTTTGACGATGATGTTGAAGACTTGTCATCGCTCCCTTCAGACATCTCTCTCTTCTTCATGGACTCAACCTGTGGCTGGTTGTTCCCTTCTTTGGAAGCTCTGGATGAGAACCTGAGCTTCTGCACAAGTGATTCTGCGCATAGGGCATCAAATGAACTGAACATAGACATCATCGTGATTGGAACTTGGATCGAAGAAGTGGACTGTGTTTACTTTCTTTCTTATGTGTTATAACAACTATGCAAGCAATTAAAGATCGTCTTCTGGGGCTCAAAACAAGCTTGTTTTTGAGGTTTCAAGAAAAGGGATTTCCTCTTTGGTTTCTTGAAGGAGAAGGATTTCTTGCTTGGATTCGATACTTGAGAGAGGGAGAGAGGAGAGGTATATAAAGGGTAGGAGAAATCTCATCTCAAATGCCTAGAAATATCTGGAAAGACGCGGTGGAATGTATGTGTAGAAGTTGGACCGAAGGATGACCGGGTCCAGTTACTGCTTGCAAACTGGACACTGATATATTTCAACTGCCCCTTGCAAGTTGAGCACCCATTGTTTGACTTGTCACATACGTGGGGTGCTTTTGGGACTTGTCAAAACTGAGCTGGAAACTCACCTTTTGCAAGCTCAAAGAAGGCTTCTTCGTTGTTGACGACAAGGCGACCCAGATAGGTACTTCTGTTGGTTATGTTGCTTATGAGGCTTATCTGTTAACAGGCTAGCCTGCCCCACTTTAAGGTGAGCTTTTGGAGGATAGTTTTTATTTCTTTCACCGCCTTCCCTGGAATCAAGATCTCACGATGAGCCAGAGCATGAAGCTCATTCCCAATCCTAAGTGTCTCAAAGGCGGCTGGAGCGGCTCACTTACCACCAGGAAATCAAATGTTAACGGATTCTGAGACTTCGGAATGGCAAAGAGCAGAAAGGGGGCTTTTAGGCGTTAGCCATGAGAAAAGGAAAAGTAAAGGGCATCGTTCTCGGCTGGCCGAACATTGGAGTCGGCGCTCTCCGGTTGTGTTTGGACAAGAGGTTTTACCTGACTCGGCAAGACATGTTCCAGAAATAAAAATGATATTATTTTTAAAAAAATAAGAAAAATCAACAAGCCTTTTTCAAATTGATTGGGTTGTAAGTCAACTTAAATTTTTAAACAGGTCATCTCTGATCTATGCCTCCAGCTACTAAGATTACGAATTACTTCACTAAATCAGATCGAGTTTTTAAATTATAGTTTGAACAAGCCACTTGTTAGTTTAGTTTACATGAAATTGTGGAGGAGACTGGAGAACTGACCGGTTTCTTGTTCCAATTATGTGTTGGCGGCATGATTTTTTACAACATATATGGTGTTTTCTTGATCAAGAAAGTTTGTTTGGTGCACTTGTACATACCAAGTTGTGGGCAAGCTTTTGCCAAGATATAAATGAGAGTAAATTATTCCTTACTCCCTCAGTTTATATAAGTAAAAGGAAGTTATGTTTAAATAAAATTAATTAATTACGGGCCAATCTATATTATTTTTTAATCTGGTATGAACACAAACTATGTTCTTGTCTTATACGTTAGAAAGATTTGTTTAGTGGGTTCCAAGTAGGCATGCCAATTCAATGTCCAATCATCATTTTCCAATGCCCTTGCTAGTAAATTAAAGCAGTTTAGCCCAAGAAAAAATGGTTCAAATTTCCACCCACTCAAATCTCATTGTCCAATTAAAGAGACTATTTTTCCACTGTAGATACCGACTTCAAAACTCTCATGCTGAAGCACGATCTTTTAGGACTCAAGATTAGGTTCGGTTTTTGTTGAGGAGGCTAGATCTCTTCTCTGTGGTGTTTTGAAATTAGCAAAACAATCATCTCCTAGCTGTTACAAGTGGAAAGATGACTCAAGTTCGAACCAAAGAGAAACTCGAGCACGCGATATTAGCAATGCAGCATCGCCACAGTAATGAATACAACTGGAAAACTATTGCATAAAAAAAATCTTCTTCCATCGTGAACTGTGTTAATAGGTTTCCAAGACTTGGATAATCTCCAACGCCATGAACATCAAACTTGGATAACATCCTAAACTATGATAGAGTAAATAACAACTTATTCGGATATATTTGAAAGCTTTGAAACAACAAAACCATTGAACTTTGGTCCAGCAAGTAAGATTTGTTGAGAACTGAATCATGATTGGTATAAACAAGCAAGTTATAATGCTAAAACATCAAAAATTCTTGTATTACTAGAAAGAATTCAAGGTCAATCAGTCAGAAATTCTCAAATCATCAGCCAAAATTTCACCAAATTGCAATTTAGGAGCCGGTCCTAATTTCATAAAGAAGCCAAAAGTGTTGCAGTTGATAACAATGGAAAGAAGCACCTAATCAAACAAGCTGAATCCCATATCATCGTCGCTCTCTGGAGCTTCCTCCTGCACGTAAACAAAAACCAAATCTCAAAACAAAATAAAAATTCTCTAAACTCAAATAACCCACAAAACAAAACCTGCAATTTCATTTAAAATTCCCGTGAAAATCAAACCTTGACAAATAAGCAAAACCAATCACAACAAAAACAACACACTCGATTTAAGACTTCGAAACCAAAAAACAGCACCATTAATTTTACCTTCTTCTCCTCAACATCCGGAGCAGCGGCAGATGCAGCGGCAGGACCAGAAGACGAAGCATCAACAGGAGCAGCACCACCACCACCAGCGCCAATATTCATGATAAGATCACCCACATTTCTCCTTTCAGCAAGCTTAGCAAAAAGACTTGGCCAGTAAGATTCCACAGTCACATTAGCTGACTTCACCAGCGTAGCAATCTTATCCGACTGCATAATTATTTCAAGAAAAAAACATTAGTTTTCTTCGCAAAACTATAGGGAGAAAAAAACCAACAACTTGTGTTTGTGGTGAGTGTTTCTTACAGTGATGGCAATGTCTTCATCGTGGAGGACGAGGGTAGCGTAAATGCAAGCAAGCTCGCTACCAGCCATGATTGCTGTGATTTGCCTGGTGACCTGCTGCTGCTGAGGGAGTCTGAGGGAGTTTGATTTGCATTTATAGATAGGACTAGGGTTTCAGGAAGAGCGGCAAGAAAGACAGAAATGGTTTTGCTTTTCATCTGTATTTTGTGGCAGCCCAAGTACGTTCAATGAGCCCTTATTGCAAATTATTTGTGGAGCCCAGATGGATTCCATGGCTTAACTTCCTTGGTTGGTGGAGTCCATCTGTCAATGGTGGGCAACAATTACCATAACTTATTTCCATGTTCAAATAAACAGTAAAGAAGATAGTTATTTTTTTTATGCATTCCCTTTCTTCTTTTTTCCTTCCACCTGAGTTATGCATTCCCCTTTTCTTTTCTTTTTTCCTTTCACCTGAGTCTTTTATACACACATACATATATACATACACATATATATATATTTGCTTGATTTTGGATTTTTCTTCTTATTTTGTTTTAATTTTTATCTTATAAGATTATTGCAACCTCAAATAAAAATTCTAAAATTTCATTTATTTTTAATTTTACATGCATATCTTTTTTATTATATTATAAAATAAAAAATATTTTAAAAGATTAAATATAATAGAATCCTTCATCTGGATAATAGATTTAAAAAGTTAAGTTTCAAAATCTAAATTAATCCAATAAATTAACATTTAATATTAAAAAAAGATTAGCTTGAATTTTTTATAGGCACTTTTAGCTAGTTTTTAAATTCATAAAATCAATTAAATCACGTCAAAACAACTCTCACAGAGTTTAATCTAAACTTGAATTATATAGAGTTAGGTTGAGAGATTTCAAAGTTGACATGTTAGATAAGGTTTGATAACAATATTAAAAAAAATATCTTAACTTATTTATTTTAAAAAGTCAAACCATGTTTTTTACTAGTCATCAAAACTGATAAATTGATAAATTAATTTTAAACTTGAGTTAGATAAATAATCATGTCACAGGTTTTTAAAGTTAACTTATTAAACTGAATTTAATCATAATAATAATATCAAATAATTTTTATGATTTTAAAAAAATTACATAAAAAAATATTTTTATTACCATCTAAACTAATATCTTCTAAGAAAAAAAAAAGAGTTTTACCTCAAGAGTTGGGATTAATCAATGGGGCTGTGAGATGGGGGACCAAGATGGAATGTTCCGGGGTTTTGAGATGCGTGACCGAGATGGAATGTTGTGACAACCGTTGGATGATATTGTGGCAACCGCGAGAGAAGCTTCTCTTACTATTTAAATGTATTTTCTACATTAAAAATAAAAGAAGAATTCACTCCAAAAATTTTCAAGAAATTAATAAATTTAACATCTTTTATCTTTGTTTATCTAATTAAACGTTTTTTTTAATCCTTTTTATATCCAAAACATGCCAGACAAGGCTATTAATTTGTAATTCACGCACATACAGGCGGTGAAAGAAGAGGAGGAAACATTGACACATCTGCTCACTCTCATCACCACCGGTGGGAATACTTGGTCCCATTTCATTTTCCATGGAATTTCACCACCAATGTTCCACCGGTAATGGACAACAAAATGACGGCACCGTCGATTTATATTAACAGATCAGTGCAACTGGAGTGACAAGTAACAGGTCAAACTATAACACACTTGAATGTTCACTGATTTAAATTGATGGAAGGGAAGTAGCCAAATTCAACACAAAAGTTCCAACATAAACAAATACTCGGTTTAAGCTCAAGGTAAAAATCCGCAATCCAAAATGACAAGAAACCACCAAGCCTTACACTACTAGTTCATGTCTTCATCAAAGCATTTCAAGTAACAGTCTGACTGGATATTTAGTACAACAGGCCCCTCGATACTCTTGCAGGCAGGCCTCAGGAGTTTTCTACATCGAAGAAGTTTCAGGTAACAGTCTGATTGAATACGGAGTTTAAAGAGGTCAGGCACTGCCTGACCGTGCCTGCAAAGAGAGAGGAGCTTATACTGAGTATATTATTAGACACTGTATTGAAGTCTCACGCGCACAACAAAATAATAACTAAAAAATTATTTGCCCTTTCTTTTTTGATTAACCAATCAAGGGGGGACTTGCCTTGGTGGGAGATTCAGACCTCGACCTGGACCTTGATTTTGGTCTGCGTGTTCAATTCAAGAGAATGACAAAAGGTGCCTCAGTTCAAGAAAAACAGCAAATAAAATGTGATGCAAAGAAACTAATTACCTGGATGATTTGAGAGGTGAAGCAGATCTAGTTTTTGACCTTGACCTTGACCTTGACCTTGACCTTGAAACAGATCGTTCCAATGATTTGCTGCATAAAAACAGACAGCTATGACTTCATGGTGAAAAAAGAAACCTTCAAGGTAGAATGCCATTGAAAAAAAAAAAAAGCACACACACCTCCGGTTCCTCCTCGGACTCCTGCTCCTGCTCCTGCTCCGACCACGGCTCCGGCTCCTTGATGGAGAGCCCTCACATTGCTTCACCTTTCCGAATCAGAACAAAAGGCAGAACCAAGAGCAATTATTAAATGAGCCTGGCATCTTTTAAAAAATATTTTCCTCAATATATGTCCAAAGCATCTCCATGTGGAAGATAGTGAGCTATTTTTATTCTACAGAAAAGTATGAAAAGAAAAGACCTCGAAACTTGATGTTTTCAACAATTCCTATAACTCCAAAATAGAAGATGGAGGGAGTGAGGTAAGGATCCGCTAGGTATAATTAAAGTGAGAACAGGGCAAATTTGCATGCTTGAGACAGTTCAGCACTATAAAACCATTTTCAAATATTTGAATTAACTTACTACCAACTCAACAGATAAAATGCTGGATTTAATGGTTACCCGAATATAAGCTCTGGCCCAAGGATTTTTAAACTCAGTATCATCAAGTTTCCGAATCTGAATAGCATAAACCCATGCCAGCTGTTAGATAAGAGGAAAGAACAACAATACCAAGCCCTTTTTTTTTTTTGAACCAAGAAACAACTCACAGCATATTTCATGTCTTCATGATTTGTATAATCAACAAGGCCTAAAGTTCCTGAATGTTAAGTCCAAAATTTCAATTCAGTAGCAGCATGAAGACATGCAGCTCATGAGATATTTAACACTGTGTGTTCCAATATCAGCATCCAAGCATACTTTGCACCTCACTCCAAATTGGGATGTGAAATTGAACGCCAGTTAGATGAATTTCAAGAAAAAAGCTAAAACAGGAACAGGAATGGGAAGTTACAGCATTCTAAGAGGCATACCATCACCATCACGAGTAACTTCAGCAAAACACACATCTCCTGCTTTCCGCATATGATCCTGAAATCAATTTATCGCTAAGTAGCAAGGTACATAAACAGATAAATTTTGTTTGTCAAGCATTGGAAGTTCTCCAACCTTCAAATCTTGCCAGGATGCAGAAGATGGAAGACCACGAACAATAACTGCAGGTCAAATATGTGGTTTAGAATTATATACAGGTTACTTGGAAGGAAACTAGTGCAAACCATATGCAAGAAGGGTAGTTTTTGGAAGGACAGTGTCTATTTATTGCTCTGAATCTATTATAAAGAAAAAAAATATTCCCCAAACAAACCTCGAAATTCAGAATGGCGTGAGATGCCAAGTCGACCCCCACCCCCACCACCACCATACCCACCACGACGATCATTTGAGGATGGTCCTCTACCACCATGGGCAAGCTCAACCTGCATGGTAACAATGAGAAATAAAAGAAGCAAGCAGTAAAAGATATATAGAGAAACAATTGGAACCAGTTAATACCCTTAAACGAGAACCATCAAAGTTATAGCCATCACGGCCCCTGATTGCATCTTCAGCATCCCGAGCATTTTCAAACTGCAAACAAAAAACCACGAGTCCAATGGTGAAGATTCCAGTTGTGAGAGGGGGGCTCTAGGTGAGATAATTAGGATAGCTTCAGCATTTTCTCAGTGAGTTGTTGCTCCCCACCCCAGACTCAAAACAAATCTACACTCTTGTTGCAACCCCAAGACAACCAACAATGCACACAATCGCCCCAAAAGATAATTCAAAGCGCTATCCTTTTTTCCATCCAGAAAAATACAAGATGGCTACCTAGCTCCACATGTTGCAGATATCAAGTATAGTAAGAGCACTACCTCGACAAAACAATAACAAGGGGGCCGAGGTGGAATCTTCAATTCAACATCCAGGATACGGCCATACTGCAAAATCAAATAACAAAATCTGTAAGCTCATCCATATTGGTAAACCATTGAACAGCTAAATTGCAGCTGTATAGCAAATACTAACCATGCCATATATATATATATATATATATATATATATATATATTGTGCAAACTGTGAGCATTGCATAAGTTATACGCACACATATTGTTCGTCCTCTGAGCAGTATACAGACAAGCAATGTATTGCTTAAATTTCTAAATATTTGAATCCGCTGATCGGAAGCACAGCTGTGCCTGGATAAACTTTTGATATGTTTTGAGGTGAGCATGGGATGCTGGAAATATATAGCATCACTCAAGGAAATAGTGATAAAAAGCAAGCAGGCATGTGCATGCTTAATAGTAGGAAAAAATAATCATTTCTGAGGTTAATAGCAATGATAATGGTGCACATATAATTAACTCAAAATGAATAAATCTCATTATTCCGCTAACAAGAGTATAAGCTTCACATGAAAACATTTAATACAAACCTTGTAAAACAGATCTTCAACTTTCGATTCTCTTATATCTGCAGGTAAGTTGCCAACATAGATTGTACGAGAAAAACGACCACTCATTTTTTTGTATCGGAAGAATATAGCAAAGCCTTCGCTGCACCATGCAAATGCATTGCATAAATAAAGGAACATTTCCAGAAACAAAAACAACTCTATCTGGTTATGTTGCATTTATCATCAGCATGTACTATGACTATAACAAAAGTATGGCAAAACCAGAAACCATGAAGCAAACCAAGAGAGCAATCCTCCATGTGAACCACGCTCCACAAGCTCCATTGCTCATTTTCTCCAAGAGGTTCCAAAGCTATAATAAATTGGAAATATATATTTGGTCTCCTCATCATTCCACAATATTTTGCAGATGTATAGCTCTTCTGAGTGTGAGCAACAATCTCCAGTTATAAAAAATAATACTCATAACTCCACTCCACCCTGATTTTCCCACTCCCTCTCTATATCCCTATGCATGTTTGCAAAGCTCAAATTTGTCCAAGCGCTTGTCATCTATCATAAAGAAAGCATTTGTGTCAAGAGATCAAGTAACATATTTATTTATATACCTTACTCAGCTCGCTTTTCAATCAGAATTGAAAAAAACAACCCTGTAAATTACAAATACACCCCCAAATTCCCCCTTTTCAAGTCGCCCTCGGGTAGATGCTAGGGGGCATCTGGCTTTCACATAACTTTGTAAGACTTTTCTGTTCTCAGATTAAATTCACCAACTCAACAATTCATTAAGTAATTCAGAAAACAATCTGGCGTTTCTCGTTCAAAGTTTAAAAAACAAGCACACAACAACTAGTCTATACAGCCATACGAGACTATGGACTCGCATCCCATTTCCTTCTGCCTTACTTTAGTCAGTTAGTACTTCCTAAGCTCGTCCTCACATCAAGTAAAAGCAGTCTCAACCCCCACCACACATTTCGAGTTAATCCAATTAGATAGCTCGAACGGAGCATCAAAGTGTTTTCAATATGTTAAGGAGTCAGTTAGTATTACCATCTTCTCAATTTCAATCAAAATAAAAGTTAATTTTGTTTTTAATGAAAAAAACTTACAAATACTAAGAATAAATACTGTAGGGAACACGAGCTACATTGAATAACAATTAAGCAAGAAATCACACTCGATTAATCGTAATTATTGTGCAGTAATTCAATTAGTTGCTGTAAGATTCAAGTTTTGGAAGTTGTTAGGGTTTAACGATCGAAGATTGGAATCTTGAAACCCTAAAATGAACTTGAAGAGGTTCGAGAGAGAGAGAGAGAGAGATGAGCTAGGTTATTGATCATTGTACCGAGAGAGAAAGAAATGTCGATGCCGGAGCGAGCAGTTGAAGCGAGTCGGGAAGCTAGTCGCGGAGGTTTCGAGAGAGAGAACGAAGAAGCTAGCTAGGGTTTCTTGTTGTTCCTAGTCTCAAGGCTTGAAACTTTGGCCGATGCTGCGTTTTGGCTGCAATTACACACACTTCACTTTCCTCGTGTGTAATAATAAGCCCTTGTTATAAGATGAGGCCTGTTTGGCGATTCAAACAACGATTGCTTGTCAGCTATTGGTTAGTGTATTAAGGTAGAAGACGCGGAAGCGGTAAAATCAAATGAAACACGTGTCAAGCTACTTTCTCATGTTATGAAAGGAGATAAATTCAACAAAACATGATAAGCCACAGTTTATTTTTTCAGAGAAAAAAGGTTTTTGAAAAAAATAAAAATTTTATTTATTTGTAATTATTTTATATTTTTAAATTTTTTTAATGTCTTGATATTAAAAAATAAATTTTAAAAATAAAAAATTAATATATTTTTAAATAAAAATACTTTAAAAAACTAATTACAATATAAAGCATTCTCTAAAATAATTACTAAAACAAATAGTAGATTAGGAAAACAAGTATACTTCTTTTTAAGATTATATTATTTTAATAATATTTTTATAAAAAAAATCTTTGATGGATATAATCAACCCATGTGATCGGACATCTAATCTTGAGTTAGATCGACCCTAAGTTGTATCTTATTATTATTGCAAATAATAACTTCAATGTTTAAAACTATCTTGACCCGTGAAAATATATATTTGAAATAAGTTAAAATAACAACAACAATTTTATTAAAAATATAAAAAGATTAATTAATTTTTTTAAATCTAAAAAATATGACATTTTTATCATATGCATGTCATGCTCATTTTTTTACATGGATCTATTATTCAAAAAAAAAAAATTTTAATTTGGTTCTTAATTTTTTTTTTCATGGTTGTCTTTTTTGGGTTAAATTGAAGAATAAATAAATCAAATTTGTTGGCCAAGGATAAAAAATAAATAAATAAAGATCAAAGTAGAAAATACTCAGTAAATTATTGATGATGATTTTAAAGTTCATACGGGAAGTTAATTTAGTTCTCATACTTTAAAAATTTTACATATCTGATTTTTTAATATTCTTTTCAATTTAATTTTAATATAAAAGTCTATTTTTGTTATATTATAGTCCATGATTTGAGAGATGAGAGAATAAAGTCATTAAATTCCAAATATAAAAAGAAAATATCATTGGTGTCGATTTCAACTAATAAAATAATCGATTTTTGTATCAAATGGTTTCATAAGATGATGAGATTTTAGCTTCAATATTTTTTACATTGAAAATACCTTAAAAAATTAACATGGACTTGAGAAATTTTTTTGATTTTTTGTTGATTTTGGATTTTGAAACAGTTTTTGATTTTTTTGCATGCCATAAATAGGTTTGTCAAAGTTTGTATTGTATTTCCTAAGTGTTTTTCATCCAAAAAAATTGAAAATGAGTTTTTAAGTAAAAAAACTCAAACTTGGAATTTTTAATCACCACAATGGTCAAAATACATGAAAAATCAAACGAAGCATCATCTAATTTATTTTTTTCAAAATAAATGGATTGATGATTTTACAATGAAAAAAAATTATGAATTTAAATGTGTGGACCTGTCCTGACAGGCCTATACATTAGTCTTGATAAGATAGGTTAAATAGGTTAGCATGGCTTGCTAGGCCCGTAACATTTAAGTTTTTTTTTTTGTTTTTTTAGATTAATGCCTTCACATATATTTTTTTTCAAGATTAATATTCTATTTATATTTAAATTAAAATATTTTTCTCCTAATAATTTTGTTTATATAGTCTCTTTAAAATTATAGTTATTTTTAATTATTTTATATACATTTAATTTCTAAATATATTATCCTAATTCATCTATATACACAATTTTATTTTTTATTTTTTAAAATATATTTTTTTTAATTTATTTGATTATATATACACAATTTTTTTTATTTACAAATACGTGCTGGAAAAACTTTCACATATAAAATTTTTAAAACAAAAGAAATGTTCAGTGCGCACATGTGAGAGCTCTCACCAGTCAAGTAGCTAGGGCACACTGTGTTTGCTTCCGCTTTTATTTTGCATGATAAAGGATTTGTTTTTGTCCTGAATTTTTTTTTTGGTAATTTTTTATTCGGTCCTTTTAATATCGCACTAATCTGAGATTGATTTTTGTGATTTGTTTTTATGCCGATGATGGGACCTTTTAGTGTTGGGGAAATACCACGTGTTCGGTTGATTCTCAATTTAAAAAAAATCAAATTCAATTGCTTTCATATAAAAATATTAAAGAACTAGAAATTCAGAGATCGGAATTGAAGACTAGATGAACGTGCAATCCCTTTTCTCTGCTAACATTAAGGATTTACTTGCATAGTCAATGAAATTCTTTTTTTGATTACTTAATTTTTTATATAATTTGATCATTTAATTAATATTTTTTAAATTTGAGTTGGTAGTTTGTTTGTTTTTTTTTTAATTTACGTGAGGTGTCCGGATCAATTTGCGCGCACTACGACTAATCCCCACGGCCCATGAAATACCCTGCAAACCCAGTAGACATGCAAGGTACCGCAGGGGTTACAGACGTGCATATCAGGGCTTGAACCCAGATGCAGTGAAAGAAAACAAACATCTTACACCGCTAGGCCAAGCCTCATATGATACTGATAGTTTAATTTTAATACCTATGCATGAGGTTTTTTCTTAGGACTAGATTGATTGCCATCGTCTAGCTTCTTGAGTTTATTGTTTTTTTATTAATTTAATTATTTTATATTTAAATTAGTGTAATTGAATATTATATTTTTTTTAATTATTTTACAGGGTTATTTTAACTCTATGATTTGAATCACGGTTTTTTATATTAACTAAAATTAAAAGTTAATTTTATTATTTAATATTAAATTTTATAAAAATTAAATTTTATATTTTTTCCTGGGAAGCACTTTTTTATACATGTCATCATAATCACGCAAACCTTTCTTTTATCTTAGCCTGCAACGGCATTCTACAAGCCATCTATCTAGTTTAATTTAATCGAAACAAGTTACCAAATGCATAATCTCTTGAACAAGGTCTGCTTTTATTGAAACAAACGTTGCTATGATGTTTGGGAGGCAGAGATGGGAAACATGGAATTGTTCGCGATTGTAAGAAGTCCAGGTCCTGAAAGGTTTTAGCATTGGCTTGAAGGCTGCTGTTGGGAAAGCAAGAAACTCCAGGGCATTGGCGAGGAGAAGAAGGTGAATTTGCAGTATCTAAACAAGAGCTGCTCGGAATGTACTGGGAGACTGCCTGGAATCGAAGAAGGTAAAGTGCAAATGGAGGTAATGAAACTAATGGAGCTGGGTGAGGGAGATGAGAGCAGAGCAGAGGCACGACGAGGACCTGGAAATGATCGTTGAGTAAACATGGCAAAGTGAAGGGCAACATATTGTTTCTGTGCTCATGGGACTTCTCTTGATCTGACTGCCTGTTCTATCATCCTTCTCCATGGGCCAACCACTTCCTCCATCTCCGAAGCATCAGCAAAGTTGCGTCACAAATTACGCGATATTTGATAGTATAATTGAGGTTGTTTTTTTAAAAGAATATTTATTTAGAAATATATTAAAATAATTTTATTTTATTTTAATTTCATGAGAAGATGTATTAACCTGACCCAAATCACCCAATCCGTATCAATAGAGGAACAGAAAACGGTGTCGTTTATATTGAAAAATATTAACGGGAATAAAAGGAGAGAGAACAAGAGAAGACAGCCTCTCTAGATAGAAGCACCAACTCAGGATTCGAACTAGGGTTTTGCAGCAAATAATAAAACTCCTAATTTTCCCTCCAATCCCCCCTCCAAAAAAAAAAAAAAACCCCTCCTATCTTCACTCTACTTTAACCGTGCAGAATCAGTCACCGTCAATGGCGTCGCGATTCCAGGCGGTGGCGTTAGTGGCGTCGCCGTCGTACCCAAACTCCATTGCTTGGTCCGACGATAACTTCATCGCAGTCGCTTCCGCTCACCTCGTCACGATTCTGGTAATCACCATTCTCTATTTACTCACTCTTGCTATATTAACAGTCTATTGAGCCAATGCAGTCTATCGAAGCTTCTTTTTTTGTTAATTAGTTACTGATTCTACTAATTAAGATCTTAATTAGAGTACATTGTGTGGATATATAGTGAACGCATTGAAAAAGTTTCAAAATTTTTAAATTTTGGCTTAGCCAATTCCGAAGGAAGCTTTTTTTTTTTGTGTGTGTTTTTGGTTTTGCTTAGCTAGTAACTATTGTTATTAGTAATTGCAAGAACAAAATCTGAAGCTCTTTTTTTAACTTTAGCTTTTAATTCCTTATTTTTTCTTAATTATTTGCTGCATATGCTAATTACTATCGTATCTGGAGATGATTTTGTGGTTATGTGAATGCAACTAAAAAGTTCAAATTTTTTTAGATTTTAGCTTAGCAAATTCAGTGATGGAAGTGTTTATGTTTTTGGTGTTGCATAATTAGTTAGTATTATTACTAGTAGTTACAAGAAAGAAGCCAAGGAAATTCAGCAATTTCCTTGGATAGAAGGGATATTGGTCATCATCATCGTCATAGTAAAAGGGATCTTGGTGTTTTATTGTTTGGATTCTTGTGTTTCACTTGTTTGTTAGTGCTGCTATGATACTGATAGTTACTTCTGTAATTTGGAGTTTATTATGTGTTTCTTTAGTAGATGCGATGTAAAAAGTTTGAGGCTTTCTATTTCAGGTGTGGAAATTTGGGCTTTTATTATTCTAATGTTTTAAGTTCCTAGTAATTTTTTATTGATTACTGTGATTTTGTGAGGTATAGAATCCAGCAGTGCCTTATGGACCTAGAGGTTTGATCAGAGTTCCGACATGCGAACCATACCCAATTGGTTGTGTTAATAGGGAGGGTATGCCTTTATTACTAGTTCTTTTGAGAAATAGTTTTCAGCCTTTTGATTTACACAGTTAAACATGTTGTTTTATTATTTGGAATGCTTGCAGATTTATTCACTAACTGCATGCTGCCCGCTGCATTATCTCGAGACCGTCGTCCATGTGTTCGGTCAATTTCATGGTCCCCAATTGGAATGGCTCCAAATTTTGGGTATGAATCTAAGGGTTTTGGTCATATGATGAGTTGTCACGATAATGTTCACAGACTTTGCTCCTCTTGAACTAAGTTCATTTAAAGGTTGAACTGATCAATTAATGGTGTTCCATTTGTAATGTAATTCTATGCAGGTGCTTGCTTGCTGTTTGCACTGTAGAAGGGCGTGTTAAGATTTACCGTCCACCTTTTTGTGATTTTAGTGCCGAGTGGGTAGAGGTGATGAAGCACTTATTAATGCAATTTTCTAAATTGTAGCGAGGATTGAAAAGTCAATGAAATTTTTTTCCTTTTATAACCATCATTTACTGAATGATTATCTAATAGATATGATGTTTGCAAGCAATAGTGGAATATAATTTTTGGTTTGGGATGTTCATCATGTTTATATGCATTGATCACGGCTATCACTCTTGCACTTTCCTGTAGGTTGTGGATATATCAGATAGGCTATACGATTATCTTGCCAAAATCAATTTTGGGGAGTTAGATAATACCCCCTCTGAATTCTCCCATGTAAGTTCTCAGTTATTAAATCAACTGGTTTGAATTGTCTGGTTACCATTTGATTATATTCCCAGTTGCTGCATCATCCAAGGATTGTTTTTGTTATCATTATTGTTAATATCTTTAATATTTTGAGTCTTCCCCCAGGGGCATCCAATAATCCAAGGATGTGCTGATGAGCGACCAAAATCCTGTGCTAATGACTTGCCAAACTCTGGCACATTAAAGCAATACAAGCGAAGGAAAGTGAATGTTACCACTTACAAGTAAATAGTTCTTTCCCTTTTCTTACTCCCCTCATTTTTGGTTAGAAGATTCTTCTACTGCCTTAACTCTTTACTGTCTCTCAAAGTACATGA
Source organism: Populus ilicifolia (assembly GCA_015708895.1). Lineage (NCBI taxonomy): Eukaryota > Viridiplantae > Streptophyta > Magnoliopsida > Malpighiales > Salicaceae > Populus > Populus ilicifolia. Next base: position 222,264 of record SRLM01000059.1, on the reverse strand, counting down.
CGAAAACTGCATATATGTCTTCTTTGCCCTCTGTCAAGTTCACAACAAGAGAAAACTGAATAGGAAAATTTTATAGCTTCCTAATATTGCACTCTTTTGTTTATGAAGAGAAAAGTAAGAAATGGTTGAAAATGCTTTTAACTAACATCTTTCATGTGGACCATCAAATTTATCTCTAAAATGGGTTCAGGGATGAAAGTTGGTGCCAGAAAGAAAGGGCACCAAATTTTTCTTTTTCTTATATTGTTCTCCTTTCTGTTTCATCTCCACTTTCTCTATGGAACTGAGCTGACAAGAATAGAACTTTCCTTTCTTTTGGTATTACCCCAACCAGTTTTTTATCTGGCAAATGAGAACTTGCATTGAAGAATCCTTTGAGTTAGCTGTTTCCTTGGATATTTCTTTAATTTTAACCACAACTCATTAGGTCTTTCTTCAATGACTGTACAGAATTAAGGACTCAGAAACTTTTCAGACCCAGCTATCAAATCCTATAAATAGGGGGACCACCACTGCTGGATCTGACCAGAAAAATAAAATAGACAGAAGGAGGACAACTAAGGTAAGCTGTTCTCAGGGAAAAAAGAAAGAAAGAAAGAAAGGAAAGGAAAAGGGGAAAGGAAAGAAAGAAGCAATCCCTTATCTTATCCTTCTCTCCTCCCTTTCTATAGTGATGGGAACTTAAATATGTAACTATATAGTTTGCATTTTCTTGTCCAATCTGACATGGGAAACGCCTCTTGAAACCTTGTTTCTGCCTGTTATTTAATATTCAGGTCCTTGGGAACTGCACACTCCCACTCATTACTGCAGAGAAATATGCTTCTCGCTGTGCCATGTTATCGTCACTTGTTATTACCTGGTCACCAGTACTGTGGTTGCCATCAAAAATCTGTTCAGCTCCAGAAAATGACTCATCCAATGGATTCTCTATGCTTGCAGTTGGAGGGAAGTCTGGTAAAATCTCTGTCTGGAGAATTAATGTGCCACAATACTACTCTATTGAGCATAGTAGGGTCCCTACTACTGTAACATTTATTGGACTTCTTCAAGCCCATAATTCATGGGTCACTACAATCAGTTTGGCATTACTGGGTTCCAAGTCTAATCCTCAGGTCTTATTGGCTAGTGGGAGTTCTGATGGGAGGTGAGTTAGGTATGCAAGAACATCTGATCAGTTTTTCAATTTCTTTATAGTACCATGATAATTTTATTTTTTAATACATGTAAGCTATGGACCTTGTGTTCTGACATCGATATACTGGAAATGGTTTCAAACAGAATAGCTTTGTCCTCACTGCAAGTTTGTAGGTCGTATGTCTCTTAGAATCTATAGAATCACTTAGTTCAATGGTGTCACCTAATCGATTTGTCTTCATATCCCTTTTCAGAGAAAGTAAAATATCTCTGATAGTATAGTAACTTTAGGATGAAGAAAAGAAATTTATACAATGCCAATTGTAACTGGTGCCTAGTTGAATGGACACATGCTGATGGTGTAAGGCCATTCTTCTGAGCACCTGAATAGCCAAACCCCACTTCACATTACCTTTTTACTAAGGATGACAGAACCTTTAACCCCTCCATTTTTCTTTCTTTTCAGTGTGAGGATCTGGATTGGGAAGGGTGAGGAGTTGCTGGAGCCATCAGGGGCCAATAATGCTGCCTTTTCTCTGCTGAAGGAGGTTGGTGTTGTCATCTCCTTCAACAGTTCTGTTTGCATATTTACTCATAGCAGTGAATTCTGACATTTAAATTTCCAAGCAGGTTGTATCTGTCAATTGTATCCCAATTTCAGTGCTATCATTGGCGGTACCTGTTCAAACCATGCACAAAATGCTTTTAGCAGTTGGCAAAGGATCTGGTTCATTTGAAGTATGGACAGCTGACATATCCAGCTCCAAATTTGATAAAGCTTGTTTATATGATGCTCATGACTGTGTTGTAAGTATCTTAATATATAGTTGATCAGTCTTCTGCTGCTTTTTGATGATCCTTCATATATTTAATAACTCATCAGGTCACAGGTTTAGCTTGGGCTTTTGATGGATGTTGTTTGTACAGCTGTGGCCAGGTACTAAGATTTATTCTGTGCAATGTCATGGCACTTTTCGACTTTTAAGTTATACGATTAATTGTAAGTCCATCAATTACATAACATTGAACATTTAATGATGCAAGGAAAATTATGTCCGTGCTTGGGTTTTGCATGGAAGTGCTCTTTGTGAAGTGTCGATTCCTTCAAATACTCCTGTTTTGAGGAGCTCAAATGATGTATGATGTTAACCTTTTTTCCTGTTTATTTATTTATTTATTATAGCATATATACTCTAGCTCTAAAATTTAAAATTATTTGCAGCTTCCAAATGTTTTTGTTTCATGCCTTGGTGTGGCAGTATCCCCTGGAAATATTGCGCTTGCAATGGTATGTTACTTCACCTAAATTTATCACCCTCATCTACATGTTTTTAGTTGTGTACGACATCTCTATTAAAGTGCTTTATCTCCCCCTCGGAATTATCTGATTGTATTCCTAGATTTCTTACTCATTATACCCAACTGTATCAAATTATGGTTGTGACACATTTTACTTTGAGCTTCATGACATGGCTCCTTAGAAAGCTGAGTTTGAAAAATGTCACTGTCAATTTTTCCTGAACGTGGAAAGATCAAGAAGGTTCTTTCTGCACTTGATGCTTAGCTTTTACCTATCTCATGAAAGTTTTAGTCCCCAAAATAGAATGAAGGTAGATTGTCAACTGTTAACTAGATAATGTACTGGCCATCAGAATTCAGAACTTTAAACGTATTAAAATATTGAACATTTATATTGCCTTTGGATGCATATGGTTTGAGCCTACATGTTCTCAACTTTCCTGTCATGTTCAAAAATAACAAAACTCTCCTGTCTTCTCTAACAGAAGAAATGTATTTGTTTATTACCGTGATGCTGATGATGGGATACTATATGTATGCATGCTTTAGATTAATTACTGAAACAACTCTTCTTGATATTTGCAGGTTCGTAATGTAGATGGTGATTCGTTGGATCCCATGTACGAGGGAAGGTAAGCCAAATCATTCTGCCAAAATGCATTATCACTTCCAACAATCATAAGTTCTTGCATCTTATCAGCTCTTGTGAGTGGATGGCGAGATATTAAGAAAAGGTCGAAAGAATCTATTGCAACTGAATTTAATTGAAAAGGCCTTTTGACTAACTGCTAGCAGCAAAAGAATACCGAAGAGAAATAAGTCAACAAGGATAAACCAACATTCAAACATATTGTGTTGGTGCTTGTTTGCCTTTGTTCCACATAAATAATGACTCTTCTGTGGAATGTGCAGGCTTCAGAAGGCTGTCGTTGAATTCCTCTGGATAGGTGGACAACAGAAGGATATACTGTCTCCTTCTTCCTCTGATTTCACTAGCGAAGCCTTTCTGGGTTTTTCTGCAAATGAATTGAATTATTGGGAATCTGATATTCTATGGTATTTAACGAAATATGAAAATCTGGAAAACCCTCTAGTTGTTTGGGATATAGTGGCAGCACTGTTGGCTTTCAAGCAGTCTGCACCAAAGTACGTGGACCGTATACTGGTTAAGTGGCTTTCTGTGACATTTTTGGGTTCATACACAGGCCTTTCCATTGGCGAGGTTCTGACATGCATCCCGGAGAATTTCTCAAAGATAACATCTCGACAATTGCACCTCCTTAATATAATCTGTAGACGTGTGATGCTATCTGATGTGGAGGCTGAAGAAATTAATTGTAAAGTGAACTTAGGAGGTTCAGCGGCTGCCAAAGCGGAGCATCTCACTTTGTGGTTAGAGCTTCTTTTTAGCAGTGAACAAGAACTTCGTGAAAGGCTTGTGGGTTTCAGTTTGGCTACTCTTATAAATCGTTTGTCTGATTCAACCACAACGTTTTCACGACCTGGATTTTGGTATCCTGTTGGAGTAAAACAAATGGAGCTGTGGATTGCACTTAATCATGATCGTGTTAGGGATCAACTAAAAGTCCTCGCATCAGAAGTCAGAAAGCATGAAAGAAGGTACTCCTTACCATTTTGTTCTCAATGATGAAAGATATGTTAATTATGATATTATAATTATTTCATCAGTTCTTCCATGGGCCAGAGATGGGGCGACTTAGAGGACCATGCGTTTTCTTGAAAAAGGAGGAAATAATAGACAACGGCATCGTTTCTTGAACATGAGGAATAAGAAAAGGGAACCTGTGTTGCATAATGCATTTTTTTAAACTATCATAAATGCAAAGAGCTCCATCACCTCAAATAAAAATAAAAGCTGAAATGACATCATTTCCTTTGTTTTTTCTTCTCTGTAAATTACCCCATTCCGTGGAAGCATAAAAAGTGGGATCTGAGTTCAGTTAAATAAGTCATCACTTTTAATTGAGTGGGGTTAGTTAGCTACGAGAGTTTATTCTCATGGGAGGAAATACTTGTAATTTTTTTAACACTTTCAATCTGCTAACAGTAAGTTTACAAATATACAATGAAAACTGGAAGCAAATCGAAAAAAATTGTTATATAGATCAAAATGCACTTTGTTTCAGATACCAAGATCAATAAAAAAGATGAATTGCTATGTGAAACATGCAGTGGATGATTTACTCTGCGAGTTTCAAATGCCTTTAGAATCAGATTGAACTAAAAGGCTAGCCTAGCCATGAAAAATTATACAATTATGGCTATTCCAATTTTCAAGCGCTTGCTTGCTTGCAGAGAATGGCCTAGCTGAAATGCTGGTCTTTGCTATGAAGATTTAAGTTTGTCTGCAAAATGGGCGCTTCTGTTTATTATATTTGAGCCGTGCTTATTCTCTTACCATGTGATTTTTTTGTTCAACACAGGCTTCAGTCAAGTGAATATGGAGTTGAAGAGCAATGTATCTATTGTTCAGAGCCAGTTACTTTTGATTCTCCAGAAGGTGCACATTGCCTCTGCTCTAACAGTACTGACGAAACTGTTCAGATCTACCAAATGGCAAGATGTGCTGTTTCCATGCAGGTTTGCCCAGCTATCCCTCTATGGTTTTGCAAGTGTTGTTGTAGACGAGCTTCCAAATTGCCACCGGAGACTCTCTTTACATTGCCTGGTTATACTTTAGATTTCAAATCGTTGACAAAATCTTCTGTTAAAGAAATCCCCACTAAACCCTTCTGTCCCTTTTGTGGGATACCTCTCCAAAGATTACAGCCAGATTTTCTACTCTCACCTTCACCAGTATGAGCTTCCATTCATCGTATACTTATAACATCATACATGATGAGTAGTTTTACAAGCTAGAATAGCAAGAAGCTAACGGAACTCTGAGCATTTTGGTTTTCCAGGACTAGCAAGAAATCTGAAGTGAAGAGTTTGCTGTGCAATGTAGAATAAGAGGAATTTAACATGAAAAATTAGAAAGAAATCTCGAGGCTAATAATTTGGTGCTGTAATATCATGGTCATGGTGTATGTTTTGGAAATACTCGAGTATATACAGTAAGGTATTATTGGCAGGATATGTCAAAAAACAACGATGTGTAGCTTAATTTGTTTTTTTCCCTATTCTACTGTCAGATTTTTTGTTTTCGCCCGACTTGACTCGAGAAGTTGTCCAGCTATCTGACAACTTGAATTTAGGAGCTGTAAAAATTGATGTGACCAAGAGGAAACCCGACCCATGTTTAAGAAATGTGGGACAAATTTCATGGGTGTGGGGCAAAAAAACCCTTCAAGGACCCACAAAAGTTGAGATTGGTTCCCACAAAGGTCCAATTTACAAGACAAACAAATCATGCGCCAATTTGCACGCAGCCAAGTGGAATATGGCTACTAACTCTTTCCTGACCCTTTTTGTCAAATTCTCGAGTCCCAAGGATAATCATGTCAGATTAGCTTTGTCATGCAGCCCTAGGGCCATCTTCTGTTCTATTTGAAGTTACCGGTCAATGTCAATTTCCAACAAAAATTATGAATGTCAAATAGGTCTTCGGAATAGATTTTCAAAACCTTGAAAGTCATTTTTAGACCTAAATATATGAAAGTAAAAAAAAAAATTCATTCAACACTTCAGCAAATGGTCAGGGATTTTGATTTAAAACTTGAAATCCAATGCTGAATGTGAAGTCCACACCATCTAAGTTTTGTGCTTTCTTTTGTTGTTCTTGATTTCTTATTTTCCAAGCTAAAAAAACCCTGCCAAGAGATTATGCATGTTTGCCTAGTGCCAAGAGACCTGAAATTCATTCGCTTCAAGGATTTATGAGGATGACCACGAGATACATTTTCCCGTCTGTAATTATTTTGGCTGATGTAATATGAAAACAACAGTACAAGCCATATTATCAAAGCACCTCTGGTATTTATTGCATGAGGGTGGAGATCCAGCGGTGGAGGAGATAAGGATCATCTCGTTTTTTGTGTTTTTTTTCAGACACTCGGAGACAGGCAGAGGGTTTCACAATCTCTCCCTGTTTCCATTTTTTAACAAGATTTTTGGGTTTACCACTTACGTGCCCTCTTTGAATGCGTTATCCATTGCAAGCAATGCCTTTTCAGGCAAGGCATTGAGCCTCCCTGGTGATTGTGACCTCCGAGCACATGGGGCTGCTGCACAGGGCCACCCTTCATAGCATCGATTTCATGCCCCGCTCCCTCAACTTGAGCAACATGTATTGGAGTCATGGCACCGATTTCAACTCTGCTGTTTTTTAAGATTTTCAAGCCGAAAGAATCTGTAGGGTAAATTGCAGTAATTTTATTTTATTTGGAGATCGAAGTAAACTGATACTTCAACAGTAATCAATGTGTTTTGTTCTTTAAGATACTGGTATTAGAAGCTGGTATCGTTATTAAAAGACTGGCCTAGCTAAATTGATCATCTCGACTTGAAGCATGAAAATTAAAACAATAGCTTATTTATTTTAAATTAATATTTTTTTGATTTTTTATATTATTTTAATGTGCTAATATCAAAATTAATTTTTAAAAAATAAAAAATTATTATTTTAATATGCTTACAAATAAAAATCACTTTGAAAAGTAATCACAACCACACTTTTAAATACACTTATATGGTTGTGCTTGTTTGGTAAGTAATGCATGATGTCTTTTTAAAGCATTTTTTAATTAAAATATATTAAAATGATGTTTTATTAATTTTTTTAATATTAACAGGTTAAAATTATAAAAATAACCTCTAAAAAATATTAATTGGATGTTTTTTCATATAAAAATAATTTAAAAAGCCCCTTGAGAAAAATAAACAACCACGTTACTAAATTAACACTAAAATTATATTTAATGATTGAAATTTAAACAAATTTCAGAGGGTTGAGCTTAAAAGGGAAGCATTTGAATCCAATCCAATCCAAGAGTTGAAAAACAATGGTTATGTTCATACAAAAAAATGACATGAAAAGGCTGTCAATGTTTATGTATACAGTGAAAAAATAACTAATAAATAATAATAAGAAAGTGAAATGCACATTGAAAACTACTACTTGGCTTCATTAGTCGTGGACTTTTGGTTAATTACATGCCCTCTTAATTCCGAGCCCTTTTCTTTTCTCCCAAGGAAAGCAGCTAATGGTTTTTACGTGGCAAGAAAGTAACCATTATTCATATTGATAAAATATGTATTATTAAAATAATAATTTTATTAAAAAAAAATTATTCTAATATCCCATCTGAAAACACTCTAAAAAAATTAATATATATATTAATTTTTTAAAGCGAGGACACGCCGCTTTGAATCTTGAAAACAGCCCGTCACAGATCAATGGCTGAGATTTGGCAATAGAATCATTCACAATCAAGAGTAGACGGGGCCCACTACCCAGAGGGCTCGCTATTCACATTTGCAATGCAGCCATCAGTTTCAGTTGCCGGCTGTTTCTTCAATTTTAATGAGGAAAACACGTTTTTTTTTTATATATATATATAAAAAAAGAATAGCACGTGAATTTAAAAGTTTAGGTAGAATAATATTTTTTATGAAAAAATTAATTAAATAGTATGTTTTTATTATTATTTTATTTGTATGGATGATATCTTGAAAATGTTGCCATTGAAGATTGTGTGCGCGTGAATTGAAAATCTCACCATTATATAATAAAATCATACAACTAATCCTTAATCCTTGTTGGGGTAATTTTATATTTTTATAAGAATCCGTTAATTATTGTTGAATTTGAAGGGGGTAAATCAGTCTTTTCATGTTTTTTAAGGCACGGCGAATTATTTTTTTTTAAACTGGCGTACAGGGAAGTTTTTATATTTTTAATTTTTAAAATATATTAAAATAACCCGAATCCTTTAAAATTAGATTATTTTTTTTATTTATATGGAGATTTATTTTTTAATAAACTAATTTTTAGAGAAAAAATTAGTAGTTTTATAAATAAAAAATATTATTAAAAAATTAATAATACATGTTGTATGAATTGATGGATGGAGTCACCTAGCCACCAAATATTAATTTCAAGAATGTCATTTAAATCATCTTTTTAATATGTCTTGTATGATTAATTTATTTTAATTTATTTTTTATAAGATTATTATAATCTTATATCCTAGATTAGATTGTAAAGTAATATAAATATATGATTCTATGCACAGGCATTAAATTTTTATTCGTAATTATATTTTTCTTGACATCAAAAATTATATTAAAAACATCTATGTATATATTCTTTAATGTTTGAAAAAAAACATGTTAATACCTTTATTTTGTATTTATTAGTATATAATTTTTTTGTTAAAAAACACATTAAAAAAATTTATATATTTATTTTTGTGGCTGAAAAATAAAATAAAAAAAACCCAACCTCAAGAGTAAAATAATTAATTTATCTAGAAAACACAAGTAGCGAAACTTTAACGCATTGTGAATTCATTAGTCTTTTCATTTCATGACAATAAAGATCGTTAAATAAGAAGACCTAATTAATCATAAACCACCTTCTTCACTCGAAACAATTAACTCTATAGTGTTCTTAAATCTACACGTACCAAGTACGATTGTACAAGCCCTTTGAAATCGATGTGCTTTGTTCGAGAGCATGAATTTTTGAAAACGTTGATGATTATAATTAATGTTTTATTATTTTAAAAAATTATTTGTTTTAGCTGCGTGAAAATAGAATTATAGTTGTTTTTCGAATAATTTTTATTTTAATAAAATTATTTTTGATAATTACATGTTAAAATAATTTTAAAAAACAAAAAAATTAATTAAAAATTAAAAAATATTACTTTTAAAACATGAAAATAAACCATTATCCTCGCTCTGAAGATCACTTTTCTTCGAACTCAACTGCAAGGAGATTGGCATTAATCTATACAATTCAATCGAGTATTTAATGATATTAATTACAGTGATAAAATCACGATGGTTGACTTGTTAAGATGGGAAAACATGTGCCGAAGTCAAAATATAAAACATGGTCAGAACCTTGTCCAAATTCTCCACGTTCATCTTATGGTTAAGATAGTCTTCATGTCTATCTATCTATCTATCTATCTATCTATCTATACAGTTGTTTGATGTCATGGACAGGGATAGAACTGCCAGCACAACAAGTTCGGTTCTGGAACAGTCAAATTCCATGGCAGCAGCACCGCACCCTTCCTCTCTGGTGGCTTGAACAGGTTAAGGCCACCGTTGACAAACGATGATTGCCTCTTGTTTTTGCCTCCTGGGGTTTCCTCGGGTCAAGGTTTCTGAATCAAGATTCTATTCAAGGTTTTTCTGTAGAGAAATAACATATCTATATCATAAAAATATCTTAAATCTTATCATTGATATGGTCTGGAAACACGTGAAAATTTAAATTTTGAGGGGTTTAATTTAATTAGTTATATTTTAAATTTATTTTTTGTAAGTAATTAATTTGAAATTTACAAATCTTAAGATTATTAAGGGATTGGATAATTATTAAATTTAAGATTTATAAAAATAATCAAGTTAAAATGTAATTTAATCCGAGCATTGATATTGATTTTTTTAAAATATAATATTTACTATTTGAATAGGCCTTTGAATAATTAAAATGTATATAGTTTAACATTGCTGATGAATTAATAATCTTAATTGGATCATATATTAATTTAATCCTAACGGTTTGAATAATATATTGATGGAATGATTAATTAATAAAATTTGAATTTACTATTTAAATGTGTTGACTTATGAAGGTTTAACTCTATCTTAGATTCAGATTAATTGGTACGGTAAGTAGGTTAGTTTACATGTTATTTTTCATGGACTCAGATTAAAAAAAAAAACCGTGAAAATTTTTTTTTTATAAAACACATTATTAGGAATAAAAGTAGTGATTAAAGCAGTATTATTGAATCTCCAGCATGAGTTGAACTTGTCAATTTCCGACGACACAATTAGCAAACACCTAATCAACTTATTAAAAAGACCCAATAGGATTTTTATTAAAACATAAAAACTATGATATTTTAAAATAAATCCGCTCTTATTTACCTGTGTTGCCCCGTGTTAGAGAAGAATTTAAATATGATATTTTTTATATTTTAAGAATGTTTTGTTTGAAAAATTATTTTATTTATTATTTTAAATTAATTTTTTCAGTAATTTAAAATTATCTGGGTGCGGTGATTCAAATATAGATTTTTTTTAAAAATAAAGAATATTATTTAATATATTTTTAAATAAAGTTTTTTTTTTAAAAAAAACGATAATTAAATCATTAACTAATATGGAGAAAAGTACAAAATAACCCTCACTTGCAAGGAAAGGACATAAATAAGAGATGAGGCCAGTCATTTAGCAGCACTCTTAACACCAGCACAAAGTGTGGGCCCACTAGGCTCCATGGTTGTTGCCCTTCTCGAGGAGGAGATAAAAACCGATATCTACCTGCTCGGCACGGTGACAGCTTTTGTGACTCTATCACCTAACAACCATATGCTCGATCACACGTGGCACTTAGCGTGACGTTTGCTCTGGTTCCGGAGATTAGGGTCTCCCGCACGCTAGCATTTCCAGCGCATTCGTTGCTTATGTGACATGCATGGATGCATGGCACATGACATGAAATGGCGTGTATGGAATTTTTTGTTCCTTTTGGGGTTTGACGGGATTGGGTCTTTGGATTAAATTGAAACTAATATGGATTTTTTGGGAAAACTAAATTAATTTCCCATGGGTTTCCTGTGTTTATTATTATTATAAAATCCAAGTCTAATATAGTAATTTAATGCATTAATTCGAAGATTTACTGTTCAAGATCTTGTTAAAATTAGATTTTATGCTGAAATGACTAGATGGTAATTGGGTTGATATGGTTAAAATCTTGGTGAGATTTTATTTTAAAAAACCATAATAATATTACTTTATTTTTTAATATATAAAAATAAAATTAATATGTTTGAATTTAAAATAACCGGATGACAAGCTTTTGGTTGCAAACCCTTTATGTATATATATATATATATATAGAAATTAAACAAAAACAATTATGATTTTTTTTTAAAAAAAAAAAGTTAAATTGAGCTCTGATGAGAGGCATGCCTGTATCATCATCCGAGGCAGCAAGTAGTTCTCGGGGCAAGTAAACGTTATTGCAAAGCATTCTCACACACGTAGTTAAAAAGCTTAGAATAATTTGATAAAAAGATCTAAGATCTGGAATTAATTTAAAATCCCATTACATGTAGAATAATGCATCTCGATTTCGAGAACAACTTCAAGGTATAAAAAATAGCATGACTTGAATTCTGCAATATATATATGTATATATATAAAATGTGCTATCTTTTTCTGGAAAGTGATGATTAAGTATATGATAGGTTTGAGAGGTGTGTTGTGTGTATATTGGTATTATTAGGATTTTATAGATTTTTATTTAAAGAAAATAGTTTTTCTTTCTTATTCAATACCAATAGGGTTTGTTTTTTTTCTATATAAAGCTTTTTGTAATTTTTTCTACGGCTTGAATTGATAAAAAATAAATATTTTGAGTATTTTTTGATAATCATGTATTTTTCCAGGATTTTAACATGTAATAAACATCAATTTAACCATGTGTAATAACTATAAATTGATTATAAAAATGTGTAGTTAATTATTTTTAATATCTCTGGAGTCGTTAACTGCGAACATGTTGTGGATATATTGGTTAACAAGGATGTGTAGTTAATTGTTTTTAATATTTATTTATATTCATTGAAGTTCTTAGACCAACCTCATACTTGTCATTGAGTTTACTTGATTTAATTATAATGAGATTTGTGCTTTTAATTGTTTTATTTAAAAGCTATATTTTTATATTTATTTATTCATGCATCGATCTACATGTTAAATTAAGTAGAATATTTGTTCAACCTTTTATCTACAACCAAGTATTTTGAAACTAAAATACATAGATGCTTTAAATTAAAAACCTGTATAGGAATAAATAGATTTTTTTTAAAAATAAAATAAATAAATCATTGATGAAAATAAATAAATAAACTCATGAACTAAAAAGAAAAGAAAAGAAGGAGCGAATAATCCCAAGAGACTAGAAAAATAAAATTTGAAAAGTCAAACACTATCAAATGGAAACTGCTGATAGGGAGATAGAAAGAAATACAACCATGGTATGAACATAAATCCAGCCACCCCCACCTTTCAAACATGTTATCCATGGTGGGTGATTGTTTTTGGTAAGTAAATAACCATGCAAAACCAAAAGCATCATTTTATACATTATTATTAAATCTTATTTTGCAATGGAGTTATCATACAACTCAGAATAAAAAATCAAGTAAGTCAATTTAAATTTAATTGGATTATATTTTAATATTTTTAGATGAAGCAGATCCATCAAATATAACTGGAATTAAAAAATCTTTAAAAATACAATAATAATTATTTTAAAGTATTTTTAATTTAAGATAATATTTTTTTTTATTTTTAAAAAATTAATACTTCAAAACAATCAATATATATATATACATGAAATAATATTTAGTAAAAAATTAAATTTTTATAAAGAACACAATTTAAAATGTAATTTTAAATTGTACCTTACATAAACATTATTGCAATAAAAAGAGAGAAAAGGCATGCATTTCATCATCGTTGCATTGATTATGTTTGTTTTTATATTTTAAAAAATTTAATTTTCTAATTTTCTTATATTTTCTTGATTATTTTGATATATTAATATTAAAAATATTTTTTCAAAATAAAAAAATATTTTTTTAATATACATATATATATATTAAAAACTATAACCAGACCATCATACAAGTTTTTATATAGTGGTCTCCTCATCGGAGTGAAAAAAATGCCAATGGTGTTTTAATTATCTTAAACAGAATTTTGGAAAAATAAAGGAAATAAAAGAAAAGCAAGGTCCAAAAAGGCATAAACGGACGATCCAAAAAGAAGAACCCTTTTCCTTCTCTCTCTGCTTGTTTCTTCCTCTCTCCACAGCTATATCTACAGGGAGAATCATCGACACTAAAATCAATACATAAAAACTTATAGTAATCTAATAAAGTAAAAGCTACTCTTTCCGTTTTACACATCTCTAGTGGGTTTTGTCTTCTTTTATCATTCTTGTAAAGATAATCCTCAGCTGGGTTATCTCTTTAACATCCAATGGAAATTGTTTAGACAACGGAAACCAGTTAGGTATGTGGTGTTTTTTTTTTTTTTCCTTTTCCCGTGTGTTTTTCTTTTCTGGGTTCCTTTAGATTTTTCACCTCTGTAATAAAAATTGTGACTTGATTGGTTTCTGATAAAACCCTGTGAAATTTACAGAGAAATCTGAAGAAGAGAAGGCATCTGTTTGTGTTTTGGACACAAAGAGAGGGGAGGGGGGGCCTAGTGTTTGTCTGTTTGGTTGATTGATCATGGCGGTTGCCGAGAATGCTGGGGTTAGGAATGGAACTACCGGTCAAAACTTTGACAGCACTGTAGTGTCATCAGAGACGAAAGATCTTGAGAGATCATCATCAAAACCCAGAAATGAACCAGTGGTGGTTAACAACACTAAAGACTCAAACTTTCAAGGCCAAAACAATGATCATCAGAGTATTAATGGCATGTCTGGTGAGACCGGGGGTTTAAGCAATGGAAAGACTAATGGGACACAGATGCAAAATGGGTTTGATATGAACCAGTCTGGTGGTTATGGGGATGATCAGATTCATCATCAAAGGGCTAAATCCAACGGGGTGAATGATATGAATGATTTGGTGGAGATGCTGTCAAAGCTGAATCCCATGGCTGAAGAGTTTGTGCCTCCTTCACTAGCTAATCATCCTGGATTTTTTGGTAACGGCTTTGGCTTTAATGCTAACAACTTTGTAGTGCAAACTAATAGTGGGATTGCCAATGGACATACTAATAGAAGGGTATGTGTTATTTTCCTCCTGTTTCTTGTTTTTTTGGTAGGTGTCATGTGATAGCGGATAAAATGGGTACTTTTTTCTGTTTTGACTGTTGCTTTTTTGTGGTAGCTGCTGAAATGGGATGGTCTGATTAGAGTTTGTTACTTTTATTTATCTCTGCTAATTTTGGTTACAGAAGAAGAACAGCTATAATCAAGGGAGGCGAAGGATGAACAACAGGACAAGTATGGCTCAGCGAGATGAGATAATCAGGAGGACTGTATATGTTTCAGATATTGATCAACAGGTAAGAAGTTGCATTTGGTTCTGGTATTATCTTCCCCATTTAGATATTGCATGCCTTCATTGTTGTTTGTATGCTGATCTTGGGATCATTGTTTCCCTGTGTTGGTAAATAGGTCACTGAAGAGCAACTTGCAGGTCTCTTTATTCATTGCGGACAGGTATATGGCCATGGTCTTGTTTTCTCTCACATGTGCCTTTTTCATCTTGTTAACAGCTGATAGTGGATTGTGTTTCTTATTGATTTCCTCTCGTTTTCTGGGACAAGGTTGTTGACTGTCGTATATGTGGTGACCCTAACTCTGTTCTCCGTTTTGCCTTCGTCGAGTTTACTGATGAAGGTAATTTCTAAAGCTCAAATATCTTTTTTTCCTCAGTGGATGAGCGTAGCTATTTAACAATCAAATGTGCTTGCAGAAGGTGCAAGGACTGCATTAAGTTTGTCAGGGACTGTTCTTGGATTTTACCCGCTAAGAGTGCTGCCATCAAAAACTGCAATCGCACCGGTTAACCCAACCTTTTTGCCAAGGGTGAGGATTTTCTCGGGTGCAATGGATGGTTTTTTCCAATAACCAATCATCACTTTAGAAACCTGATCAATTGAATGGTGCCTGTCTTAAATTTCTCATTCATTACCTTGCTGACATTATCATGATCCTCAGTCTGAAGATGAGCGCGAGATGTGTGCAAGGACTGTTTATTGTACAAATATTGACAAAAAGGTAATGTTGGAAGATACATGACGTGTGCTAATGTTTTTAAGAGCTATATCTGGAACTTGTTTCCTAATTTATTTATTTTCTATGAATGTAGATTACCCAGGCAGATGTCAGGCTCTTCTTTGAATCCTTTTGTGGAGAGGTTTGTAGTGGGATGTATAACAAAATTGCAAACATTGCCTGTCCTTGATTGCGGACCATTCCTTATTGGACATTTTGTTTTTAATAGGTTCATCGCTTGAGGCTCCTGGGAGATTATCATCATTCAACCCGCATAGCTTTTGTTGAGTTCGCAGTGGTAATTACCCGTTTACTCTTGATCATGTGTCTTGTTAACTTCTACCACTTTAGAACCATTCATTATGTAGAGTTGTTTCTGCAATCTCCTGTGGCCTGAATTACTCCATGTTCTTAGACATTTGCTTTTTTCTTCACTATCGGGGCCACATGCCTGATTTTCCAGAATTTTGTCCGAAAAGCATGTTGTGTCATTTTTTTTCCTTGTCAAAACAATCTCTCTTCTGTTTTGCTACTGTTTGTGCATATTTATAGCATTCAGATCTGAATCAAACTTCCTAATGTTTAACCAGGGCTTCTCATGTTGGAAATGTTCAGAAGTTGCAACATTTTTTAGAGATTGCATATGAACCACATATTGAGCTTCTAAATGAGAGATGTTCATGCTATGTTGGAATTGGCATTTAAAGGATTACAAGAAACACTACTTTTGATGTTAGAATTATATGGGTTTTTTTGGATAACCTTAATTTTAACCTGAGCTGCAGCAGATCAGAAACTCTAGTCAAATTTCCTTTTTGTGGTTCACTGAGGATTCTGTACGTGCTCAAAACCATGTAATAATAGTTAAGACATTGATTGTGGTATCAAATAAGTTCATTCATAAACTGATTGTGGAAAATGCAATTGGGTTTGATGAATTTAAAGTTCCGATTAGATTTCCAATGTAGTAGTTGTTGGTGTACAGGTTACTAATGCTGGCTTGGGTGCAATTAAAGGTTTGGGGTTAGTGAGTAGGAAATATTGAGGCTTCCCTTTTGTTGAATCACGAGTCACTCGTAAATAAAATCATGTTTTATGAGTCCATTCAGTCTTGATCACGTACCCTTTTGGTTGTCCTTCTATATTCTTCTATGTCATTCTATCATAGGATGGGCACTAAAGAAGCCAGGGTGGGAAAATATATGGCTGTGGATGTTGCAGACCCTTCACATTGCTTTCTTTGGGTGTGAAACCTGGTCTTTGCCTCATATCACCATTTTTGGATCTGTTTTCTTTAGCGTCGGTCTTGGAGCTGGTTAATGTCAATTGATTTCTTGTTTTGGAACATTGTGTAACATGGGTGTGAAACCTGGTTGTAGACTGTCCCTTCACACTGCTTTCTTTGGTTGTGAAACATGTCTTTGCATCAAATCACTATTTTCTATCTCTTTCTCCAGTGTCAGTCTTCGAGTTGATTGAGATTTCACCTTTTGGAATTTCGTGAATCATGATAATTGCACTGGTGTAGAACTTAATTTCAATCAGCACCATTTACGAGAATTGATGAGGTGGAGATCTAGTGGCGGCGTTGATTTGAAATTGAAGTTGAAACTTGAGGCTCCTTTAGAATGAGGCACGCTATCAGCATTGCCTTTATTTAGTAAGAAGATGGAATGCTGAAAACATTGTGATTAAGAGACTAATTTAATGTTGTCTATAATGTCTCTTGATAGATTTGTATGGAGGTGTCAATTTTATGACATTGGGAAGTGCCATCCCATTTGAATTTAGGGGAGCCTGACTCTGTGTGCGTGCGTGCACTTGTGATTCAGTTGGATGGTTAGAGTACTTGATTCCAGGCAGAAATTGTTTGTGAGGCATTGTAAATCTTCTACTTTATTAGGACTGCTTAGTTTGCACTTAGTCCTTAAACTACCACTCACTTTTCTTGGCTCCTTAAATCTAGTTTGTTTTTGTTTCACTTCTCATTAGTCCTAAAATTCTTCATTTTGTCTTCGCACCTTTAGAATTAGCCCATTGCCTCATCCCCCAACCTAACCCTTTCCCAGGCAATGGTTTTAAGCTTTGATAATTAATTAATTATCCATAAAAATCTTTGTGTCTTCACGCTTTCATAATCAAAGATAATAGTCAAGCTTGCATGATTCTGGCCTTTGGATGCTCCAAGGATCAAGCCCATGTTTACCTGGGGAAAGCAGTTCTGTTTCCACACTCGGCAAGTTCATTAGGACTGATCTTGTATTCCCAACCAAAAACCTGGTCATGCACACATCAAAATATTTTGGTCTCATTATTGTACTGGATGGATCTAAAATTAGTGGTCCTCTGTGCTCCATCCAGGTCTATAGAATCATACCTTTTTCCAAAGCATCATCTACACAGCTTCCTGATGTTTTGGCAACAGCCAGTGGGTTTATAAACTTGGAGGGATGTCTAGTGAAATGCACATACTGTTGAACATTATCTCACAACACCCCCCCCCCATATGTTTGATGTTGCTTGCTTCCACAGTGAAACACCATTATTTTTATCCCGTCTTTACCAGGACAGTATAGAAGTTAGGTCCAAAGATTCCCAACAGTTCAGGCTCAACCTAGGCATGACTATTTGGAAAATTTTGAGGCTTGACTGTCAGGATTGTAGCCCTTGCTTCTTTTGAAGGTGAAATGGTCATTATTTTCTTAATCTCATCGTTGGTATTTATGATGTGTTTGCAATTGCTGTTGGTTAGTTAAACTTTAAAATGCTAGAATATTCTCATGTCTGGTCTGGGCCGGGCTTGATTTTGTGAACATCTTGATTTTGTGAACATGTGAGTTTAATTGGGTACTATGCAATAAGAAAGAATGTCTATAATGCTGTTCTCTCAACTCTTGCAGGCAGAGAGTGCAATTGCAGCTCTTAACTGCAGTGGTGCGGTTCTGGGATCGTTGCCAATAAGGTAACCTGTCAGATATCATTGTTCCAACTGGCTGTTCACTTTCTCCATTTCCCTTACAAATTGTTCCTTGTAATTTTTTTGTCTATAACGATCTTCTGTCCTATACATGCAGGGTGAGCCCTTCAAAGACACCTGTTCGGCCTCGCATCCCCCGTCCACCTTTCAACTGAATCATCCCTAGTGCCTCCTGGTCTGATCAACTGCTGATATATTAATATATACACATGTAGATACTGAAATCTTTTAAAGGTGCTTGTGGCTTCTATATCTATCCTAGCATGTTAGCCCTGTATCTTTGTTACCTATAGGGGGTCGTTTATGGTTTTGTCTGCAGGCTATAGAGTTGGATGGGGTTTCAAGGATATGAATGGCTTTATTTATGTTGCATGTCATGATGAATTTCTTGAGAACTCATACCATGGGAATATTTCTTGTCAATTGAGATGGACTCCTTCACAGTTTCCTCCTCCTCCTCTTACTTTTGGTTAAGTTAGGATTTTGTTTCATTTGGTTAAGATGACATGTTTTTTCTCTCTTCAAAATCACATAATTAAAAATTACAAAAGTTTACTAAAGCAGCATTACTGACTTGGTGCATGTATTAAAATAATCTTTAATATATTTCATGTAAAAGTCACGGGTTGGGTTCATTGGACTTTGTAGCTTTTTCTAACGAGGATGGGGTAAGGTCGACCAAAACTACTTGATATTTCACTCACTGCCGAGAGAAGCGAGAGGGTGGCCTCTGGCAGGCTCTGAAGGGGCACTGAATACCTACAAAAATTTAAAGCTCACGTAATGCTTGCCCTGGCCACTTTGTCTATTCGTTTTCATGAGCTTTGCAACACCATGAGGTTTGAAATCGTCAAAACCTAAGCTAGGAATTCTAACCAATCTTGAGAGGATTCTCTCACTAGATTCTTTTTGAAGAGCGCAAACATAAACTTAGATTTTGACAGTAATGTTTTGTTCTGGTACTCCTAGGTTTAAAGATATTATTAAAAGAAGTGGTACGTTCATGATAGTGTGTGATGGGCTTGGCTCCATTTAAGTGGGTGCTTGAGAGCCCATATAGCAACCCAAATCCTGCTTTCATCATGGTGTTAGGAGCGGGGTGTCGTTCTTTTTTCGGCAGTGTGATATCTGCTTGCAGAAAAAGTTCGGTTGCGTTACGGTAAAAGCCTTTTCTTTTCTCTCTTATTTCCTAGCAAATTATTTTTAAACTTCCAAAAAAAATAATCATGTCCTCTAGACCTCTTGTGTGTAATCTTATTGATTTTGGTCCATTTTCTTGTAATTACTGTTTATTTAGCTTTTGAATCTTTTTAAAGTTCAGATCTTGTTTTATTTTATTTTTTTATTTTTTATTCAATTTGATTTTTTTATTTGGTCTGGTCCTTCTACTTTCAATTTATCTATTTCTATGTTTTATACTTTTTTTGATTAGTTTTTTCTTGTAATTTCATCCTGTTTTATTTTATTGTATTTGTTTTTTAATTCATTTTTGTTCCTTATTTTTTTCATTGCTATATTTTTATTATTTTCTTGATTTATTTATTTAGTTTAATTTTATCCCTTAACATTTAATTTTATTTTATTTTTTATCTAATTTTAGTCCTCATTCTTTCAGTAATTTTTTAAAATACTTTTCTTAGTTTTTTGATTTTACAATTTAGACCCTAATTATTTTCTTTTATTTTTAATATCACATTTGGTCTGTATTGTTTGAGTTTTAAATTGTTTTACAGTTAACTATTTTATTTTGTTAATTTGATTTTCATTTGTCATTTAGTTATTAAGCCATTAAGATATCATAATTTTATATTCTAGATAATAAGTTAATCAAGTTAACAATGATTGTCTGAGGTTTTTTTTTTATAATTTCTTACTTTGATGTTAAATTAATGATTTTTGAACTATGTGATTTTTTTACTTTTGTTTCTTTTGTGTTATCTCATATCCGTGTTAATCAAGTTAATTCAGGCTAGCTAGTATTTTCTTACTCAATATTTATTTTTATTTTTATTTAGTTTTTTTGTGAGGTTTTTCTTTTGGAAGCCTTTTTTTATTTTGAATTCATGTCTTGAGTAGCGAGGTTAGTGAAGTTTAATTGAGTTAACTCAATTTTTTTCTTTAATTTTTTTATGACTTTATGTTTTTGTATTAAAATTTTATTATTTTACATAAAAATTATTTTTCCTTAAGCTTTGTCATTTTCTTGCTTCTCCTTTTGCTTTGTTATTTCTAGAACAGTTCGGTCAAACTAACTCGGGTGAAGCTTGTATTTTCATTCATAATATATTTTTTTATTTAGCTAGGGTCTTTTTTGTTTGGTCTTTCTTTTAAAAGTTTATTTTTTATCTCAATCTCACGTCGCGGGTGGCAACTTAGTTGAGTTGACTATGATTGACTCAAAATTTTTTTTGTAAATTTTTATGATTTTATTTTTTTAATTATATCATTTTACAATAAATTATTGGACCTTGAGCTGTTATTTTTT